>JASXSY010002232.1:0-320291 GCA_034509805.1 Sipha maydis
GATTTATATGTAAATACATATTTTTACTGTGACTTGATAAATTAATTTAGGTAAGTGATAAATTCGTTTCAAGCGATTACCAATGTAATGGACTATATTTTATTTTACATATTTTTACATATTTTGTCATAAGTACATATTTTTACATGTTTCTCAATAATTCCATTTTTTCCTACATATTTCGACAATTTGTTCATTTACGATTTATTAATAATTATATAAGATTGTATTTTTCAATACAGACAATTTTCCATGTTTCCAAAAGTACGTAAACAAAATATTACCATTGATTATAAATACTATAGTATTTATAATCAATGATATTACCAATTATTGAACTTACGACCGAACCGTAGATCACATAGGCGCAACTAGAGTTAATTTTTTGGGGGGGCTATAAGTTAAAAGACAACACAGGCCCGTGGGGGCTATGCCCCCACACCCCCACTAATTACTAATTTAGATACAGACAAAATGTATCAATACTCAATATTATAGGTTGCGTTTAAATTTTAGCAAGGCTAGTCCTCATAATCCCTCTCTCCCCATCCCCCCAGAAAACCACAGTAGTTCACAATAATAATATTTATATACAAATTCAACTTTATAATTTTAATTTTATTTTAATACAAATTTTCTGTCTTTAGTATTACAGTATACTTCTAAAATATCTTCAGTATTTATTGAGTTAACAACATCTCTCTCGATGTTCAGAGTAGCCAAATTTGTAAAACGGTCTTGTAGCATACTGGTTCGTAACCAATTTTTGATACGCCTCATAGAAGAAAATGATCTTTCGCATGTGGCTGAGCTTATAGGAATACTTATGGCTACTTGTAACAACTTATACACATTGGGATAAACATGATTTTCGATCACTTTACTAATATCATTGATATCAAAATCAGGTTTGATAGTTTTCATGCAGTTACTTGCTACAGTCATTTCTGATTTTAAAGCATGAATATCTATTATTAAAACATCCTAAAAAAAATTAAATATTGCAATAAGTTTATTTAGAAAAAAATATTATTCAAAAGTATAATATTAACCTTGTAATGATTTATAAAATATGAACTCCCAACAAAATCCATTTTAATAAAACAGTCAACTGAGCTTGCCATGAGTAAACTCTCTTTGGAAAATCTGTACTTAAGGTTGCTAATAACAGAATCAATTACAGGCATGTAGGCTACTCTTCGCCAGTATATTTCCACTGTAGTGTTTGAATCTACTACTTCATTTTCTGCTCCAGTAGTTGCAAGCATCACATAATCATGAAAATGTTGAGTTTCCCTTCTTTGACGTTTGGATCCTTTTATTATAAATGTGAATAAAACTATAAATTACATTTCTTTTAAAAACACATTGCTTCATATAAAAATATAATTACCCATAGTTGGAATTTCTAAGTTTATATTATTTTCATCAGCAAATTTAACTATTTTTTTCCAAACATTATGGAATTCCTCATCTGTTCTTGATGTTTCAAATGTTTTTATAACGGACTCAATAATATTTTTAGATTTATCAAGTGTTGCTGTTTTACTTTGTAAACTATTACTTAATATGTTCATTATACTTAATACATCTTTAAGAATAATAAGAAAAATAATGAATTCACATTTTTGTATAGAACTTAATATGCCTGAAAAATGAAAATTAGTTTAAAATTACTAAATTGAACATTAATTATTAGTTATTATTTTATTTGTTTATTAGTAATTATTACCAATAGCTTGAGCAATATCTTTATCGAATTGTTTGTTGATTTCATTTTCAAGGTATTCAACAATTGCATTAAAATTGTTTAACATAGCCTCACAATTTTTGTACCTGCAAACCCATCTAGTATCACAAACCCTTAACATATTGCCTTTTTTTATACCTAATTTAGATTGTACATCACATAAATTAGAATTTTTTAAAGGTCTTGAAAAATGGACATATACAGCTCCAAGTACGTTAAATATTGCACGAGCCCCCTAAAAAAACAACAATAACGATTTATGTAGTTTAAAATTAATAATATTTATAAATTTAAGTAGTAGGTATAGGCTTACCTTAATATTTTTGCACATATCAACAACAACTAAGTTTAGTCGGTGTGCCATGCAGTGGGTGTAAATTGCACAAGGATAAAAGTCTTTAATTTTTGATTGGACTCCATTAAGATGACCGGACATAACACTAGCACCGTCATATGACTGAGCAATAATCTTAATAGCATTCATATCAACTTTTTGCTTTTCAAAAAAATTGAATATGGCTGAAACTATATGATTAGCATCTTGCCCAGTTGATACATTTACAAATCCCAAGAAGCGTTCAAAAACATGAAATTTTACTGTATACCTTACACAAATTGAAAGCTGTTCTTCTTTAAAACATCTAAGTTTAAACAAAATATATTCATATATTGATAAATTATATAAACTGTTCAACAAGTATCATAACATAGAGTTATATGATAATTTTTATTTATTATACCTTGCTTCATCACACATTATTGCGAAAAACCCTGTTTCCACTATCTGTTTAAATATTTCTTTATTTACTAAATTTGCACAAATTTCAATTACATCTTCTTGAATTTGCCAACTAGTTAAGTTTATTTTTCGTTCATGTATTTCATTAAAACTTGGAACATGCTTGGCAAATAGTTCACACATTTCTTTAAAATTTCCTAAAGAAGTAAGTGGATTACAAAAATAAATTGAGTAAATATAATATTTTAATTTTAAATTAATTATATTTTCAGGTAATTAATTCATTTAAAAGTGAGAAGTATTCAAACGTATAACCTTTATTTATTGATTTAGATGTTTCTTCATGACCTCTAAATGCAATGCCCTGTTTGCTCAGGTATAAAACTATATCTATTAAGTGAGATACATATTTTCTATTTTTTTCTATTAACATTTTATTAGCTGTACACATTTTTGATAAAACAGACCCGACTTCTTACTGGATACATATTCAGACAATCTTGTAGTGCTTAGAATATGTATTTTAGTACCAGTATGAGACTTTAGTTTTGAAGATAACTGTAAATTATTTTAATATAAAAAATTTAAACAATTGTAATATGTAACATAATAACTGAGTAATATACTAATATATGAATAGTAATTAGAAAAACTTGCTTTTTTCCAATTATTAAACCCAGTTTTGATAAATGTATTTTCAGTATAACCAAAATTGTTAGCAAACATGCGGCAAGCATAACAAAATACAGCATTTTTTTTGATACTATACTCTAACCACTCAAAATTAGCATAGTAAGAAGATGAAAATGCGCGATTTTGAGAACCAAATTTTGATTTCGGGTATTCCTAAGCAAAGCAAAAGCCATAATAAGCCATATTAAATAATTACAATATTTCTATGAAAAATGGTTATTAGTTATTACTTATTGCAGCACTATTATTACTTATAAATTAATAGTTATTAGCAATTATTGTATCTACCTTATATTTGTAGTAAGTACCATAATAATATACATAAATATTATGTAATTTTATATTTACCTTTATTATTGGTCTATTAGGTCCAGATACTAAATCACCTAGATCATCATTAAATGTGTCTCCTGAATAAGATACATTCATGTGAATATTAGCATTTGAATTATCTGCAGTCACCGGAATTAAAATATTGTCATTAGAAGCACTTGATGTTGTAGGATCATCTATATTATTTTGATCTTTTTTTGGTGTACTTAGCTGAGTGTTAGACTTACTGAATTTGAAAATGTTAAAAATGTCACGTTTTTCCATATTAAATAAATTGAACAGAAGGTAAAAAAATCAAATTTATTAATAATAAGCGTTAAAATAATTATAATTATTCACATTTGAATAAAAAATAAGTAGGTAGGTATAAACAAGTTACTATTTAACACTTACACAAACTCACTAACGAGTAACGACTAATATAATACTGTAATAATACACGAGCCACGGCCATCGAATACTGTTAATAATAATCACTAATCAGAATAATACGATAAAACTATAATAGTAATATATCATGACGGACGTCGGACACAATTATAATAATAATAATACCTTAGGGTAACCTTAAGATAATAATACCTTCCGCCTTCGGGTTATTTAGAAGTTTAGAACATAACATAGATAACAAAAACGAAAATACTAAACCATGTGGAAAACCCACTGTTATTCACTGTCGGTGATTACACTGAATAACAAGGATTTTTCAAACTTGATAATTATTTCGTTTAAATAATATTAAGATTATAGATATAGATGATAAGATATTATTACAAAATTCTGAGATTCGATATTTTTCATCTGGGAGGGCTGTGGAAATATTTAGGGGAGCTAAGCCCCCCCAAGCCCCCCCCCCCTAGTTGCGCCTATGATAGATCATTTAACTTTGAAAATTTGAGCATATATATGGTATCTCATTGCTTTCAAGATCAAGATCAAGATGAGTAATGTTAAAATAAAATAAGTAAATTAGATAATAATGTAATTTATAAAGCAATTTTTTATATTTGTTTGTAATTTTTTTATATTCCATATTTTCATATGGTACAAATAAGTAAATTAGATAATAATGTCATTTATAAAGTAATTTTTAATATTTTTTTATGTTCCATATTTAAATTTTTTTATCACATATAAGGTGATTTTTTATTACATATATATTTACATATTCTCATTTTTTTAATACATATAAATCCGAGCCCTACTGATGACACTACCATTACTAGCCGTTTTCCAGTTACATTGTTTGTCGTCCACTAAGGGTTTGAAATCTAAAAATTCTTCATTTGAAACTTCAAATACTGTTTATGGTTTTCCGGTTACCTTTGCACACCTGATCAATGTTACCCATTGATGTAGTGAGCCGGTCTGGTTAAAGACTGACTCAAAACGATTTTACGTCGAAGTCACCTTTGTCGTCGTTTACACGTTTGATCAGTTGAGGTTTGAAGTAAAAACAAATAAACACTTTTAAAATTGTAAATGATATTTATTATTACTGAGACAAATATACTGGTAGCTCGATAGTTTAATGCTGTATGATTAACAATACCGGTCTACGCATAAGTATGGTTACATTGTATCTGAAGAGATATTAACACTACGTCCCTTTTATACACAGATAGTTGGGCGTAGTGGTTTAAGAACAAGGAAAAGACTCAAGGCTTTTAGTTGTTCCTTACAAAAAAAATAATATTAATATTCCCAATAAAATATATGCGTATTAATTATTAACCCGTATTTCCATATAATAAAAATTATAAAAATATAACTATTAAATACTTGTTTTGACAACGCCCAAGGAAAAAGAGTAAGGAAATGATAAAATAGTAGTTCGAAGTTACATAGTAGTGACCTTGGTTACTACATTGAGATGGAACATAAATTAATTTCCCTTTATGGGCATTTCCAATGCACGCGTGCATGCTGGCACCCTTATTTTGGGTATGTCCCTTTTCTAAAAATCTGAGCGTGATCTTAACTTTGAAGGTAAATGCTGCATATTCCCACATTGCAAAGATAAACCGATTTCGGTTTTGACTACCACAGTTATCCGAGTAGAAACAAAACTCTTTTATTCCCTTTTCAACCATATACTTAATGAATTTTAATAAACATGTCGCAATTTCATTTGACCCGCGTTTCGCCTCCGACTCGTTCTATTTGTAGCAATAACCCAATTTCTTGCCTATATCAAATATTGTAAAATTATAAACAGCAAACTTCCGCTTATAATAAAAATAAATAGCTTCACTTTGAGGCACTTTTTGTAAATCGAAAACGGCGACATATAACTCAGGTTCATTAACTGTTCGGTTTTTATCAATATTTTTTTTTATCCCTTTCAATGTCCTTATTTTTTAAATGTTCAGCATGAATAGTTTTTTGTAAATCTCTTTCTTCAGAGCTAGCCTAAATTTCTCACATTCATCACACAGATCTCTCATTGGTTTGAAAAAAACTTAAATTAAATGAATTGTTATAAATATCAGTGTATTGTCTGAAAGTGGCATTCTGATCCATAACATTAACTATTGACTATTATTTGACCCATTCCTGATAAAAGCAATACATTTTCGCAATTGAAATTTCAGATTCCAAGTACTTTTTTTGTGTATTCTGCCGCGTGTAATGCGAATCAAAAACTGGGAACATAGAAATATGTTGCTTTATACAATCTTTCACGTCTCTAGGAATTGCATGTGGTCGATTTCTAAGAGTATTTTCTTGAAAATTGTCTACGTGAAGTTGATTAACTGTTTGTAGATACTTTTTTATCACTTATTACTACGTATCTCAGTGGCGGCTATCAAACAAAAAAAGGTGTATCAAAATTTGAATTTAGTTACCCACCCACCAACCCTGGTACCTATACAATTTAGTGCCTAACCAATAATTTACATTATTCTACCCACCTATTAATAGAAGAAAAAATAGTTTAAGATTTATTTTCATTTAATTTAGCAATTTGTACATTATTAATTTATTTAAAAATATTTTTGTCTTTATCTTTATCTAGATAAACGTAAAAATTATAATCTTAAAAATTATTTGATTATATTTTTGTTTACAAAAATAGATTTTTATTGAAAATTCCGCAGGCTATTATATCAATTATCAGCAAGCCACTGTCAGACAAGTGACGTCGTCGTGTACCTATTTATACTTATCTATAGAGTCGCCAAGACTATAGAATAGATTTTATAATATAATAATAATAATATGTTTGTATGCTGTGGTCGTATACTTGTATAGTTGTATCTATACTATTGTTCTGTGATAATACGTATACCAAGCCGATATAATTTCACTATACTTAAATTGTTTAATGTTGGGCACTTATTACTTAGGTACCTACTGCCTTAATAGCAGTGTTTGGAAAGAACGTCGTTCATGAACGCACGTTCACGCGTTCACGTTCATATATAGTGAACGATACGTGAACGTCACTCGTTTTTTGCAAATAGAACGTGAACGTGAACGACGTTTATATTTTTAATGAATTTGATGAATTTTTAAGACGTTCAATTTATTTACCATTTAATAAATATTATATGTATAAAATATATTAATTAATTATATTATAATAATAATATTTTCATTTTTCCCATTATAATTCCTATAATATTCGTTTGATTGCAAAATATATAAATTAAATACAGGCAATTCCAGTGTCCCCGGGTAGACATACATAATATTATGATTTCCACGAATTCGTAATAAACCCATAGATATTAAACATATGGATACGGCATCTAGTGTTTAATAATAGTATGAATTATGTTAGCTTACAGATTTTTGTGTTATGCCGTATCCATATGTTTAATATCTATGAATAAACCTAATCGGTTTATCGTAATAAAAATGAATATGTAAAGTGTGTATCATGGACTAAAATATATATCTATTATGAACGGGGTATCGTGTATAAACATGGGCTTTATCGTTTATCATCTGCATCGTCGAATTTAAATTTAAATAGATATTTACCTACAGTTTTTTAAAATTTTTATTTATGTTATAATACCTAACAAGGATACAAGTTGTTTTTTTTATTCAATAAAGTTTTAAAAATGAATCGAATTAAAATATGAATTATTTATTTATCATGTACCTATTGTACCTATTTACTGTTTTTGTTTCAATATTTGAATTGTCTGAGTTGAATATATTAGGAATTACAATTATAATTTTCAATTCGACCTAAATTTAAGTCTTCAATCGAAAAGATTTTTTCAACTCTTAAAATAACTATGGAGGTAGCTGATTTTTCTAAGGCGACCTTGTCCAATCTCTTGGTTGTGTGTATAGTGCCCTAGTATTTGCTTAATTTTATCACTATGAAATTCTTATTAAAATGTAACTCAAATAACGTGTAAAACTTTATGAATTGTTGGGGAAGGTGGGGCAGAACGGGGGTCATAAGGTATCAAAAGCTATAATTCACTCAAAAATTGTGTTTTTGATTTGAAACTTGAACTGTGTTATCTTTAGGAAATGGTTATTAATATGTTAGCATGTTTTAAACATTCATTTATTACTGATAAGATAATTGATATGTGAACATAAAATTTTTATTATATGATATTGTTGGTCCTAGAAATTTATATATTAAGTTTTTAAATCAGTATGATCATTATAAGACATAAATATTGAAATGTCCCCGTTTTGCCACATGGCCCCCCGTTCTGCCCCACTTTCCCCTATATGCTCTAAATTGTATTTTTATTTATTGTTTGAGTCGTATATGTTTATGGGATTTTAATTTTTATATTCACGGCAGGCTAACGATTCATAAAAAAAAAATTAAATGAACGCGACCCAACGAACGCGTTCGTTTTTTAAAAGAACGTGAACGTGAACGCGTTCGTTTGAAAAAAACACGAACGTGAACGTGAACGAGTTCCTTTTTGAAGGACTGAACGTGAACGTGAACGAGTTCATTTTTTTCGTGAACGTTCCGAACACTGCTTAATAGTTAATACTTACATTATTAATACAGCATATTAAGGTAGCCATAGGTTGGTTTATTAAATTATTAATATATTTTTCTTATTCAGTTAGGAATACCCGCCATAGCCTATGACCACCCACCCAATTATAAGGTGTATCGACGGATACACCTTGTGCATAGGATAGCCGCCACTGACGTATCTTGCGATAAAATCCTATTGCCTAGTATGGTCCCCTAAACTCTAGTATTCCTCAACTAGTCTCTTACGTGTTTCTTCATCAATCTTTTCAAAACATTTATTTCTACATTTAAAATGTGGTCCCGTTTTTTATGCATTAATCAATTTTCCTGCTCGGTTTGTATGCTCTTCCCCTAAATTCAACAGTTGTTTTGCTTTATTGTCTTTCCAATCAGTTGTATTCTTAGTACGTACTCGTGTAAGTTTTCCTTTGGAGGTAATTTTACGTTTTCTTTTTTTATTATTAATTGTATCCAAATCATCAGGTTCCTAATAATGATGTATAAATTCACAATATTAATAAAATAATATTATAGCACAATATTACCAAAATTAAATGAAAATAATAAAGATGATAAATAAATAATTTATTAATATTATAAATTGAAATTTTAACAAGTTGACTGCCTCGAGCGTCATATTTAGCTCTCACCTTACCTTGCAATTTCGTTTGATAAGAAATTTAAAAACCGTCCGTATTAGCTTTGAGAGTTAAATTTGATACACACTGTGGTTGTTGTTATGGGCTCTGAGCATTAAATTTGACTCTCACATATTTTATTATTTTATTTTATGAGAGTTGCATTTAACTCTCATTCATATGCATCACTGGAAAGAGGAGAAAAAATTGAATATTAGGTTATAAAAAGCGGGAGCAATATTCATTGTTTTGTACGTATTGTGATCTAGGTATATAATGCACCCAAAAATTGTGTATTTTACTCTAATTAATATCAATATACTATCAAATTAATTAACAGTATGGGTACCGGCAAGTAGGTAAGTAAAATCATACAAATTTAAACTTAATATAACATATTTTTATTTTTTATTTGGTAATATTAAATGGATTACAGGTAATACGAATGAAAAAAATTTTTTTTTGTAATAGAAAATTGTTTGGTAAATTGATCATATTATTATATCAATATAATCATTATTATATTGAATAACTAATAAACTTATAAAATATAATTACAGCAAATTATAGATAATTCCATCAATACTATTTACAAATAACATTATGTTTATTTTGCCTGGACTCTGTGGTCATCAAAAAAACATTCGATGCAGTACACTTTCTGACAAGCTGCACACCAATAATTTGATTGTTTCGTTATTCGCTGAGCATGTTTTCTTCCTCCTTGTTTTACCATTTCATCGTAACATTTCACACATCGAGTTCTTTTTCCAGATTTAGATAGTTTGTGTTCAACTTCTTCTTTATCAGTTTCTTCATAATCACCACACATATCTTTTACCAATATTTCTTTAAATTCGGTAATTCCAATTTTCGTTTTATTTACTTTATTGTATAAACACATGGCATTTAAAACTGAAGTGCTCAGTTTTATTTCAATTGCCACTTTCCTATACCATTTCATGGATTTTCTTAGTGGACTGTGGTATGAGGACCTCTGATCACATATGTCAACCAAAGCTTTTCCTTTGTTATAGTCAATAACAATTTCTGGTATTGTGAAAATACACTTATTGGCTATGAGCATCAAATTTAACTCTCATCTAAAATTCTATCTATTTTAAGCACAATCGATTCAGAATACCATAAACATCTTGTGATAGGATAAACATCTATTTTTATTAAAATAAAACCAAAACCATTTATGACAAAACTCATTGTTTTGATTAGAGCGTGGTTGACCTGATTAGGTGAGTATTAAAATTAACTCACAAAGCTATTACAGAGGTATTCTCAAAAATGTAAAGGCAGTTAACTTGTTAACAATTTATTTGTAAACCAAAAACTAAAAACATATAAAATGTCCAAATATTTTTTTAAAACTATACCTTATATAATATTTTCAAATGTATTTAATAACAAATTAAGACAATAATTATACTTTATAATATTATTACGTCTTGTCGTAATAATATTATATTTATTATAAAATCAAATATCTATTCTAATACTTAAATCTAAACCTACATTATAAAAAACGAGTTACGACCTTTTTCCTTGGGGCAGTCGATATGTGTAGGCTCGAGAAGAATAGTATTGGAGAGTAACCGCAAATTTTTTCAACTCTGGACAAAACTTTTCTTACCATTAAAAATATTTTTAACAATGTTATTTCTTCTTCATTATCTTTTGGTTTATCCAATCCAAGAATTTGGTTTACCAAAGCTTCGCGAAATTGGGCGATGGACATTTATTTTTGAAATAACAAATATGATAGTTTTGTTTACGAATAACTATGGTATAAAATTGGATATATAAACAAGACCAAATAAAAAATATTCTCGTAACATTAAATTCGATAAAATAGATTTCGACGAAATAAATAAGTTTTTTGGTATTTGTTTGCTAGTTGGTTCTGTAAAATTTGCTGTATTCAGGGACATGTTTTCCAAAAACCCTCTATACTATCATCCGATGTTTGCCTTGACACGGCCCCAGCGCCTAATCACTCTTTCTCAACCATACACACTGCCACTCTGGCCTAAAAGGGGAGAACATCGATAATAAAAGATTCGCGGTGGCTCAGTATTACGTGCCCGGCATTCCGGCCCGTGGAGTCGCGGGCTCAAAACCCGTACCGTGCAAATGTTTTCATTACTTCCTCGATATCTCTCCCTGGATCAGCCACAACAACTATGACCGTGTCAGCCTAAATAATAAAAATTAATAAATACAATTCAATAATAATAATGTATAAAATTTATTAAGGCTGCCTAGTTGGTACAATAATAATGATCAATAAAATATAATTATTGTTTGTAAAAAAAATTATATATATCACGCGTCCGCCAATATCTTAACTGCCTGCACGCGCGCCGTCAATATCTTAATTACCTACACGCGCCCGTCAATATCTTAACTGTCTCCACGCGCGTCCGCCACTATCGTTCCAACAATTCCCTGTGCTGCTTTTAGTACGCCGTCGGCCTATAAAAGAGCCACCAAGAGCGGCGAACTATCACTCTCTCTTCCGTCTTGGTAGTAGTAAGACCTTCTCAGGCTGACTTACGCTATTCAAGGCGGAAAAATTCTCAAGAGTCGAAATCTATCGTGGTGTGGCAAGACCTACCCAGGCTGACTTGCGCACCATTTCAAACCAGTTTCAAACCTCATTTTGATATGGCAGATTCGTCCATACGCAGTTGTCACGCAGTTGCCACCTCGCCAGTAAAGGTAGCCACACACGGTCCTGCCTGACTATCAGTTATGCCAGCACAGGCCGCCGGAGAAAATATGAAAACTCGTTTGTTCATTCGGCCGACCGTGGCACTGCGCAGGCGTTTTGAAACGTGTGTGGGTTCCGGCCGTCCGACTAAATTGCTAAACGGTTTAATTTTATTTCACAGTCCACGTGTTATACTGCACTGCGTATTGCACTGTACTTTTGTACTGTACTTACTAAAATTTTGTTATTAAAAAAAAATTCTCGAGAAAAGGAATCTCATTGTATTGAAGATTTCATTAATATTTACCGAAACGAACATTGTTTGTGGAAAATAAAATCTAGAGAATACCATGAGAGATGCAAAAGGGACGCTGCTTACAAACTTTTAGTTGAAAAACTTAAAGAAATTGACTCTTCTGCGACGAAGTCAGTGGTATATATATGCAGTACGCAACAAGCCATAACAATAGAATCAATATTTTTCGGTTTTAAATTAATTTGTGTATGGAATCTGCACACAAATCTGTTCCAAGTTGTTAACACTTGTTTCTGAATCTATTTCTTAGGTATTCATTGGCAATACAAACAGATTATTAATACTTGGGGATAAAAAAGTAGACATACAAAGTTTGTTACAAAAATAAAATTTTAAATTTAAAAATTCTACTAAAAAAACATTCATCTTATTTTAAATTGCATGTTTCTCTTTATTCATGAACCAATTTAAAAATATTAAATTACCTATTTCAAATATGTTTAAATGAGATCTGTGGAATATTCACTGTGCAAAATGATAATTACCTCATGAGAAATATTTAAATCGATTATGTTTATTTCTTACCTACAAACATTTTAATCATAATTAAAATTTCTGTTTATTTTATAAAAAACTATAAAAAAAAATCTTGGGAAAAATGATATTAAAATCTTTACTGTAGCATTAAAATATATATACATATATGAATAATAAAAAATAAATTCATAACAATGATAAAAGTTTTTTTCACATTTTTACGTACATTATTAAATGTGGTCGAATTAATTTTTTTGATGATGTCCATAATATTTTTGCTTGCAAATCGTTATGAATTTCCCATTTTTCGTTTCTCTTAATGTATGAAATATAATGATCATTACCATATCTAACTACGCCAATAATTATGTATCTATATAACATATTAATTTAAATTATACATCAATAGTTTTTAATAATTAAAAAATGTTATTATATTATACATTTATTATGCTTTCATAATTTAGTACATATTAATTTAAGTTATAATACCTGTCTTTGTTAACATTTATGTAGTCAGGAAATTCTTGAAGTTCATATGAACTTTCTCTAGAAATGTAGTCCATTTCAATGAATAAATGTTCTCTCAGTGATCTTGAAGTTTTTTTTATTCCGTTACAATTTGAACAGTTCATTATTTTTTCTATCATATATGTTTTTATATCTTCTTCTAAATTTTTAAGCTTGTCAGTTAATTTCAATGATATAATAGGATCATGAAGTACTTTAGATGTAGGACATTTATTTGAACAGGTAATGTTTTGGATAGCAGATGGCGCATTTTTTAAGTAACTTGTTATTATTAAAGTAACATTACATCTCGCATCTATCAAGTTAGTGTCTGTTATATCAGCATTAGTTTTAAAAATTGTTCGAAGTAATTCAACTCTATTTTTATAAATATGAAGAGTTGGCCCACTTAGAGCCAAATTTTTACAAAATAAAAGAAAGTCGTTATTAATGATATCAATAAAATGCATATATGATGCTATATCTGTATAAGCCATTGCGATCAAAACAGAAACTGCATCAAACGGACAAGTATTTTGAACAAGAAATGTTTTTTTTTTTGATAAAGAGATGG
Source organism: Sipha maydis (assembly GCA_034509805.1). Taxonomy (NCBI): domain Eukaryota; kingdom Metazoa; phylum Arthropoda; class Insecta; order Hemiptera; family Aphididae; genus Sipha; species Sipha maydis. Next base: position 13,731 of record JASXSY010002232.1, read on the forward strand.
GCGTTTTCTTATTTCCGTTAATTAACAAAGTATTTGAACTTGCACGTGTACACCTTGAAGACAATATACGATCAATTTTTTTGGTTGATTCCATATACTTAGTTTTCCTTTTATTTGGTTTTGACTTAAAGTTCACCTTTTCTACTATACCTTTCCCTTTCCAATTTTCTATGGCATTAATCGAATCATCTGATGTTGGCTCGTTTTTATTTTTACTGTTATACGCCGAGAATATATTATCATGAGACATGAGATCCGTAGAACTTTCATTACAAGTCAAGTTATAGTCAAAATTAAAATCATTGTCATTTTTTAAAGGTTGACAGTATTTGGTATCGAATTGTTTAACTTCATTTGAAACTTGTAAATATTTTGTACCAGATTCATATTCTAAAATATTTTCAATGTCTAAACGATTTTTAATTTTTAACTTTTTATTATTTTCGCTTGGATAATTGTTTTCAATTTCTTCAGATTTTTTATTATTATGTCCTATATAAGGTTCTATTTCATTTGCAGAAATGTAATCAATACTTTTTTTGTTGTAACCGTAACTCAGATTTGTTTTAGAAGGATAATTATGCTTAAGTTGTTTACTTTTAAAAAGTTTTACATTATTGTTCATATTCATCAAATGTTTGTTTATAAATCTATAAGCGGTCATAGGTTGCACTTCAAATCTTAGTATTGGCGTTTTTAATACTTTAAAATCATTTTCCACGGCTGCAGAAGATCCATTTTTATAAGGAGACTTAAAAACAGTACAAAGAACATTGGTCCATAATGGGAAATATTTGCAAAGTCTCATCATGTCAGGTAAAAGATCTGGTAAAAAAAAAATGCTGATAATCTGTTACCTTTAACTAAAGTATTCTTCAAACTTTTTGTTTTATATTTTCTTAAAATGATAATTTTGTATCAGAAGTATTATTATCGCTGTCGCCATCATTAAAATCAATATTATTGTTATCTAATTCTAATCCATTATTAATGTCATTTGTATTTTCCTCGTCAACTGGTATATCCTTTATTAAATTTAAAATAAATTCTCGGTGTTTTTCTGATGGAGTGACAAAATTATCAAACCACCCATCTGTCTCACACGACATAATTGTCATTAATGCTTCCAGTATAGTTTCGAATGTACTTAAATTCTCTGATGTAAGTAGCAAACGAAAACCCCTTACATAAAATTGTTTTAAGTGCCTATTTTTTATTCCAGCCAAACATTTTATCCGACAGAATAGTTTGATGATATGAGCAACGTCCAAACGAATATATGTAGTTGGTATTTTTTTCTCTTAACCAAGTAATAGCTCAAAAGTATAATTTACTTAGTAGTCTGTACTTGATCCTTTCAAAAATACTCTTATTATTGCTGCTAGAAGAGCACGAGAATAATCGCATACGACTTCGTTTGGAGGCTGTATACCCGTAGCCATCCAAGACGCTAACCAATTATAAATCGACAATGTATCTTGTTTTTCAGATATCATTTGTGTTACGGAAATATGGCCAAAGAATGTACTTAAAATACCTTCATATAAAAAAATGTGGGCTGACAATAAATCTAATGACGTTCGTTTTAATTTTTTCACAAGACTTCCGGTTGCATCAATTAATAATTTTGTATATTCTTTATTAAGATCTTTATACACTGCAATTTGATGGTTTGTCCAATAATGGACGAAAAATGGGTCGATTCCAATATTATGAATAGATCCAGATACAGTAGAATTGTGCTTGAATTCCACTAAAGATTGGATTGGACATTTATATTTTATGCCCATTACTTTATCTCTAATTTCTTTTTTACTTTCCGTAATGTAGGTAGAGAATATAAATTTGGGTGAGAAAATCTGCCATACTCCATGTCATTAACATGATTTCGTCTCCAATTATTTGCCAAGTCTTTTTCTAATTCTAGTCCAACATCATTTCTTTTTCTACCTTTTAAAGGTCTCTTTGTACTATGTTGACGTTCCATTCCTCGGGTATCAGTAGTCAATATTGTTACTAAAAGAGGCTCTCCCTCTAAGGGCCTATGATCACTCCAACCATTTAAATGCACTCCACAACTTTTATCCTTACACTTTGCTTCGAATGAAATAAAATGTTTGCTATTACTTGAACTAAATACTTTAACCCTTTTATAGATATAATTACAGGGGAAATTATAAGATTCAATTAATGCATCATTTATGACATCTGTCTAGGAATTTTTTTTAAAATTTCATATTCTCTTTTTTTCTTTTTTCTTTTGTACTCTACTTTTTCTGGATGAATTGTTCTATAAATGTCATATGGAATGAATAATTCAAAAAATTGTCTGCCTTTTTCAAAAACTGATGAAGATGATACGTCTGTTACGTCTTCGTCAGTTGTTACATTGTTTGATTCATCCGCTGTTTCATTACTTATTTCAATAACTTTATTTTCATGTTCATCGTAACCATAATCATATATTTCTTTCAATTTACTTTTCCATCCATATCTATTTTGTAATAAGCTGATATAAAGACTTTTAGGAGCTATTTTACCATCAATATTTTCTGATATTTGTGTCCAAATAGGGTTGTTTGAACTCAACAAATTGCCAAAATTATCAAATACATTATATGAACACAATGCATTAAAAACTTGATCCCGATGTACAAAGGGTTTTCTCCCAGCCTACAGAATAATATAATTTTAATTTAAAATTAAACGCAATATAAATCACAGTTTTGGTTTTTTATAATAAATTTATTTATTTTATCAATTAACTCCATTTAATATAAATATAATTTATGTAATATTTTTTTTTGAATTTAAAAACAAATTAAAATATTAGGGAAAGTTTTTCTGTTGTATAATAGATGTTTAGTGGATATTGTCATTGAATAGATCATTTTGATGGATGTATTAAATTTGAATTAAATTATGAATCATTGAACTCAAAAAAATAATATTCAAAGCAGAAATGGTTTATCAGTTTATAATATTTAATGCCCAATAAACTATATGTTCCTTAGCCCTAAAAATGTTTCCTAAAATACTTAAAAAAATTATTTTCTACGAACTCAGAATTGAACGAATTATTCACATATTTTACTCACATCATATTATAAATATTTGTAAAGACACTCGTAACAATATCTACAACTGGGTCTAGGTCATTTCACAGTGACCGTTTCGCCGCTAGACTATTCACCACGACCGTTTCGTCGCCAGACTATTTGCCGCGACCGCTTCGCCGCCGAATTATTCGCTGTGAAGAGAACCTCCCCACGAAATATTATTACCAATAATTTACTTATCATAAAAGATTAATAAACAGGTTATTATATTTTTTCAAACCTCACTACTCAACTTTTTGGATGCGTTTATCCCTGATTGACACTTTTTGAGTAGTGAAACATTAATTTTGATATGTTCCTCAATTTAAATCATGTACATTTTAACACGCCCACAGTAGAATTTGCAGCTTTAATTTCCGTTTGTCCATAAGCAGCTATGCGCTAGCATACTTCTCTATGACAGAAGATTTTCCAGAGCGCATAATATGAACTAAGTCCCGAAAACGAAAAATTAACAACATTTTTTGTATGTACGATCTACGTTTACGGCTTGATATAATTTGACAAGAATTATATAATTATTAAATGCTTTTCGATTTTATTAAATACGTCATTATGAAATAATTTTTTTTACTGCTCAACATAAAAAAATTTTTTTTGAAAAACCTATAATTTTCTAGGTAATAAAAATGGATATCCTTAATGGAATTCTAAATTGTCACGGTTGAATCATTGATTATAACATAATTAATTCTGTATTTATTAAATTGATTAATAAATAGAAGTAATACTCCTCATAATACCAGCATATAAAATAGGTTAGTCGTAGGTAAGTACCTACAGGTATGATTTATTTGGTGACGAGGTGACCCATAAAATGTTAAACAACAAAAACATAGATGAAATTATTCTACAGATAACCTACAGATAACATGGTTTTTTCAAATTATTTTATTCCTTCCATAACAACTTAATTCAATAGTTAAATGAACGATTTTTCAACAATAAAAATACAATTTCTGGCTTTTGTTTTTTAATTTCTAATGAAACGAAAAGTCCGGCAACGAAACGGCCGTGGCGAAAAGTCTGGCGGCGAATAGTCGGGCGGCGAATAGTCCGGCGGCGAAGCTACATGTTCCCAGCCACCCCTCCCCCCCTAGGACTTTTGAGTTCAAATTTTTACAGTCGTTTGTGCTTGTTTGTACGTTTAGTCCCGTCATTTGTGCTTAATTCGTTTCCGAGTTATCAAACATTCAAGGTGGGGGGGGCTGGGGACATGCTCAGCTTCCCTCCCATCCACTTTGTAATTTACCTATTTATTTGTTCCACGTTTGCACAGGCTTGTGCTTAAACGTCAGCAGACAATTTTGATTTACTACGGAATTTTTTTTAATATTGTAAGTAACGACCCACTTAATATTTTTAAAATTAATTTCCAAACGAAATAAAAAGACCTTTTTCCTTCGTTTATATTTTGGAAAACCAAAATAATACGTTCATTATTGTAGGATTTCTATTTTCAAATTTATAAACGCCATCATCTTTTTTAAATTTAATTACATTTAAACGATTATACTTGCCATTAATACTCATTCCCGAGATCATACATTTAAAAAGAGAGGAATAGAATATTTGCCAAATAAATATTTCAATTTTTGAAAAATATTATAACATTAATAAACAATATTATTGAATATAATCTATTTTTTAATTTAGAAAAAATATGTATTAACACAAATATTAATTATTTGATATTGATTTGATTTATTTTAATTATTTATTATTCCCAAATATTTGGATATTGAAAACAATAGTAATATGAGATTGAAAAATTGAACAATTAAAAATAAATCTTCGAAAAATGATGTATATATTTAGATATTTAAATAAAGTCCTAAAATTACCAAAACTACGCAAGGTGTATTTAGCGTTGGTGGAATCAATGATATCATATGGTGCAATAAGATGGGATAGCGCTTTCAAATATACTAAAGGTCACCTCCAAATCTGTCAAAATCAAATTATTAGATTATTATTCAATAAAGACCGTATGTACCCAACAAAAAAGTTATGTACTGAACTAAACGTACTTCCTGTTTAGAAAATATATTAAAAATAACTGCTATATTTTTAAAAAGAAATAATTTAAAGCAACCAATAACGCATGGAGTAAACAAAATACACAAAAAACCATTTTTTCATATAAAATATTAAGAAAACCACAATTAGCACAAATTTTGAAAAAATTGATACTAAACTATATAACAAAACTACCACTAAATTTATTTAAAAAAAAACATTCTACAGTGGCTATTGGATTCTCCTTAGGAATTTTATTTATAATATCATAATATTAATATACCTATTTCAATTGTCTTACCATAAAACTAATCTCAAATTGTATACTTCTTTGATCTTCATACGATTATTTCATTTTGTAATTTATATGTAATTATATTTTATTAGATGATTTTTTACTATTTGTATTCTAAATTTAAATATCCATTATTGTCCAATACTTAATTATCACTACTGTACGTTGGGTTTAGCCCGTATTTAATAATAAATAAATAAATATTTTTAAACTCCTGGGTCCCCACTAGTGCTCTTGATTTGATGTGGGTAATACCCGGGTACCCAGAAAATAGGGTACCCGTTTATCCGGGTAATACCCGATTTTGTGGGTAGTCAATGTTTTGGGGTAGTGGGTACCCATTACCCAAAATTTTCGAGTACCCGATGGTTTTTTATATACGTTAACGGTATGTCAGCCTATAATATTACTATAGGTAGGTAGATACATTGTATGATATTATTGTAAGTAAAGTAATTTATTGAGTATTCGGCATTAGTATCTCCTATACAGTAGGTTAAATTCATTTTTGCCAAAAAAATTGAATTTGAAAATGTCATTGTGTGTATAAAATATAGCAATATACCTATTTAAAAGTTTCATATATTATCCACGAATAATATTTTTAAATTACAACAAAATAACCAAAATCATTATTCTTGGTTTTAATATATAATTTCGTCCAAATATGAATTTAAAATGTCTAAAAAATAACTGAGTAAATATATTTTTAGATTTTTTGGTTACAGTATGATATTTCAGTTGTAAAAACTGAACTTATATTAATCTATATAATTTTATATTACATTATTAGTATGACAAGTGTGAATACTAAATTTTATAGTTACCACGCCAGATTGAGAATTGAAACCATGGCCGTAACTTCGTTTAGCCCAACCACCATCACATATTACTGTGATGTATGGGGTACCTTTATGTAAATTTCCTTTTTTTATAGCAATTTTTTTTTCTAGTTCACCGTTCTTTTTTAACATATCTGAAATTTGCTGTTCCCATACCTACAGTTAAATATATAAGAGTTTTACCTTTTTATCATTATTACCTTTTGCGTATACATCAATAATTACACTTTTTTCTCAAGTACAATTTATTTACCTTTCCTATAAGAACTTCATGTCGTTTAAATTTTTTAAAAGATGGTGATAGACAATCCATAACTGCAAATAAATCTTCAGCCTGCCCATGTCCAATACCAACTGACAGCGCCCCCCAAACGAATGCGTTATTGACACTATCTACATTCTGTTCTTTTTCTGATGTTACAACTTGATGTCGGTTACAAATATTACATTTAAAATGAAGTTTGAATGCTATTCCATTTTGTACTTCTTTTGTTAATGCATATCGTCCCATGGTACACTTACTACCGTGTTTACCCAACTCCATAATTTGTTTCATAAGATATTCTAGGTTCATCAGATTTTACAAAATATACATTCAATTTTAGCAATGTAGACTCATCTACGCCCGGATAGTCATTTTCTTCTATATTGACACTATCATAGAAAAAAACATTTATAATGCTTATTAAAAAATTATGCTGGTATGTAGGTACTATCGATAAACTATGACAAGTAAAACTTATGAGTAACTTTGTATTATATTTCCAGCTTTTTACTAAGAAAAAATTTATTTTAAATATTTTTAGTAATAAAAAAGCATGAAAAATACAGTGAAACATCTGAATAGCATTTTAAAAACATTCTGGATATTTTTGCGCTACTTAGGAATTTGATATTTATGAGATTTTTACGTATTTTTATTATAGGTAGGTATTATGCGAATAAAACTGTTGGACTAAGCATAAATTCTTGAAAATGTAATATAAGGTTTATCATAAGGTGTTGTTGTTGTCTGGTACTAGTAAACATTTTTGCAAAATGTTTAATAATAAATATTATTATTCTATAGACAATTAGTCAAAAAAACATATATTTTTTAAAAACCTAACGTCAATTTAAATACTTTTTATATGTATCTTCTGCTTCATTACCTTATGGTCGGATTTTCGATATCCTCTTCAGTTCTATTGGTATTATCTTCTTTATTTATTTTTTTCTTTTTTTTGTATCTACTAGACACTAAGTTTTTTATACACTTAGATTTTGAACTTCGTTTTGTGCATTTAGACTGTTTACCGTGTTTTTTGTTTGCCATAATTTATTCGTCCAATATAAAACACTAGTAAATAGGTAGAGACTAATAAAATATGCGCTCACACTATACATTCACTGTATAATGATTAAAATGACAAAATATTGACTTTGGTAATAGTGGTAATATATTATCATACTCATATTTATCGCAATTATGAAATATACGAGCCGTACAATAATAACTAGCAATAACATATTATAATATGTATGATTACATCTATATTTTGATATTTATTTATAATGGTACTTGTATTTATAATTAATTATTTATAATCAATGGTTAGTATATATTTTGAATATATATATATATATATATATATATATATATATATACAGTGTGTAAACGGTAATCGAGAACACTCAATATCTTTGCGTAGAGACCTGCTATTTGAATTCTGTTTTTTTGGCAGTTGTTATGACATAAAAATACACATTTTTATGGTCTTTGAATTTTTTTTACTAGTCACGCGCATGCGCATGTCAACTTTTTTTTTTCAAATGGCAACCCCCTGCTTTAACCACTAATTATTTTTTGCCTATTTTTTTAATGAATTTCGGTAGTTGAGTCAACTTTCTAAGTCCAAAATTGACCAAGTTACAGCAATTCAAAAAAAAAAAAAAAAATAGAAAAAAATGCGCTCGATTTTCAGCTTTTTGATTGTAACTCTGAAAATAATTATTATAGGATTGTTAAAGATTTTTATAACTATTTATTACGGTGATATTCATACGTTATTTTAACTTCAATTACTGAATAATTTTCTTTTTAATTTGTGTAATAAATCATAACTTATTATAGCAGAAAAAACGTAAATTAGTATGTTGTTTATTTCTTTACATTTAATGGATCTATTAGAACGTATTAATAATTAATAACAAATTCAATTCTTATTTAAGTTACCAATTTATTTAATTAATAAAAATCTAAAAATAAAAAATAAATCTAACGAATAAATTGTTCAAACTGTTCTCCGCCGTGAACAAAACATGCTTCAGCGCGCCGCATAAATTCTTTATTTGTTGCAGCAGTAATTTGTTCATCAGTCAGTCGATTGCATGTTTCTGTTATCTTATCTTTTAAATTTTGAAGATTTATAGGAGGATCAGCATACACTATTGTTTTCAAGTGTCCCCATAAAAAAAAATTTAGTGGCGTAAGGTCAGGTGATCGTGGTGGCCACTCAATGGGTCCGTAAGTTCCTAGCCATCGATTTTGAAATTGTGCATTTAAATAGTCGCGAACTATGTGAGCATTGTGAGCTGGAGCACCGTCGTGTTGAAAAATAATATTACCTCTTAGAGCTAAAGGAATATCATCAAGCATCATTGGTAATTCATTTAGTAAAAAATTATAATGTCGTCTACCATTGAGTGTTCCATCGTAAAATAATGGACCAAGCAATTTACCACCAATTAAACCACACCAAACGTTTGTTCCCCAAACCGTTTGATTGTTGGTTTCAAATGTCCAATGTGGATTTTGATCGTCCCAGTAACGGTTATTCTGCTTATTAATTACACCATTATTAGTAAACTTGGATTCATCTGTCCATAATATTGAGTTTAAAATAAATGGATTTTCGTCTAAACTGGTCATCAACCACGCAACAAAAGCTAGTCTACGAGGTGCATCACCCTGACGCAAATGCTGAACTAAATCTGGTCGATATGGATGCATTTTATATTTTTTTAATATCTTACAAACTGTGGTATGAGATATTCCAAGCTCTCTACCAACGTGCCGTGTTGAACTTCTGGGATTTGATCGAACATAGGCTAATAGGTTTTCCTCGACCTCTTCACCTAAAGCATCACCTCGTCTTTGTTGTAAATTATTTACCCTTTTAGAAAATGATCCATAGGTTCTTAGATTCCTTTCTAAGTTATAAAAAAAACTATGGACAGGATGTTCTCTATCTGAAGTAAATAAAAATAACGAAACTAACTTAGAAGATTATCTAAAGAAAAATAAAGACAATTATACCTGGGTAACGTTGTGCATATGTTTGTGCCGCAAGACGTGAATTTTTTTGACACTCCCAATAAATAAACAACATATCAACTTTATCTGAATGAGGCATATTTGTCACGGAGTAACGCACGGGTTGAACGATGAAAAATATCGAAATGTTCAGTTATTTCATTTATCTCATCGTATTTAATTTTATATCAAATTGTCATACAGATAAAAGTTTACTATAAGGTAAACCTAATGTTTAATCTTATTAATGACCGAAAAATACGATAAGTATTAGATTAGCAGAGGTAATTACCTAATTAATTTGAACAATTTATAAATACATTTATAATTTAACGTTCTAATTGAAAATTATTCAGTAATTGAAGTTAAAATAACGTATGAATATCACCGTAATAAATAGTTATAAAAATCTTTAACAATCCTATAATAATTATTTTCAGAGTTACAATCAAAAAGCTGAAAATCGAGTGCATTTTTTTCTATTTTTTTTTTTTTTTTTGAATTGCTGTAACTTGGTCAATTTTGGACTTAGAAAGTTGACTCAACTACCAAAATTCATTAAAAAATAGGCAAAAAATAATTAGTGGTTAAAGCAGGGGGTTGCCATTTGAAAAAAAAAAGTTGACATGCGCATGCGCGTGACTAGTTAAGTAAAAAAAATTCAAAGACCATAAAAATGTGTATTTTTATGTCATAACAGAAAAAAACAGAATTCAAATAGCAGGTCTCTATGCAAAGATATTGAGTGTTCTCGATTACCGTTTACACACTGTATATATATTCATTGGAATAAGTTATATATATATATATATATATATATATATATATATAAATATGTTGTATGAAAATCAGTTCAATTTCTTATCTTAATGATCGCTAATTCAGACATGATATTGAACACGATTCAGCTACAGTTCTTTATATAAATAGTATAATTATTATTTTATATTTGATATTGCGGTGCGACTATTATTGCAGTAGGTAGATGCCAGATGGTAGTTAGAGGGGTATTCTGATTACTAGTAACGCGCTCCGACGGAATTCGTCAATAACTCAATCGCATATTCCCCCTTAAATAACGTTGATACATTTCCCAATGGTTTTTTTTTGCATTGTGATTTATTTCAGTTGTTGACTCATAGGTAGCAGCAGTCTTACGGATACGAACAAATTTTATTATATAAAATAATTTAGTCAATCCAAATTTTAGCATATTATTTTTACCAATACGTTTATTTTGAAAAATGATTTGTATCATATTTCCTGTTTTCTTGTTGTTCACTTTCGACGTAAATACGATTATTTTGAAAGCTTACTATTTTAAATGTCAATGAAAATAAAAGAAACCAGGACCAAACAAACAAGTCCAATGTGCTTTTTACCACTGTGTAAAGACTGTTTTACATTGTACTATACATCATAATGCTTTCATTAATATCATGTAGGTGAAAAGTTAACTTTTCATATGTTTCGACGTTTGAGGCGACACAAGTGAATAGTAGATAAGGATATTATTATTAAGTATTTTGTAATTTTGTTGTATTTTGTACATAAGAATTGTGGCTTTTAAGGTACGCTCAATAACGGACCAGCAACATTTTATCGCATACCACCAATGGTTGGTGATCGCTGTTTTAGACCCAAAAAATAGACAACTTTTCAACTATTTATGATTGGTCATTTTCAAATCTGTAAAAAATTATGAATTCTCGGACTACTTTACTGGAATACATGCTGAAAATAAATTTAAATAATTTTATTTTTTGTATAAGCAAATGACGTTTTAACATCGAAAATTTTTCTAATTACGAGTTTCCGATTTTTTAAGTAATAATGGGGTTCCAGCATTACCTAGTTATAACATTTTACAAAATTGAAACTGGCCCATAGTGAGTAGTCGAAAACTTGTCTACTGTTGCGTGCCGGTATGGGAGTACCGGACAGTGCAACGAGAGAAGAGTCCTCAAGTGACAGTTGCTCAATCAATGTTAGATAATTTAAATAATATGAAATAATGAACTCTAGACTTTATTAAATATAACTTTATTAAAATAATTCTAAGTCCAATATTTAATTCACATATAAAAATTATTCTAAGTCCAAAATAATTATAAAATAAAGTAGCGTGAAGGTGCATACATGACAAGACTAAAAACACATCTGAAAATGGGTCTGTTCCCGGGTTCCTTATATACCCCGATCTTGTGAGAATCTCTCATTCCTAATCTCGATTATGTCTATCACAGGATGTGGTTAGTAGTGCCTTTTCCCGTGTGAATCATCGGATGTGTGATTTCACATATAGAGTTTTATCCCTATCGTACATATACATATACATATATATATATATATTATATATGTCTTATTGACCACACTGTCTTATCGTAATGTTCATTACGATCCCACGCACATTTTGACTAGTCACGCCTATCCATCTTCTATATATTTTGACTAATGTGCCTATCTATCTGTTGTGCCCAATGGTCACATCTTTTACATGTTCCCACGCATTTCTGATCACTCATAATTTGTATTTGTCTATCTATCTGTTGTACCCTATGGTTACATCTTTTATATGTTCCCACGCATTTCCGATTACTCATAATTTGTATTTGTCTTTTAATGTTATGTCTAACCAAGGTCTATGAGATTATATTCACATATGTCCCTAACATCGTGATATTTATGTATATTATATTATTACATTAGTTATGTATGCCCGTAACACCTCCGCGCGAAAAGAAAGATTTCTGGCCTTAGCTGGAAATCTTTTACATTTTCCCTAAGTTTCAATATTATGTTTACATGACATGGTTTACAATATTTCAATGTTTACAATAATTCTGCATGATTTTACAATAGTTGATAATTAATTTTACATGATTAATACAATAATTAATATTATATGATTAGTACAATAATTGATAATAAATTTTACATGATTAATACAGTTTGAATTATTTGATTATTTTTATAATATTCGAATATAATAAGTATAATTTCTATGTTAGTTATACAATATATGGTTAGTGTTATTACAATATAATTGATTATTAAATATATTTTATTACATTTTTTTTTTTTATTTTACTTAGCATATTATCATGCTATTACAATCTTATTTCTTAAACCTTTAAATTTACTTATAATTAAGTTTTTATATATTTTTTTTTATAATTTTATTACATAGTTTTATTCTTTATTTATTTTATTTTGTTTCAATTTTATTTATTAATTAAAGAACATACATGTCTCAGGAAACTCCTCATATTCCGATAAAATAACTACTCCCACTGGTAAATATTCCTCTCTTAATGTTGTGAGCTCCTTTACATGTTTACTCAAATTGTTTTTTATCTCTCGTAGTTCAATTATAGTGTATTTGTCCTTCATACTCTCATTTGTATCTATTAAATGTTTTTCTAACGTAGAGTGTCTAGGTTTTTCTAATATAATTTCTTTTTGTATGTTTATTATTAATTTATCAAAAAATATCTTTTCTTTATTCATCCTTGTTTAAGAAAATTGTATTTTAGTTATTATCTGAAATTTAATAAAATAATTAATTTAATTTGGTTGTATAATTTAATATTATTTTTATTTATTTATTTTTTTTTTTTTATTTATTTATTTATTATTATTAATTTTTTTTATAATACTCCATCCTCGATTAATTCGTCTAACGCTTCACCTAATTCTTTACATATTTGATTTCTTGTATCTCCTTGTACTATTTCTTGTGTAAACCCCATTATTGGTATCATTATATTCATTACTTCTCCTGGTGTGAATGGTTCTGTCATTAAATTATTTGCCTGTCTCATGTGTTCTGCGAAACACACTAACTCTATGGTTGAACTCATTCCTTCTACTTCTCTCTCTATGTGATTGTTTCCTTTTAAGAATATATTTAATTTCCTCATAAACTCTTTTGCTCTTTCCATATTTTGGTTACTACTCATATTCTTTTTTTTTTTTTTTTTTTTTTTACGTTAGTAAATTAATTCGAAGTTCCTTCTTTCTTCTTATCTGTAAATTAATATCTATATTTATTTTATTTATTTATATTTCTTTTTTTTTTTTTATTATTATTTCTTTTTTTTTTTTTTTTATTTTAATAATTTATTACATTCTTTATATAACTTTATCGGTCCCATTTTACTTATTATAAAATTAAAGATACATCTTGTCAATATCACGTCCGTCACCGTATCATGACAATGAGTTATGTCGTGTTCAACTGTGCATATTAAATTATGTGTTTCTAATAAATTTAACATCCTACCATTTTTATTTATTTTACCTATGTATATACTATATAATAATTTTTCCTTTCCCATAACTATTAACTTTAAATTAAAATTATCATCATTATTATCACTATAAGCAGTTATATTCAGCATTATTTTTAAATTTCTAATTTTAAATCCGTTTATTAAAGTTTTATCCGTGTTACCATTCCAAAATACCAAGACTGGTCGCCTATGATTAGTGAACAAATACCTATTTAAATATGTCGATGACAGAGTTACTTCCCCCGGAATATCTCATATTCCGCGAGTTGCCCCAGCAATGGTGTAAGTACCTCTGGCTTCCTGCGAAATATCCATTTTAGGTTGTTGATCACTTTTCCTAGATCCCTTTTTCTGAATACTTGGAGTTGGCAATTTTTCGTTACAATCAGCGGTGTTCCCACTAATTTTTGCGGTTTGTATTTGTTTAAGCTATTTACAATAGCTCCCGATACTATTAAATGATCATATCGATTTATTACAGCAAATTCGAAATCTACTATAAAAAATCGTAACTCCGAACTATAACAGATTATATATTTTTCTTTTATTAATAATATTCATTTATATGTTTAATTTTATTATTATTAGCTTATTATAATTTAATTATTATCTTCAATACTTGTTCTATACCTCATCGGTCTTAACAATCTTAAAAAATGAATAACCCATATTTTACATAATTCTTGGTCATGATTTTCATCTTCTCTAATTATTTCTAATACCCTTTGAGCATCATTTCTTAATTTATGGGCTTTTTCCCTTGTCAATTCTTTTAAATTAATTTCAGGTGGTGGTGATAATATAAATATGGTTGCTTTTCCTATTGGTTTGTTTTTCTCACTATATAATTTTAAGAATACTTAATTAATATATATTCTAATATACATGTTCAAATCTAACTACTTTATTTACTTAACAATTATTATTAAAAATATTTATTATTATTATATTTATTATATTTTTTTTTTTATTTATTTATTTTTTTTTTTTTATCTTGGGGATGGTGATCGTGATCCGACTCTATTATATATTGCTTCAAATCTATTGTGTTCGCTTGTTATGTCGTTATTATTAGGATATCTATTTCTCCTAACCGGAACTGGTGTGGTTATACTCCTAATAGTCCTTCCCAGTGTAATTATATTCGCATGTTTTAATATTATGTACCCGACTATTAATATTATTATTATTATTATAATTAATATTATTATGATGTAAAACGTATAAGAATGTGTATTATGTTGGATATTATGTTTTTGTCTTTCTTCCTCATTATTTATTTGTTGTTCTAACTCATTAAGTGATTGTGAGTATTCATGTAAATCGGTTAGTTTTAAACTTTTATGTGAACTTATGTTCTTTAATGTTGCTAAATGTATGTTTTGTGGAATTTTATCGAATAATGTTTTCATATCACTTTTAGGAATGAAATCCATGAATTTTTTATTTGATACCTCTTCTACAGGTGTTAATACTGCATGTTTCCCAGATAGTTGACACCCGTTGTCATTAATTTTAATAATTCCCATGCCTGTTATATGGTTAATTTGCGGTTCTGGTAAGTCTGAGCATGATGATACTATAGTGTCATTAAGCACAGAGTATATCCATTCGTTTTGATATTTAAGTTTATGGTAAATATTACGATCTAATGTTATAATTAAAGAGCGACAATTGTTAGGAATTACTTTTGGTTTATTAAATAAATCTACTTCACATGGTTGTAAGCCATTATTTTCCTGTATAGGTTGATAAGCGTAACATATCCTATATATTGTTGTTTCCTTACAGGTTTGTACTTGAATTTCGGTAAAAGTTGTGTATTCGCGCCTATCTTTAGTAATTGCTACATATGGGATTTCCGGATTTATGCTTATTCTCGTATTAAGTGAATTTCCGTAATTTATTGTTCGTATCATTGGAATCGGTATTGCGTTGTACAGTGTTAGTTCTGTTTCGGTTATTAAAGGTATTTTTGTTATGAAAATTAATCTTTCATTTTCGTAAAATACTATTAGTTTAGTTATTTTATGTAATTCATATAATTCGGCTGTATTAGTTCCCATTGGTATACTTAATTTCCCTTTTATTCTGTGAGATATTTCTTTAAGTGTTGTAGATATTTCCTGTGGTGTAATTAAGCTTGTATGTATTATTCCCCCTCTAGCGGCTGTTATTATTTGACTAATTGTTGAGGTTTCGTACTCATATTGGTTAATTAATGCGGTATAAATATTATGTACTTCTGACATTGTTATTAGATCTATTAAATTATTTGTTGTGTTGGTTACATTATTTAGTTTCGTTATAATTTGATTTTCTTTAATTTTTAATTCTTCGTACATATTATTGGTTTGCCCCATAGTCATGCCTATACGTTGAACTGCTGTTTTTATTACAGTAGTTTGAGATTTCATAAGATGTAATGTATTAATGCCTGATTCCTCAATTTGTTTAATTTGTTCGTTAGCTTTACTCGCGCAATTATCATCACATACACCAAATAGTGTGTTCATAAATGTTCCTATTATGTTAATTAACCCTCTTTTCTTTCTTTCGCCCCGTAACGTTGTTGCCTCATTGTATCCTAATGCAATATACATACGGTCACGTTGCGTTGTTACTTCGTTAAATAAACCCGTTATTACATAATTATATCGTCCACATAAATTATTCACCTTTGATTTTTTACATGTTACATCTAATTCCTTAATTTTCTTTCCTAACTCCTCATATTTTCTATTATATTCAACTAATGATAAATACGTAATTAATTTATATTCAGCTCCAATTAACCTGGTCGGTCCGTAATTTTCGAAATATATTCCTGGTGGATTGTTGTCGAAGCTTTCGATAGAAAAATATTTTTCAAGATCTTGTCCTGCTATTTCATTAACCGTCATGAACCCAATCATCATCCTAAAATTTAGTATTTATATTTTATTTTTATTTTTATTTTTTTTTATTCTATTTATTATTATTATTAACTAATATTTTCATTAAAATATTTCTTTACATTATTCTTGTGTAACGTTACTCCCCTTCTACCTTTTTGAATAACGATATTTTCTTCCCCTATTACATCTATTACTTCATATGGTCCTATCCATAAATTATTTAATTTAGTTTTTGAAGCATTATCTTTTAATAATATTAAATCTTTAACATGTATTTCTACTGAATTTTTATTTTTATCATACCCTTCTTTAGATTTTATTTTATTTTTAATTAACTTTTCTCGCGCTATTTTATGAGATTCTTGCATATTTTGCTTTAAATCGTATAAGTAATTATCGTAATTATATCTAGGTTCTGGTTCAGATTTTAGTTTTATAGGTATCTCCAAATGTCTCCCATATACTAATTCGTATGGTTGGAAATTATGCGATGTATGTTCTGTCGAATTATAAACGAAAAATGCGTATGGTAATAAATGATCCCAATTTGTTTGATTCTTATCTACGTAATGTCTCAGATATTCTGCTAATGTTCTATGTGATCTTTCTAAACTCCCATTAGTTTGTGGATGAAAAGGACTCGTATTAATTTTGTTTATTTTTAATAATTTGCAAATTTCCTTAAATGTATTGCTAAGAAATTCCGTTCCTTGATCAGTTAATATAGTTTCTGGTATTCCGTGAATACATATAAAATGTACTACGAAAGCCTCAGCTACAGTATTAGCTTGGTGATCAGGTACTGGTATACCTAATGAATACTTAGTTAAGTCATCTTGCATAGTTAAAATGTAATTGTTACCTGATAAGGTAGTTGTTAATGGTCCTACAATATCTAAGAATATCTTTTCAAAAGGTTTCGAACTCGTTGATGTTATTGCCATAGGTTGTTTTATTTTTTTATTCGTTGTTTTATTTTTCTGACATGATGTGCAATTTTTTATATAATTCTTTACATCTTCTTTCATACCTATCCATTTAAATTTATCTTTTATTCGTTTAATTGTTTTATTTATTCCCAAATGACCTCCTATTTTAGAATCATGATATTGTTGTAATATTGTTTGTTTTTCCTCTTCCGTATATTCTGTAAACGTACATATTAATATCTCTATATCAGTATTTCTGAAAATATACCGTAACATTGACCTAATTTTATCCCAATTTAGGTTATCTGTTTGACCTAGTTTATTCATTATTAATTTATTTATATTATTTTCTTCACAAAATTGTTTCAAGTTCATTAATGCAATATATATATTTTCATATGTTGATAATTGGTTATCTCTATTTTTTGTTACTAAAAACAATATATAACGATTATCTGTTTTAAAATATTTTACGTCTCCTATTATTTTACTTTGTGGTAATGTTTGATTATTTCCAAATTTTTGTTTTAATTCATAATTTATCCCTGATTAAAATTATATTGTTTTGCTATTTCGGTTACTATGTGATGTGTGTTTGGTGCATTTAATAAATCTCCTACTGTTTCTTTTATATTTTTATTTGTTATTAATTGTGTTTCTAATTTATTTAAAAATGTTTCGTAATTTTCATTTTTTATTTCCTCTATTGAATACATCCTACTTAATGCATCTACATTTGAATTTAAAACTCCCGGTTTATATCGAATTTCGTAATCGTATTCTTCTAATTGAATTCGCCATCTAGCTAACTTAGATAATGGATTTTTTAAATTAAATAACCATGTTAATGGTCTATGATCGCTTACTATTATAAACTTCCTACCATATAAATAAGGTCTGAAATGATTAACCCCAAATATTATTGCTAAACATTCTAATTCTGTGGTGCTATAATTATTTTCACTTTTATTCAAAGTTCTCGAAGCATATGCGATTGGTAAATCTTTTCCTATTTCCCCTTGTGATAATATTGCTCCTAATGCTTTATTACTAGCATCTGTTGTTAAAATACATTTTTGTGTAAAATCTGGATATTTTAATACTGGTTCTGAACATAATGATTGTTTTAAGTTATCGAAAGATTTTTGACATTCATTAGTCCAATTAAATTTTATATCTTTTTTTAATAAATTTGTTAATGGTTTTGCTTTTGCACTATATGATTCTATGAATTTTCTATAATATCCTGATAATCCTAAAAATGATTTAATTCCTTTTACATTTGTTGGTGTTGGAAAATCTAATACTGATTTAATTTTATTTATATCCGGTTTTATTCCATGTTCCGTTATTACATGTCCTAAATAATTACATTCTCGTTTTAAAAATTCGCATTTATCTGGTTGTATTTTTAAGTTATGTTCCTTTAAACGTTCAAATACTTCTATTAGTTTATTATTATGATCACGTAAATTTTTCCCATAAACAATTATGTCATCTAAATATACTAAACATTTTATTCCTATTATTCCCGATAATACATTATTCATTAGTCTTTGAAAAGTTGCTGGTGATGTTTTCATACCCATAGCCATTCTTTTAAAATGCCAATGTCCCTGATTAGTTGAAAACGCTGTTAATTCTCTAGATGATTCTGATAATGGAATTTGATAAAATCCTGACGCTAAATCAATTACACTAAATAATTGACATTGTCCTAATTGATCTAATATTTCTGTTATGTTTGGTAATGGATGAAATTCATTTAAAGTTACTTCATTTAATGCTCTAAAATCTATAACTACTCTGAACTTTTCTTTACCACTTGCATCTGATTTCTTTTTAACTAATAATAAGGGTGCATTCCAAGGACTCATTGATGGTTCTATAATATCATCGTTTTCCATTTTTCAAATTTGTGAATTAATTTCTTCTTGTTGTGAGTGAGGTAATCTATAAGGTCTTTTATAAATTGGTGTTGGATTATCTTTCAATCTAATATTATGCTCTGCAGCATTTGTGAAAGTTAATTGATCCCCTTCTAAATGAAATATTTCGGAATATTGTTCGCAAATTTTAATTATCGATTGTTTTTCTTCATTATTCATATGATCACTACGTATTAATTTTTTTATTTGTTTTATTCTACTTATATTATTCATATCATATTCATTATTTATTTTTATCGCGAGTATATTATAATCTTTTTCATCATCGTATAATATTTTATTTAATTCATTTAATTTTATATTCTTATCTTCCTCAGATATATTTAAAATTGTTACTATTATTTTACCACTTTTTACTTTTCCTATAACGCTACTACTATATACGTTTTCTATTAATTCCTGTTTATGAATTATAATATTTTTATCTTCTACGCTCGGATCTGCTATCGGTATTTCGATTATTGTTTCCGTTCTCGGTTTTAATAAAAAGTAATTTTCCTCATTTATTTTATTTTCATTATTATTATCGTTATTTATTACCAAAGTATTATTAAATACATCTATTAATGCTTTATGTTCTAATAAAAATGTGTGTCCTAAAATCCCGTCGTTTGGTATCGGAAATTCTGGATATACTACGTTAAATTCTATGTTACAATTTTTATTATTTATTTCAATCGGAATTGTTATTTTCCCTACAGTTTCTATTAATTTTTCATTTATGCCTTTTAAATTTATTTTTTCATTTTCATTTACTATTAATTCCCCTTTTAAACAATTTATTTTTATTATATTAACTTGACTTCCAGTATCTACTAATAATTTTAAAGAATTTGTTTTACTTGCGGTTGATTTACATTCTATGTGATTATTTTTTATTGTTGATACGATGTGGTAGCAACATCTGTTTGTTCTGCGGTAACTATTTGATTTATCGAACGTGTTCCGCGAGCCACATTCGATCCCGACTCGTTTCCCGAATTATTATTATTTCTATTATCGTTATTACGTTTATTATTATTACTTTGCTTCCTATAACATTCATTTTCTATATGCCCGTTTTTCTTGCAATAATTACAATATTTCATTCGCGTATTATAATTAGTTATCGGTTGTGTGAAATTATTTCGATTTGGTGGTCTATTATTATATGCGTTATTTGATTGCGGTTTATTTCTACATTGATTTGCTAAATGATTTTTACCGTTACAAATATAACAATTTTTCTGTGTTTTATTATAATTATTTCCCGAATTGTTATTATTATTATTATATCTTTGATAAGCATTATTATTTTTATTAAAACGTTGTAAATTATTTTTATTATAATTATTATAGTTATTATAATTATTAAATTTCCTATCTTTGTTCATCATTTCGAATGTTTCTTTTTCTGTTTTATATTCTAACTCTTCATTTTTTGCTATTTGTTTTGCTAACTCTAACGTATTTGGATTCCTAGCTTTAACTAATGCTTTTATTGGTTTTATTAATCCCATTATATATGCTGACAAAGTTAAATCTTTTAAAGTATCGCGTATTATTTCTATTTCGTTTTTCTGTTTCCCGATTGTACTTATATCACATAATTTATAATATATTTTTTCTACTCTATTCGTATATTCACTTACGCTTTCCCCTTTTTTCATTCTAACCGAATTTAATTCTAATTGTAAAGACGATTGTGTATGTTCTGATTCATATGATTCCGTTAAATATTTTTTTTATATTAACCCATTTACTCGTATCTTTATATTTTATTAATTCCAATGCTTTTCCCCGTAATCTAGTTGTAATATATTTTATTAATAATGGCAATTGTTTTTCTGATATCGCGTTTACTGCTAAATCACATGAACTTATAAATATATAAATATCTTCTTCCCCATTACATTTAGGTATTAATTTAATTGCTTCTTCTAATGAGATTGTTAATTCTTTTGAGTCTACCATTTTATCTTTAAATTTTCTTTCAAATTTTAATTCTATATGCTCAATGTCTAACTGACTTCTAGTTCCTATTCTTTCTGTTGAGTTTAATTCTTTATTTATTTTCTCTAGTGTTTTCTCTAACAACTTTTTATTATCTTTTAATTCCTTTTTCAATGGATTAGCTACTTCCAAGGGAGATTTGTCTTTTTCACAATCTCTATTCATATAATTCAATATTTCTCATATAATCTCAATATAAATTCAATAATTCTTTTTAATTCAATATTTCTCATTTAACTCAATGTTTCTCTTTTATATCTTTATATTTTACACAAGGCGGCGTGTGACGTTCCAATTAATTATTTTCACTAATAATTCTCATAAAATTCTCTTTTAATTCAATATAACTCAATAATCTCTTTTAATTCAATATTCTCAATAATTCTCATAAATTCTCAATAATTCTCATAATTCAATATTTCTCTACACAAGGCGGCGTGTGACGTTCCAACTACCCTAACAGCACATAAAATATCATATATGTAACCGCAACATAACTTTGTAACATTAGCTTGGTAACAGTTATGTATTAATATCTATCAGAAATATAACCGTTATATTACTGTTAAGTGCCTATGTCCGCTTTTTCATAACAAACAAATTTACATTATTTTATATAACATTAATATAACAATGTTATACTTCTAATACATAATAATATACAACAGGAATGCTAATGTTGATCACCTATGCATAACTATAAGTATAAAATTATTAAAATTTTATGTACAGATGCATAACAGTTATATATATATATATATATTTTATATACCATAATATTATGGAATTTCAAATTATAATATATAGGTTGACATCTATATTATATGTACATTGTACAGTATTATGAAAATTGTTGTCACCAATCTGTATACATATTGCAGTAAAAATGTAATAAGACTGGTAAAAATTAATATTCCTTAATTCTGAATATTACATTACAACGTAGTTGAAACCAACATATAATAGTATATCTAATTGCACATTTACCATACATAATACATTAATTTAAAGTACGTATTTTAACTAGATTTATGACATATATTTACTGTAGTATACATCTAATCCAACAAGTAAACTGGATAATTTACTATAAAAATAATAAATAATTATTGGTAATAATATTCATGTTTATTATTATTCAAAAACAATATATCAACCTTGCAAATAAATATGTATAAATAATAATAACAAAATATTTATACATATATATATATATAATACTGAATATTTCAGCTAGAAATTGTTCAATTTTCGTCACCTACAGCATCTTCATCCAATAGTCTTCTGGCCTTTTCTTTTTTCCTGATAATCAAACATTTATGGCATAATATAGTTTTATTCATTAATTACAATTAATATTAAAAAATATATTCTTACGCTTCTTCTCTTTTAAACCTCTGTGGAGCTTGAACCAACCACTTTGCAACAATTTCTGCGTACATGTTGTTGGTTAGATCAGCCTTAGTAAAACGAGCAAGTACTGAAAACAAAAATTTGTAATTAAAGAAAATGTAAAACAATATATTTAAACTTTTATGTTTACATAAATATATACATTGTATTTGTAATTTATTTGAAAAAAGTTGACTAACTTAAAATGGCTTTATTAAATTGTCTAAATTCATCGCTGAATGAACCTTTTGACCCTTTTCCTTTCCAACTGTACTGACAAGCTAACTGGTTAGAAATTACATATGATAGTGCATTGGTAACTATATCTTCATAATCAGTTCCTCCCAATCTTTTGAGATCATTCACCTACATAATGTGTTATACAAAATAATGATAAAAATTGAATAAAATTGATAAATAATGATATGACTTGAAACATAAAAGAAGAGCAAAAATAGCATAATACTATAGTAGTGCTATATTATTATAATATAGTTCTTATTTACGTATAATTACAAATTATCATTTTTATATTCAAATATAAATCCAAATAATGGTCATGTCAATTTGTTTATAACTAAATAACAATTAAGAACATATTACTGTTTGACAATTATGTAATATTAAAATTAAAATTAAATTTTACCAATAAAGTTAGATATGCAGGTTCATTTATTTTATTTTCAGCTGCTTTAAGTTGACCATCAGTTAAGTATGGAAGATCTGTATCAAAAGTAAGAGTGCTACTGTCTACAGGTTCTGTACCATTTAAACAACCATTAGAAGATGTACTCAGCTGTAATACATGCTCTTTAACCTCAGCAATTTCTTCACGAACTTGTATCAATTCGGAATTGATTTTTGAAAGCATTTTAAAAACTTCTTTAGTAGTAAAAACTAGAGGGTAGTAGAATATTGTTAAAAATGAAGCAATTATTTCGATCAATATTATTTAATAATTACCTTTCTCAGATGATTTATTTTTATTTATTTCAGTTTGACCCATGTTTGAACTTTGAACTTCTGTAACAATTTTGAATGTAGCAATTAGGTATAGTGTACAATAATGAATATTCATGTATATGTAATATTTAATTTATTTTTAAAAAGTATACAGCTATGGCTGGTAATATGTTATAGTATTATAGTAATTATAGTGTTAAATACTTTTTGTCATCAATTTAGGAGTGAAATTAATTGTTTCAACGATTGGATCTGGAAACTGTGGAAACTGAGAAATTGTAATATTATTTTCATGAACATTATGTTGAGCTACAAAATAAAATACAAAACAATTATTAACATATTGATAATTTAATTAACATATTCATAATTTTCATTTGTATTACCTTGGCCTTCATTAGTTGATTGAGTTGTTAGTAAATTTGTATTTTCAATATCATCTTTTTGGTTGCTTTTAGAACTATCAGAATCAGATTCTGACAAGTTATCAAATAAGTTTTTTTTTGCTCTTGATTGCCTTTTAGCTCGTTTAGCCTTAGGATCTGCATCACTAGCACTTTCTACTTCTGAATACTTTTCAGCTATTTTTAATTTATATATTCCTTCTTGGTATGTGTCTGATTCAAATACAGTTATGAACAAAAGATTAGTGGACATGTGAAGTCATATATATGATATCATTATATAATATATTATGTGCACTAACTAAGAATGTATGGACATTTTTAGTTAATATAAGTACCTATAGGTACTATATATTTGCATATTATTTATATAAATGTAATTATCATACTTGTTTTGCACAAAACTTTTTTAATAGGATATATTCCCCAAGATGGATCATTAGACCTAGGCACAACTTGACTTGACACCATTTTAGAATATATCATTTTATTTTCAATTAAAGGCCAATGACATTTTCTGCGATCTGCAGTTAACCAAATTGTAGGAACTAGATTGATGCCATCAGTAAATTCGACAACACTGTACTCCATAATTTATTGTACCGTTATAATACCTATTAATATATAATTATTGAACACAATTAAAATACTCAAATAAATATTTACAATTTTTTAAGCTATTCTTTTTGGATATGGTATACAATAATGTATTTACAATTAAATTAATTTTCATATTAGGTAGGTATGTAGTTGTATACACAATATATAGTAGAATGTATAGCAAAAGTTTTAACTTTTGCAAATTATAAATTTTCTTTATTAATAGAATGAATAATAGGGAAATTCAAATATTTATTTTTATAAGGCATTAACCAAGACTTGCATTTTATATCATCAATATTAAACGAAAATAACCCACAAGACCCATCAGAATTATTTTGTAATTTACTACAATAAATGCCTAATTTATCAGATTTGCAGGGAGAAGTATACAAGTCATAGTTAACATTCTTTAAATGTTCACCAATAAAACTAGTTTCATTATTAAACAATATTATATTTTTAATTTGAACAATCTTCTTATTTTTCAATATACAAAAACAATTTTTAAACTGATCGCACAAAGAGAAATACAATTTGCCATTTGAAAAAGTTTTATACTGTTTAATATTTAAGTCAACAAAATCAAAAGTTAAAGGTCCATCACTATACTCATTTTTATGAACTATTTTTGATTGACATTCTTGTTCATAATTAATTAAAGAATTTTCTCTTTCAATGTAACGTTTAGTAAGTTGTTGCAAAGGATGTTGTGATTTTTGTAATAGTTTCTTGACAAACGTCATATTATTTTCAAACTTAAACGCTGAAAATACATCTAACGCACCATATTTTTTAACATCATCAGACAAATGAAGTAAATTATGGATATTGTGAGAAACTAAGTATTCTCCATATAGATTTTGAAACTTGAAAACAAACATCTGTAATAATTTATGAGAATATGTAATAAAATGTTCTGATTTTATTAGTTCAGGATTCACTAAAATAGATATGGCTACATGTAAAATTATAAAATGATCATAGTAATCAGATTTTAAAACTGACTTTAAAACAACAGGCCCTGTATATAAAAGAAACTGTCGAAATTCAGTAGCTTTCCAGTTTAAAAACTCAGAGAGAGCTCTTGGTTTTCGGGCAAAGTCTTTTGGAGTATACTGTTGCATTTCAATTAATTTGTCAGAAATTACCTTGATATCGGATGGTTTTAATTTTAAAAAACGAGGGCCTTTAACCCAAAGATAAATAAGTTTCTTCATTACACCAAGACACACCACATGACAATAATCTAGAGGAACGCATGATACTGACCCAAAACTAGGCACAGATGTAGTAAAAATAGAAATTCCATGTTGATATTTATTCTTGTACAAAAATTTAGAAAAATCTTCATCAGATCTCAAATTAAATTCTGCATATTCTTCATCAGATGGAAAACACAATCTTTTATCAATGTATTTACCATGTATAGTACATTTAGAACAACTACTATATGCTGTATGTCCACTTGTACATAATACAAACGATTTAGCTGGCGCGTCACAAATCAACGCAGACAAAACCACTGTTATGATTTCACCTTCTTCAGTTAAAAATCCATTGTTTATTAAAGGAACTAATTCTGAAATGAACTCTTCTAAATATTCATTAGGACACTTAGGTTTTCCATAACCATGAAAAACACCTACTATGAAAACTTTTTGCTTTAAGCGTAATTCAGATATCATAATGGGCCAAAAACAACTTTGGTTGGACCGAGAAATAGGTAGTCCATCAATATTAAGTGTTAAATTTATTTCTTTAAAACTTCCAATTTCTAATTTCATAGCTAAAATAATTGAATGTACTGCTTTTTTAAGGCCAAAATGACAGTACTTTCCTCCACCTATTGACTTGATTCTAACACTACGAGGAGTACTAAGTAAAGTCCTAGCATCACTTGGTAACTCAAACTTTGTAAATTTTTTCCAAATTTTTAACATTGAAGAAAGTGATGCAAGTGTTGTATTGTGATTAAAATGCCACTCACGCAACTGTTCTTCTAACAAACTACAATTCATATCTAAATTACTACTATCATCAGTATTATCATCCTTGTTATTTTCAATTAAACTAACATTATTAATTTCAACAAGATTAATATTACTATCGTAAGAATCACATGAACTACTGATAGGGCTGGAATAGTATGATAAGCTATTGCTAGAGCTAGAAGAATATTCATTTTCATCATGATGCTGCTGCTCACTATTATTGTTAATTAAAGAAAAAATTGGTAAACGGTGTCCATTGTTCTTATTATTCATTTTAGGTTCTACACAGGGTAGTATTGCATTAGATGATGTAGATTGAATTTTTGGTGCTCGAATAATAACTTCACTAGTGGTATCAGAATAATGTTCATTGTCAAACCTCCTATAAAACTCATTTGTAATTCGCCTAATGTGTCTTTTTGAACAGTTTTTCAACTTTTTACGTTTATTATCAGCCATTATAATCTATATATAGAGTAAAACAAAATAAATATTGTTCAGTAAAGAAAATAAGAAATAGAAACTGCTGCAGTATGTGTATTATTAATATAGGTATATAATATATAGGTACCTATAGGTACCTATATATAGATTATATTAATAGTGTATATACTATGAGATTCCACCTCAAGGTAGTAGGTACCAATTACTACTTGTACAAATTAAAACAATTGTTTATTACTTAAAAGAAAGTACCTATATCTATTTCTAATATAAACATTATGATATTTTTAACAAAAGTTTATAAATAATATTCTTACGTCCAAATATAATTGCCAATAATTATGATGTTAGGTATATATTTCATGAATTAACACAGCAGCTGGAGAAAATCGATGGTTAATACACTTTATAATTATAATCACGCGTATAATCATATAAACGTTAGAGCGGAGAATACAGCTTAGATGGACGATTGCAGCACATGCAGTGAACGCGTCGGCAACGTTAAAAACAAATAACAATAGTGCGTACGAACACTACGATAATTATCACAACACACGATTTAATAAATTAATTCATAATATATATATAACACTCAGAAGTCGGTTAAGTCGATCGGCAATACAGCATAATATTACTAAAAACACTTCGGTTTAAATATTGCAGATACGTATAACATAACCACAAACATGAAACAACTATCACAACGTATATTATTTAATCGTATTTAGTTAATTACTTGGTATGCCGCTATTGACGTTAGCTGCGCCTTTGCGTCGCGCTGGTGACCGACCGTTATACATGACGGGAATTCCCGTCATATAAATAACGCGTGACCAACCGTACGCCTTCCAGACTGTCATCCTCGTCACTCATCAACGCGGTCAGGGAAAAATGATATGTGCTCGATACAGACGTCGCACGCGTGCGATAATAACTCGCGGGTTATTATAGTTATTCTGACAATAATTTACTTAAATTTTTAATTAAAACGGCTAGTATACATATATGTATAACAATATTATATAGTAATAATAATAATATTTTTCTATCTTATATTTCTCTCATTAAAATTGTCTAATTTTCTACATATAATATATATTATTTACATAAAAAAGTACATTATATATACCTATATATAGGTATATATATTATATTTTATTATTAGCTGCAGTACAACTGTCATGACAAATGTGACAAACTCAATATATTGCCTATATATTGCCAATATATTGAGCTTTTAAAATTGCAGGTTATATATATATATATATATATATAGGTTATAGCCTATATAATATATAATATTATATATATAACCTATATAGGTACCTTTATAAGTATAAGTATTAGTTGTAAACATATGTTCACAACTAATACTTATATATGTATATACATATATATGTTTTATAAAAAATTTCACATATTATAGATATCTGTCATGCTTTTGTTATATAAACAATGTTAGATAACAAATATAACATATTAGTTACACTACTGATACATTATATTTGTTATGTTATGAATATGGAATATAATTATGTAACAGATACATAAAAATACATAAATGAAACCTTATGTGCTGTTAGGGTAAGCACTCTTCACTTTAATTTTTTAACTTACGATAGATTAGCTACTTCTAAAGGAGATGGTTTTATTTGTGTGTCTTGTTTTAAATTCATTTAATTCAATATATTTTATTTTTATTTATTATTTATAACTCTCAACATTTATTTTTATTTAATTCTCAACTTTATATACTCTTTTTAGTTTTCTTTTAATTATCTCTTAATATTAAACTACTTAAACATATAATGTTTTTTACAATTTTATAACTATAGTCTATGCTTACAATAGAGCGGCGTTTGATCCACTAGACATCATTGATTGCATTTGATTGAACTGTTGTTGAATGACTCAGGTTCTTCTTCTGGAGTTGCCGAAGTGGAAATCTGCAGTTTTTCCTTCTCGACGATGATCAAAATGAATTGATTGCCTCCGTGAATTGATTTTCGTTAGAAAATCTTTTCAAAAAGAACTACCGACTGCGCCAAATAAGTGTTGCGTGCCGGTATGGGAGTACCGGACAGTGCAACGAGAGAAGAGTCCTCAAGTGACAGTTGCTCAATCAATGTTAGATAATTTAAATAATATGAAATAATGAACTCTAGACTTTATTAAATATAACTTTATTAAAATAATTCTAAGTCCAATATTTAATTCACATATAAAAATTATTCTAAGTCCAAAATAATTATAAAATAAAGTAGCGTGAAGGTGCATACATGACAAGACTAAAAACACATCTGAAAATGGGTCTGTTCCCGGGTTCCTTATATACCCCGATCTTGTGAGAATCTCTCATTCCTAATCTCGATTATGTCTATCCAGGATGTGGTTAGTAGTGCCTTTTCCCGTGTGAATCATCGGATGTGTGATTTCACATATAGAGTTTTATCCCTATCGTACATATACATATACATATATATATATATATTATATATGTCTTATTGACCACACTGTCTTATCGTAATGTTCATTACGATCCCACGCACATTTTGACTAGTCACGCCTATCCATCTTCTATATATTTTGACTAATGTGCCTATCTATCTGTTGTGCCCAATGGTCACATCTTTTACATGTTCCCACGCATTTCTGATCACTCATAATTTGTATTTGTCTATCTATCTGTTGTACCCTATGGTTACATCTTTTATATGTTCCCACGCATTTCCGATTACTCATAATTTGTATTTGTCTTTTAATGTTATGTCTAACCAAGGTCTATGAGATTATATTCACATATGTCCCTAACATCGTGATATTTATGTATATTATATTATTACATTAGTTATGTATGCCCGTAACACTACCTTCTGGGTCTCAAAATCAATAATACGAAAATGTCTCCTGCGATTGCGCGTGTGTGACATGTGCATGCACGTATGAGACACTATTATTCTGGGAATAATAAACGCTCTTGCCAACTCTACAATAAAATGATGCAATAATAATTATCTACGAGTGACGGCTGGTGACCAATATAATATATTTACTGATATTTTGTTAAACAAAATATCAAATATAAGATGGTTGAAAACAGCTTATTCATTTCATAATTTAAACCTTAACACTTGAATAAATGACGCCTACTTAAAATGATCGAATATTATTTTTGTAAAAAGATTTAATTTTATTGACATACTTTCTACATAACTGTAAGAATCGACATTTGATAACATTTTTTAAATTATTTATATCCTATTTTGTTTTTTTCTAATAGATTTAAATTCTCAGACCAAGTAATGTATTTTTTTTAAGGAAGTTTTCACGTATTCAAAAATCGGCTTTCATAATAACCTAAAAATAAAAATAAAACGATGAGTTAAATATTTTTACAGATTTAAAATCCAATTACTCAATTAAGCTGTCGTATTTTTGTCAGGTATATAGGCTTAAATTAATAAAAATTCGTTTCTTATTGGTTCAAAATTGTTTAATGTATTACATTTAATGACATGTCCCTACCTAGGATGTGCTCAAGAAAATCATTAAACCATATTGATATGCAATTAGATAAACTTAACTTATAAAAAAACCACATCCATACTTGATACCAAGTACAAGGTCAGCTTCATAAAATTAAGAAATAGTTACTTTATTGTGTGGGACACCTAGGGGTAAATAATTTTTTAAATTATATAATAAAATTTTATAGGTAGGTATAATTGTATAAATTATAATATTTACTTTGGTGTTGTAAACATTTGTATTGATAAAATAGATTATACTCTGATAATATACTCTGGAAAATGAAATGGAAACATTGCATGTTGCTACAGTTTTTTTTTTTATTAATTATGTTTCCTAAATTAATTAATCCGCAATTAAATAAAGTTTAATTTTCTTTTCTAATAGAGATTTCATTTTTATTTTTTATAATTTTGTTTCCAATTTAGCTTCAACTTTTAACTTGGTACATTATTATATCTACATAAAAATAGTTATCGAATATCTTATATTATATTATTATTATAAATACATCAAAGATTCGTTATGATCGTTTTATAGACCCGTAACGTGATCTATGACGATTAGGCAAGTAATCTGCAATAATTTCATAATTTTATATTGGGAATCTAATCTTTATCACCGATTCTCCGCATTATTTACGACGTATACAAATGTATGACCCAGACGCCCTAATATTATTGCCTATACTAAACCCCTTAAAAACGGTCTATTTTTAACTGAGCAGCGAAATGATCTCGATGAAATAACAACGATAATACAGTCACGATAAAATACCACTCGATTAAATGCTGAGGCCCCACAGAATGCTACGCGTGCCATGTCACGATGTTCGATATACGAAAAAAAAAATAGTTTTCTGTGTTGAAGACGTAAATGGCCACACAGAATAGTATACGCTACGTTTTGTTCTTAGCTAAGTTGCGATGTCATTGATCGTCACTCGTCGTCACTGAGTGTTCGATTTGTGGCTATATTTTTGAGTGATGTGTCACGATGTGCTACATGCTGGTTTTGATAGGCATGTTCATTGCTCGTGTCGACATCGGAAATTGAATAAAGCGTACCCTGTGATATACGAGCGACGAGTAGTCGTAAATAAATTTTTCACGCCATCTTGGCAGTTATAACTTTTAAGTAAAACTCAGCAGATGAAATTCACCAAACTTTTCACGTTCCACGTTTACTTCATGCACCTATTTTCTTTTTTTGTTTGTTATTATTATTTAACGA
The DNA here is from genome assembly GCA_034509805.1 of Sipha maydis. Taxonomy (NCBI): domain Eukaryota; kingdom Metazoa; phylum Arthropoda; class Insecta; order Hemiptera; family Aphididae; genus Sipha; species Sipha maydis. The sequence goes on from JASXSY010002232.1 coordinate 45,924, forward strand.
AAATAATAACAAAGCTTCATCATCACTACTATCACTTTCCCAAGGCAACATACCTGTTAACATCTTGAACATGACTGATAACTGTTCAATGTGACTAGTAGTAAATATCATACGTAGTATACGAAGCATTCTGCATGGCTTCAGCATAACAAGCATACAGTAAATCCCTGATGATAATCTGTTGCACTATAAATTGAAGCTCGTTGAACTGTTGCAGAATTCTTTTTGGTACCTAATATTGTTTTCTATTGTCTAATCTTGTATATATTTTGAAATATTAACGTTTTGAATTAAAAAGGATTTTAGTTACAAAACTATTTATTTGTAAATTACAAATTTATTAAACCCGCAATAATTATTTTGGTTATCGATACTTCTACAAGTAACTATAAATACGTATTAATAACAAAAACCAAATAGGTGTTAGATTACAAATTATATTATGAGCGTAAACACTTTATCATTGATTATATTATTGTATAATTAATTATAGTTACCGATGACTTTAACAAGTTGTATTATTACATGACCATTGTTTTGAGTTATACGCATGAAGAATAAAGATAAGGAGCTCGCACTCGCTGATAAAACCAGGCCGATTTTTGCTCGTATAATAAAAGTTGCGCGGAATAACCACGGGTCGCGCGTCGTTCGATGGTTATACTAGAAATACTTGAATAATATGACGAATGCATACAGACCATGAAGAATAAATTTTTATTTCCAAAATAAAATAATAATTAACTGTAAACTGGTGTTTAATAATTATTATTTAGCAGTAATGTACATTTGTACAATAGGTAATAATTATCAAAAAAATATTAATTATTTATTCTTACCTATCAGTAATACTTGCACATTTTTCTCTATACATTTTAATATCTGTTTGAAGTTTACAAACCTATATAATACATATAAAGAGAGAGAGAAAGAGAGAGAAATAATAGATTAAATACAAATACAAAATTTAAAAGAATAGTTCATAAACTGATGAATTCTTACATGATTTTTAAGTCTTATGTTTTTATTTTTACCATATTTTACTTTTTTTAGTATTAATTTTCTTTTTATTGTGTATTTGGTTAAACATTTTTGTTTTGAAGCAATACTATGTTTTTCCTTTTTTCTAACTAACCGACACTGAAAACACCTACTACTTTTCATTCCTTTAGTACCAATTTTTTTGATTGGTAAATAACCTGCACATTGGTCAGAACTTCTATAAGAAAATATATAAACAAAACCAGGCCCGTACTGGTCCACCGGGACTCCGGGAGTTTTCCCAGTGCGCCCCATGATCAATTTAGAAATTAGCGCCCCTCTTCCCATTTTTTTCTATATAATTTTAATATATATTTACTATATATTAGAGTGTACCTATTTTGTTATGTGTGCATTTATTATACAAATTTTATATTTTATAATTGTTATGCATAAGTATTAGTATTACTTCTGTTACAGTAATATTATGTAAATAATTGTTTTGTTATCATTTATTTTATTATAACTATTGAGCTAGTTATAGATATGACTTGTGAAATCCGAACACCGTAATCGATGTAAGACGTGTGTGTACATTGATTATTGTGTTTATTTCGGTTTTTCCACAGACCACCAGTTCTTTCTGATACAACTCAATGTTTGACTCCTTGTATGTCATTTTTTAATCTTGTTCAAGAGGCATTCGTATTTTTTAAGGAATCCTATAAAAGGTTAGCTGTGTACCATAAAGAAAATCCATCGCTAAAACTAGCTGCTAGTGTAGCAACTAGGTGGAGAAGCAGAAATGACGCAATCGTTAAGATATTTGGTAGGATTGATTTTTGGATTAAAGGTGATTTAAATCCAGAAAGTGAGTCAAAGTTTGTTTACATTCAACTATTAGTAGCTCTATACGAAATATCAATTTCTAACCAATTTAATTAAAAAATTAAAAACGACAGTCTTAGTTTAATGAAAAAGTTTTGCTCTTATGAAACCGTTTTAGTCGCAATGATGTTTCTGCAGATATTTAAAATAACAACACCGTTATCCGATTACCTTCAAACAAAAAATCTAGATTACATTCAAGCCTGGCGTCATGTTTTTAGTGCTCATAAAAGCTTACAATCGGTTAGAAACCGTTTTTGTGATATAACAAAAGCTACTAAAACATTCGTAGACTTAGCAGTTAAAAAAATTGATGAAAAGGAGCTTCGTGATATTGAAATAGAAGAAAACCTTCCGAAGAAACGCAAACGCACTGAAACGTATGGACGGTGAATTAACCCGAGATGAAGAAGTTTTCACAGAAGAAATCGATCAATTTTGTATAAAAATATTTAATTTTACAATGGACACTATTATAAATAGTTTAGAGGTTAGATTCTTAGCTCTTCGGATTTTATATACAGATTTAGAATGTTTCGATCCTCAAAGGTTTGATGATATAAGAAAAAATGGTTTATCATCTAATGCTTTATTTAAAATATGTGAACTTTTACCCTCCATTGATCAGCCAAAGCTCAAAGAAGAACTTATTTCTTTTGCTACACCTTGGCCTTTAATTTGTAAAGTTGGTTTACAGAGTATGTATGAAGATTTAAGTCAAATCGATTCCGTTGATGATGATGAATGGACTGATGAGGACGATTTAAAGTATAGTAAAGTAAAAGAGTGTAATGTATGTCTATCATGCGCATTGCGTATAATCACTGATTATAACATGTATTCCTTACAATACACGGAATTGTACAAAGCGTATAAATATTTATTGACTCTGCCTCTGACACAAGTGACCTGTGAAAGGTCATTTTCAAAATTAAAATTGTTAAAAACGCGTTTAAGGTCCACTATTGTGCAAGACAATTTAGAATCATTATTCTTAATGCAGTGTGAAAGAAACATAGTAAATCAAGTTGATGGAGATCAAATCATAAATGCTCTATGTTTGAACAGTAAAGAAATGCAACGTCTACTTACATAAAAAAATATAAGTTAATTCTTAAGTTTGTATACTTTTTTTTGATTGTTTAAAAAGCTGTTACGGTTTATTTTTTTGTATCAAATATAAATTAAATTAAATTTTAAAAGTAACTGCACAATTAATTTTCTTATTTGTTAAAACAACTTACCTACTATGGAAAAAAAAACTGAATAAAATACTATGAAACATATTATTTTAATTTTAATTTTGTTAAAAATCGCAGAATAAATCATAATTTGTGTTTAAAATCTTCAGGTGTTAGTTTCAAGTTTCTAAACAAAACAATCATAGGTAGACATTATGATTATAGACACTAATTTTTTCTTTTGAAGTGGTATATTTATAATTATAGTTGGCGCCCTACAAATATATTTTTCCCGCGCCCCTTAAAGGTAGCCAGTACGGGCCTGAACAAAACTATTAATAATGTAGATTTAAACTAATATTTAATTAATTTCAGTATACTACACAATACAATTTATATTACATATATAATATACATTAAAAATACCAAGTATTAAATTAAATTACAATCTAAATAAAGTTATAAGTTAAAATTTATTTCAAAATTGACTATCAATTGAACTAAGTTAAAATATAACTAACAATTAAAATTACATTTTTACAATAATTTTTTTATTTAACATAACTAGGTAAATTTAAAATAATAGGTATCTAAAATTGTTCGTTACCAAAAGGTAATAGTACACATTTTATTGATATTATTAATACATATTATAACTTACACAATCTGTACCAGTAATTTTTTTAATTCAATTTACTTAATTTTGTAACTTAGCTGATTAACGTGTTGAAGTTTAACCACTTTTACTTACCTGGCAATGCATACTCCCTCACATACATTAGAAATTTCATTAATTTTATGGAGAATTAATTCTTAATTTTTAAAACTAGAAAGTTCAGGGAATTCTAATTCAGGCAAACAGCGCTCGGTATTATTTATGATAATCTGTAAACAAAAAATTATATTTTTAATTAAATATATTAATTTCTATTTTATTATATTACATAATTTAAAAACATCAGTAGACAGGGGCAGCTTGTAAAAGAATACTAGAGTTTAAGCCGCCACTATATCAGTAGATATACAATAAAAAATAAGATAAATATAATTTGTTACCTTAAGATTTAATTTAATTCCAACAGCTACAATTATATCATTTTTTATTTCTTTCCAACGTGAAAATATTAAGTGTAAAGGAGTACAGCAATATGCCCATGAACTATTTGAAAGGTTCAAACATTTTAATCCATTTCTAAGATCATCAAATGTTAAAGAAATCAAAGGTGTCTCATCTGTTGAAAATGGCTCACTGGCAATTACAGTTACATTCTCAAAGTTATTTTGACTAGTACTGTTAGGTTCAAATTGAATTGGTTTTTGTTGTTTTTGAGCACTTAAAAATCTTTTCTTTGGAGATTTTCTTTTTTTAATTGTATGTGATAGGTATTTTGGCAGATTTGGAAAAATTGTTGGAACTGAACCAGATTTTAATAATGGTATACCTCTATCCATAGTGAATAATGAACCATCTGATAATACAGTTGTATAAATTTTATTCACACACCCAGGTTGGAAGTGTAACTGACAGACATAGACATTTTCAATGTTCTATCTGCCCTAGGTATTGATTTATTCCATATTATTCTTTCTTCTTCGTTCTATAAACAATAAGTTACAAAAAAGTTCTAGTTACATTTCTTAGATGTCCATAGCAATGCTAACGCCTGGTTGCCCGAAGTTACAACTGCGAAGTTATAATTTACCTTCAATAGGTCATCGCATATTAACTTCAATAGGAATTTTATGTGAGCAAACATAACTTCACATGGGTGCATATTATGACTCTTTTTAGTAACTTCTGTAAGAAGTTGTTCAATCACTTTTTTCAACATCTAAATACTCCCAGTTAATACTTCTCCTGGAAGTTTATTTTAAGTTTAAGTTTAACTTATATTATTGATAGTATAGGTATTAATACCTATAAATATGTATAGTGAATCCTCTAAATACCATACTATTGGTATCTAAAATTTGGTCCGCTATTCAGAGTACTCAGTTTGTAGAAATTTTGAGGTTTATTCTCAAAAAAGCATTCATTATTTGAAAGTGTCTGTTAGCTAGGGGATGTTTCAATTTCAATATAATATATTTACCAAAAAAAAACAAATTATATTTATACTAAAATACAACCTTTTTATTCTAGGAAATAAAAAAAAATTAATAATAGTAGTTGATTAGAACAACTTAAAATAACCGACATATTAAAAATCAAAATCTTTATAAAACAAAATAAAATAATACTTATGTATAAAATGTAATCTCACATAAATAAACGTAATAATTATCATACAAAATTTTAATAATAGTAAGTTTATAATATATATTAAATGTTCGGGCAAATGTGAAAAAAAAACCTTTTTATTCTAGGAAATAAAAAAAAAATTATAATAGTAGTTGATTAAAACAACTTAAAATAACCGACATATTAAAAATCGAAATCTTTATATAAAACAAAATAAAATAATACTTATAAGTATACATATATGTATAAAATGTAATCTCACATTATTGAACTTAAAATAATCTTACAAAATTGTTATTATAATAATAATAATTCCTTTTAGTATTGACAATATGTAAATAATAATAAATAAATAATAGTATTAAACAAGTTTATACATATTAATGTTCAGAAGAATGTGAATGAATCATAGACATAACTATTGCTTTATTTTCTAATATTTGTATAAAAAAACATTTATAGAGAATACAAGAAAACGTTACATAAATAGGTTTTGATATACTTGATGTATCCACATAAAATAAACCTAAAACATTAGAAGGTAAAGGGGCATTATAAAAAGGTGACACATTATTGAATTTACAAATATTCAATGTAATACCATTATCTTCATTTATAATTATTTGTAATACCCTAGCAATTTGATTACAAGATAGCATTACATATTGATCTTTAATTTTATCAGTATTAAGTAAAAAATTATTAATACTCAATTGTTTATACATTTTTATTTTCGGGTTAACTATGGATTGTCTATAAACATCATAATACATTTCATATTTGAAAACCGGAGACACTGAAGATGTATCATTACCAAGTGTACAATTACTTGATAGATGGGTTTTTTCAATTATCCTATTATATGCTTCTTGTAACGGAAACCTGGTTTTTTTTATTTTTTTTTTTTATTTCCTGCAGATGGTTTTCATATTTAAAAACACTAAATTTATCTAGGGGCCCATGGACTTTAGCACACTCTGGAAAATGTATTAAATTATGTACATTGTATGATATGTACTCTGGACCATAAATTATGATATAATCGCTTATAAATTGTTTTATTAAAGATGTAGCCTGATCATTATATAATATATGAGTCTCTTGAGCCACCAATAAGCGCATTGAACTATGCAATAGCATAAAATGCTTAAACTGATTTTTTTTTAAAATACCTTTCAGGAGAAATGGCCCAGTATAAAGGAGTAGGGCACGAAGCTCTGTGGCCTTAAAGTTTTCAAACTCTTGAAAAGATCTAGGTAATCTAGAAAAATCTGATGGATAATATTTTCTTAAGTTTTTTATATTTATATCTAATAAGTTTAGCTTTTCCTGAGGAATTCTCACCATTTTTTTGCCATTTACCCAAAACCTTATCAACCTTTTAACTACTCCAAGACATACCACATGCATATAGTCAAGACTAACTACAGAAATGATATCAATAGGTAGACGTTCTAGAGTAGATGGTCCTTTATGGTAATCCTCATTGGTCTTAATGCGAAAACTTTCGTTTGTCCTACGTGGAGCATTCACACCAGGAAATGTCATTCCCTTAATGAAATCTCCTTCCTCAATACACATATTACATCCAAAATAAGCCATGTGACCTTTTACATTAAGAATATAAGCTTTAGCTGGTGCATCACATATTATTTGACTAATTGAAAATCTAAAAATGTTATTATCAATAGTAATGCCATTTTGTAAAATAATTAACATTTCTTCAATAAAAGGATTTAAAAACTCTTCAACATCATAAAGTTTTTTTGAGTCACTATGATAAATTCCAATAGTGAATACTTTATTAATTAAAATCGGTATATTTATAATAGACATTAAAATAGGCCAAAAAGCACTTCTAGAACATTTAGATATAGACAATCCGTCAATATTAAAACTAAGTTTTATCATATTTGAATTGATATTAAAATAATGTTGATACATTTTTAATACAGGTTTTAACATATATTCTATTCCAATATGAATGTAGAATCCTGGTTTTATATTAATTATATTATGGGTAGTTGGAGTTTTTAGAAGCGTTCTAACATCTTTTGGAACATTACCATGACCCTCAGATCTAAATATTAAAAGAATTTCATTCATTGCGTTATGAAAGATATTATAATCTAAAGAGAGTTTACACAATTTTTGATTTAGACTAGTTGCCGGTGGTTTAACAATTTCAGTGTCCATTATAGTACTTAACAGTAAATTATCACTAAATAAATTTAGTTGTAAGTCACTTTTTTGGGGATAAATTTCTAAGTCGACATCCATATTATTTATCGTTTGATTCATTACATTGGGCAGTGGTATAATAGTATCACATATATTATTTGTTATTGAAGAATTATTATCACCATTTAATAGACAGTTGTTTTTTATAACAGTCATTACCGGTGAAAGATTTGTATTGCTGGTAGAAGATTCATTTGGCCAAGCTGCAGTAGTGTTTGATGAATTATTATTAAGAGGATTTAAGAGACTGATTTCCATTGAAACTAAATTTTTACACTAGGTTATATATAAGCTACTCTAGAAAAATCTTTAAAAAAATTTCTTCCGGACTCAGAGGAAAAATTTTTATGACTGTTTGAAATTTAAATATTTACGAAATTGCATAAAATAGCGATTTATTCTCAAACGATTTTTAATATTTGTTATAATTCAAAAAGTATAGTATCGCAGATTTTTGAAATTTTTACCAGCTGTTAAGATTGGCATTTTCTTTATGACATATTTTTTTCAAAATATATTGATTTTTAAGCCACTTATAGGCATTTAATATATTCGATTTTTTTACATTTTCTTTTTATAATCGGTGATAAAAAAAATTTGGCTCCTACAAAATACTTGAAAATTTAATAGAAGATTCCACAGAAGTAGTTCTTAATGCCATTCAAAAATTATTATAATCCATAGGAACAATTTTTTTTTATAAGCGTTTGAACAGCGAATATTGACATAAAATTACATGTAAAATATTATACATTATCGGTTTTTTTAAAATGCTCTTACTCAAAAACGAAAAACCGCAACAACTTGAAATTTTCACCAAATCTTTATATTGACGATTTCTATTCATGATTAAGTTTTCAAAGTATTTTGACACATTTTGACTTATTTAAAAACAATTTAAATTTTAGATTTTTGCAAAATTTTTGTTTTTAAACATCTATAAAATTTAACTGGCAGACCGAAAACTCTTGTAAATTTAATACAAGGTTTATAATAAGTTAAACTTATCGTAACTAAAAAATATCGGTGATCGGTTTACTCAATTTTTTTTTATAAGCCCTTAAAGCTCAAATTTGTATAAAATGTGTAAAAATCACGATAATTTGCAAGTTATTTTGTAGATAAAATTCATAGAATTTTTTCTGTTCATACTTAAGGTTCAAAATTTTAACACTAGGTTATCTATAAGCTACTCTTCAAAAATCTTTAAAAAAATTTCTTCCGGACTTAGAGGAAAATATACTTATACAATATTTATAAATAACATTGTATTATATTCTAGACAAACATATCATCTCCGTTCAGAATCGTTTTTCGTATACAATGATACCTATCATTGAATTCAAATTTAACAAATCCATTATAATGACCTATCCTATGAAGAGTCGCACTTCACCCCCAAGTGTACAGCAGAGCGAAGCCCATCCGGTTGTTTTTTTTGCTTTTTTCTACGATTTTTTAAAAAAATGCTTATTTCCTGTTTTTCTGATTATTTTTGCTTTTTTTGCATATTTCTGCTTATTTATAAGCGATGACGTAGGCCATTGACCTTTCCCAGATTTTTTAACTATTTATAAATATCGTTTACATTTTATTTTTCACAAAATCCTTTGGAAAATCCATAAACAATAAGGCAAAATGTCTCGAAAATCAAAGTTAAACTTTTTTTATAATATACAGATTTATTTATTTTTGATTATTTTATTAAAATATTATTATATGAACTGCATTTATTTGTTTTAATATTTTTTTTTTAAAATCTTTAATTTTATATTCAAGATAGTTTCGAAATATTTCTAGTACTTAATTGTGTTAAATTGTAAAAATTTTCCGGCTAATTTGCAACTATTTGCAACGAAGGTTTCGTAATTTGCGTCACCAATGCCGTGACAGAAGCTATTTGGGAGTGTCTACAACCTACCTATTTACTAGTACCAAGTTTAGAACTATGGAAAAATATTGCTGCACATTATGATCTCTTATGGCAACCACCCCATTGTTTGGGCTCAATCGACGGCAAACACATACGCATAAAAAAATTCAATAACACAGGATCAAGAAATTTTAATTATAAAGGTTTTTTTTTTCAATACAACTACTTGCTTGTGCAGACGCAGACGGCTGTTTTATCACTGTGGATATTGGAGATTTGGGTAGAAATAGTGATGGAGGTGTATTTAGATTATCTCGTTTGGGTAGATGGTTAGAAATTGGAGGAATGAATATTCCACAATCAGAACCTTTACCATACGACAACAAAGATCCCAATTTTCCATATTATTTTTGTGGGGATGAAGCTTATCCTTTAAAATCTTATTTGCTACAACCATATTCAAAGAAGGCTTTAAACGATCAAAAACGAATTTTGAATTACAGATTAAGTAGAGGTAGAAAATCAGTCGAATGCGCCTTTGGAATGATGGTTTCCAAGTTCATAATTTTTGAAACGCCAATCGCGTGTTCTTAGTCAACTGTAATATCTATTGTAAAATGTGCTTGTGCTCTTCACAATTACATACGTAAAACTGAGGGAAAGTTATATGAATCGCAAAATATGAACAGTCAAGATGAAATTAATATTCTCCAGCATTTAGCACAACACCAACAAGCAATTCATAATTTATCGACAGCAAGTTCTGTGCGAGAATATTTATCAAATTATTTTTTAAGACCAGAAGTTTCATTACCGTGGCAGAGAAATACGCAGTTGAACAAAACATTTAGTATCTATTATAATAATAAACATATTTTTAGTTATATTCAGTAGCTTATTGTTTTGTTTATTTTATTATCAACATAATTTTTTAAGAGATATAAATAATAACAAGATACCCAATCTGATGTTCCCAAACTTGTTTTTACATTTTTAAAAAATCGTTTTTTACATACTACAATATTTACAATACATCAATAATAATAATTATAATATTTACTATACAAAATATTTATTTATATTAACACTAACCTGTATCGTTTACTTCTTGAGCAAAACTTTCCCAAGCTAGTTGGGTTGACTCACATTTGGTATATTCGTTTGTATTATAATTGTACAAACATGGATATTTTTCTACTGCTTCAACTAATAGTGTATTAAAGACAGGATCTTCTTTTTTCGGCATTTTTATTAACTACAGAATATGTCGAACAAAAAATATATGAGTATAAATAAATAATGATATAAAGTATAATTTAAAGTATGATTTTGTTTTATTGATTAACTTAAAAAACTTACTTTATTTCAGTACGTGGAAAAATTCGAAAAAATATTGTTTTTTGAAATAGTACTAGTATTTTAAGTATTAATATTATATTAATTATAAATATTAATATTAATATTTATTTTAAATATTGAATAGTAAATAAATAGGTTTATAAATCAAATTATATGATAGAGCATAATTCATAATTATTATTATTATTATTTCATAATTCATAATTCAGTAAAATCTAAAAACGTGCATACTGTGTGAAAATGCTCATGAAACTGAAACAACGAAACTAGAATGACAAATTTCGTGTTGTAAATTTCGTAAACTATAAATAAAAATAGTTGCACGAAACTCGGTGTGTGTTACCCCAAACAAATATATCGGCTAGTTTCATTCAAGTTTCGTGTTTCATGTTACAAGTTTCGTGTTTATAATTTCTCTGATATGCGGCCCGCCTAAGTTACCATGAATTTACCAAAAATAGATTTTAACCTCTACAATAAATATGAAAAAAGAAAAATAGCTGTATTATGAATGTAAATACACTGCCTCTGTTGGCGATAAACAACTTATTAATGTTTTGGTTGACGGAGGATGGATGTGTAACAGGCGGCTGGAAAAATAACATTATTATTATAAATAATGCAATGCCCACTATAGATTATCACTTTTTATCGCCAATAGTCTAATTATTTCTAAATAATCATTATCAATTTTTATTTTTCAAAAATAACTTTTGAAGAATTGTACAAATATTTGGTTCTCGAACTGTCGTGGCCAGTAAGTCTGGTTCGACAAATATTTTCAAGTTTGATTTTCGAACAGTAAAAGATGCTTGATAGTTCGGTTCGATTTTTTTCATGCCGAGTTCGAATTTCAAACCGAACCGAACATCAAGGGTTCGGTTCGGTTCGGTTCGAGATTCAAACAGTACTATTATTCAGTTGTTTCGATTAAATTTGTTATTCATGAATCTATGATTTATAGTCCAATTTCGTCTTCATACAATGAGAGTGATGAATATAAAATAAATCTAAAAATAAGGATTTTACTTAATTGCGTTATTATTATAATTAAAATTTTTTGAAAGTTTAAAATACCAACACAATAATGTTATTCACCCGAATACGGAATCTTAGCAGTTTTTATATTTTACGTTAATGGTTAAATGAATCAAATACTAATGTTTTTTTAAGAATATAAATTTATTTTAAACAAATACATGTAAATTATTACTCAAGAGTGTCGATCACATAGTTATAGTATTGTTTAATATTTCAATAATTTAATAATAATAATATAAGAAATATATAAATGTATAAATATATATGTCTGTGAACATGTAACGCATAAACTGAAGCATATACTCAATGAATATAATTTATGTATTATCATTCAAAATTGATTACTCAATTTAATGTTAAAACAATGTCATATAAAAAATCCAAATACCACTCACTCACTGATGGTTATTTCTCAATAACTACTATACGTACAAACTTGAAATTTGACATAGTGGTTCCTCTAAAACTGATTACATACTACACGTATTAAGAATCCAGCGTTCAAACATTAAAAAAAAAATTGTATGATTTGCCTATAATACTATTGCGGTTGAATCGATTTGTACCGTCATATCCATATGATTCAGCGTGGCGAATTTATAACTAAAAGTTATACGGAGCTGGAGCGTAGCATATTTAAAGGAGTAATATTTAGGCATTTTATAACACATGAACATTTTGGTTGTGTCTATGTGTGAGTAGTAAATTAACATAAGTGTGTGTAATTCGTTACCGCGTTTATCGTGCCACCGTACATCGACTAAAATACAAATTCCCGGAACTACGATAATATTCATAAATGAACATTTTATCTCTACATTATATTTGCTCAACTCCACGGTCTAACCGTTGAGTTGGGGGCAGTTGTCCGAAAAATGATAAGGACCTGGATCGAAAGACGGCGGCATATGATGTGTTGCCAACATTAAATTTCTAACAATTATATGATAAAATTAATTTTTGTTTGTGAAGACATACTGTTTCACTGAATGATAATTATTATATTTTTAGATTCTGAACGGAGTGATGGAATCTATTGGTTTTACAATGATGTGTGTTTTTTTTTTTTTTTTTTAATTTTTAATTTTTTTTTATATTATTTTTTTTATTTTTGTGTCTGACGACACCTTTTTTTTGCAGTAAAAATGCTTCGATTTGCTTATGTAGCAACTTTTCTGAAAGCAAAGTGAATCTAGTTGGTACTTTGGTGGGTCAAAAGTAAAAAATTTTCAATATTTTTTAAATGCGACAGAAAAAACCCTAAAAAAATTAGGAAAAACCGGGAGTTTTTACGCAAAACCAGTTTTCGACAAAATCAAATTTTTTATTTTGCTATAACTCAAAAACTAATCAATGTAAATACTTGAAATTTTCACCAAATGTTTAGATTCGCGTTCTCTATACACCTTAAATTTTCAAAGTCTTTTGACTTTTATTGAGCTATTAATAGACAATTGAAATTTTGGCCGGCCAGAAAATCTTGAAAATTTAATACAAGGTTTCTTATAAGTTGTTCCTTAACTGATAAAAAAAAATCTAAAATCGTAAGTCACAATTTTTTTTTATAAGTGCTCAAAGTTCCAATTTATACGAAATATGTAAAAATTGCGAAAATTTGCAAGTTATTTTGTAGTTAAAAATTCATAAAATTTTTTCTGTTCATACTTAAGGTTCAAAATTTTAACACTAGGTTATCTATAAGCTACTCTTCAAAAATCTTTAAAAAAATTTCTTCCGGACTCAGAGGAAAAAAATTTTATGACTGTTTGAAATTTAAATATTTACGAAATTGCATAAAATAATGATTTATTCTCAAACGATTTTTAATATTTGTTATAATTCAAAAATCATAAGTCACAGATTTTTGAAATTTTTACCAGCTGTTAAGATTGGCATTTTCTTTATGTCATATTTTTTTCAAAATATAGTATTGATTTTTAAGCCACTTATAGGCATTTCATATATTCGATTTTTTTACATTCTATTTTTATAATCGTCGATAAAAAAAATGGTTAAGTTTTGGTTAAGTTTTCAAAGTATTTTGACATATTTATATTTATAAACAATTTAAATTTCAATTTGTTTTTAAACATCTATAGTATCTGACATTTTACACAAAATGAGTTTTTGGTATCAAAATATTCATAATCTCTTTGCGCTCACAATTTGTTTCTTGTGCAATAACCTAATATCAATTATTTTTCCTCCAAGTAGTATTTATGTGATAACACGTATTAAAAAAAAAAATTAATTGTGGCGAGTATTATTATTATTCTGAGGGGCGAGTAATAACAAAAAACTAAAGCGAATAACCCGTAACTGTACTAAATGCTATATAATAATCAAATTTCACAAATTTAAATATATAATCCAATAAGAAATGATTAACAAAACCTAAGTTTTGAATATCAATCAGGAGTATTGTGTGAGTGGATATTTATTCAGTTTTTTTATTCTCCTGAACAATTGGTAAATTGTAGATACGTGGTATTGTCGTTAGTGTAGCGTAAAAAATTATTTTTATGAATTTTATGAAATTTAAAATATAGACTGTACAATTGGATATACAAATCTGAATTATATATTATGAATTTATATATATATACGAGTATATTGTTATTTTATTACCTTCTCATCCTAGTGATGGAAATAATCCAATGATTTCGACAATCGAGATATTATAATAATCCAATAGTTTACTCTATTATTTTAATCGAGAGAATAGTCAGTAGTCATCAAGATATAATACACTAAGCTTTTAATAATGAAAGTTATTTATAATCCGTATTAAAAATACGCACCGGCCAAAACTTTTCCGTGCAAAGCCGGATAATTCAGCTAGTAGGTATTAATATAATAATAATGTATTATTTTTTGCAATAAGTGTAAAATAAAATAAATTTACCATATTCTTGCCACGATCCGGAAAATCTTCTGTAAGAACACCAATAATTTTTAACCTTTTTGATCGAAATTTCATTAGCAGCTGATTTAAAATCCTGACCACTCGTTTATCGATTTTGTGCACCAATGAGTAAGGTATGTTTATAATAAGTAATGGATATCCACTGAAAAAAAAAAAGCAGACCAAAAATTACAATTTACAGCAATTATATATCGTCGGATAACAATATTCTAATCCACGCACCTTATTAGAGACAATTGAAATCTCCTTGCAACCAATCCTGCTCTATGGCGTTCATATTGGTATAAAAATGGAATAGTTCCATTACGAGGAGATGGAGAACGTCTCACAAGCTTTTTAGATTTTATCAAATTAGAGGAATCAAAACTTAAGACCTAAAAACGATATGAAAAACAAAAATTAAAGAAGAAAATTTTGCACAAATATATTACATTACAAAATTGATGGTTTACAGAGTACTACTCTGCTGTAATACACACGAATTAGTACTAAACGATACTTAGGTAGCAATGAACAATATTTTATCAAATTACTCACGACATGCAATGCCACAATCACTGATAAGGCGATCAAAACTCCTTTGGACGACATGTTAATCGCAATGTTATTGGGACGTCTTGTCAACTAATTCATCTGAATGTACCAAAAATTAATTTTATACATGCGTTATATTTTATTAAATATATTATTTTATTGTATAATATATTCTACATTTTCGTGCAAAAACTTATGATAATATTACAATAATACAGCCACAATTGACTACAAAAATATAAATAATAAATAATTGTAGTTATTTGAGAAAAATATACGAGATTCAGGGAATGTATATTCATTGAGACTAATTTATCACAATATTGAATAAAAATTTAAAGTTATAAGTAGAATGAATATTTTCATTCTACTGTTATGTTTATTTATAATTATAATTTATTAAATATACCTACACGTTTTGTTAAGATAGATGTCAGAATTATTGTAGACACCTCCTGAGTTACAGATCTCTGCGCGTTTATGGTAACAACGGGAATAGGAATCAATAAAATATGATTTATAAATAAAAATTAAATATTTAAGAACAATATTGTCCAACTTGCACTAAACAAGTTTTCTCCGAAACATTGAATGTAGCTAAGACAAATGTTATACTTTTAAACTAATTCGTTATAAGCTCACTCTCTGGAATTACGGGTACACGGTCATATAACGTTGATACATCGTAACCACACTTTGTTCATTTTCTGAATAACCACGAAATTTTCTCTAGTCATTTATTACTGATTTTATAATGAACAATGCGGTTTACATTAATCATTGTCCTTGCAGTCGTAAAAAATAATCTGAAAACCCATCAATGAATGGAAATTTATTTGTAAATTTGTAAGTCTTAAGTGTTCAGTGGCGTAATTACGGGGGGGGGGGGATTTGGGTGTCGTATCCCCCCCCCATGACCCTGTTTTTTTTTTAATCGTCAAACATATTTGACGATTTATGTACTTATTTTGTACTAATTTTGTACTTATTTTATTACGGTATATTTTATAAATATATCAAAAATCACCCGAATTCCATAATATTAAATTATTATCTAACAATATTACAGACGCTAAAAATAACTTTTTCCACATAATCGGTTTATCGGAATATCGGAATGTTTTAATGTACCTACATATTATGTTATTATTTATTTTAATGTATACAATATTGTATACTTGTATTGAGAAGTGCTTATTGCTTACATGATATAAAAAAAAATTGAGGAGGGGGGGGGTAGTTGGTGAAATGTACAAAAATGTCATCCCCCTCCACAACCATGACTAAATTACGCCACTGTAAGTGTTCACCAATACTTTGTTTGTCATTTATTTTGGTGTTTACAATAAATGATTTAAATAAATAATGTTATTGTACAAGAAGGAATCCATAGCGTTTCTGTTTAAACAATATATTTATAAAGTCATTACTATTTGCATTGATTAAATATACATTGATAGCCCAAGTAACAGTAAAATTCGTTAACGCTTGATAAAGTGAAATGGGAGCCAGAAATCTAGTAGTGTGGTAGCCATGCCAATACGTTGCGCTGATCATAATTTATTCTGCCATGAAAAAATTGTTTTACTAAGATAATTGAAAAAAATAATATGAATGGCTATCAGTTATTAATGTTATCATTAATATTATTTAAAAATTTAAATGATTGTTATTGTTGTTGCGAATAGCATTATTAGAATATATTTGAACTCATTCAATTGCGATTTCCAATATTTTTTTTTTAAATGTTGAGCCTTGTCAAGATCATTGCACATACATGATTGAACATCTTATCAATTGTAAACTTTTAAGTGACTTTAACTGGAAATCCAAAAACTATAAAACAAAAAGAGCTGAAAAAGTTAAAAGTAAATTAAATATATTAAGGAATAATTAATTAGATTTATCAGTATTGTGAGTATTTATGTTATTAATTTATGTATACTTATATTAAAGTATTAAAACTAATTTTATAATGCTATATTTATTGTTTAATCAGACACTAGTTTTGGGAAAATATTTAGGCCAATCCATGTTGTACCCTCAATTATATTATGTTGTATTGTTTTTTTTAATGGGTAATTTTTCTCTAAGATAACTCAAAACATAAAAAAAGCTGGTAAGTGGATGTCTCTCTTCTTTAGGTACAGTAGGTTACAAGTGGTTTAGTAAGCTAACTGCAGTAATGGATGGTATTAAATTTGAATTAAATAATATAATATCATTGTATAAGAAACACTATTCTGAGCAGAGTTGAAGAAGTTGAACGTTTTATACATTTTTAACAATTAAATAATTTGTGAATTTTCAATTTAATTAATTTTGTCAAAATTTGATCTTTAAACAGTTATAAAAAAACATGCCTATGTATTTTCAATATTTTTCAATTGCTATTATATTAACTTGTGAGGAACCTTGTATAACATTTTCAAACTTTTTGACAAAATAATAAAATTTTATTGACAATTATAGAATAAAAAACTAAACAAATTGAAAATTGAAAATGTCTGTAAATAACTTAAAAAGATTCGAAATATTTTAAAAATGTTATTATATATAGCAAATGATAAAATAAACTTTTGATGATAATTTCATGTACGGTGATGAAATGATACACCAAAAAAACACACATCATTGTAAAATCAATACATTCATCACTCCGCTCTAAATCTAAAATGTTTCTACGTAAATGCGTTTTATCTATTTTTCGAATGGACCAGATAGAGAAAACAAACAGTGCGCGTTGCAAATATCATCTTATGCGCATTGATTAATTGTCTTGAGTTCCAATGTTACGAAAAAAAAGTGAAAAATAAATTGTAAGAAATATCAAACAAGAAAAAATATTGTAATAAGTAAATAAAATAATATAATAACGATTTGAGATCATAATATCTTATCGTAAATTATTTTTACTCGAACCGGGATTTCTACGAATCGTTAGTGGACTTTGGACTGTCGTTTCTACTTTATTTTTGTAAAAATAATTAAATTGTTAAATCTTGACACTACACGCTCTCTATTGACACATTACGCTATTAATTTACCAGTTTCTATTATGCCCATTGACTTGGGCTATCTATGTATATTTAATCAATGCTATTTGTACAATAATGTGCGTTTGAATAGCCGTAATCGTCGTCGGCATTCGAGTGAATAACAAATTTCGAAAAAATGCGTTTTAATGAGTGGAATAAGTCCATTTTTTTGGCATCCTGAACACCTTACTAAGACCTCTATATCCAGGGCCGGCGAAAGCTATGGGCGACCTGGGCATTCGCCCAGGGCGCCAATCACTAAGGAGCGTTACACTGAAAATAATTAGACTTGAATATATTGTATTACAATCAATTTTATATCAATAACAATAAAAAAAGTTGTCTTGTTAATAAAACACTTATTAGTAATAATTACGTATTAGGAATCAAAGTATCTGTAGACATTGGCTTGTGTACTCAAAAAGTTCCGACCGGGCATTTTGTTTTTGCTGTAAGCTTTTTAAATCACACAATAGTTCACTGGGTACAACTGGGAGTAATGATTGGAAACATATGACAACCACACTAAATTCTCACGAAAAGTCTCCAGATCAATTTATTGCTTATAAGAAATTGCACGAATGTGAGTTGCGATTGAACCTTGGTAGATGTATTGATAACGATTTACAACGAGTAATAAGTTCAGAGATTGCTCATTGGAAAAATATTTTAAAGAGATTAATGTCAATTACTTTATACTTATCAGGTCGCAATTTGGCCTTCAGAGGATCTTCTGACAAACTGTTTGAACAAAATAATGGTAACTTTTTAGGACTAGTAGAACTTTTAGGAAATAATGATGATGTCATGAAAAATCATCTTCACCAAGTAACTACAAAACAACTAAAACAACAAGCTACGAGTCAAGAAGGCAAAATATTTTTCTGTAATATTAGATTGCACACCTGATATCAGTCATTCTGAAAAAATGTCGTTTACAATAAGATTCATTGATGAAAATGACGAGATTATTTGCATTGCTGAACATTTTATTGATTTAAAAACAGTTAATGAATCTACTGGAGAAAGTCTAACTGAATTATTGCTAAAAACATTATAAGAAAACTAACTTGATATTATGAATTGTCGGGGTCAGGGCTACGATAATGGCGCAAACATGAAGAGGAAAACAAAAGGAGGGAAAACATATCTCTAAGAATTTTATTGACAATTTCTGTCACTGTAGCATCAGGTGAACGAAGTTTTTCGAAACTGAAATTAATAAAGACTTACTCGCGTTCTACTATGACAAGTGGTAGACCGTAATCCCTAGCAATATTGTCGATAGAAAATGAATTGGCTCAAAAGGTGGATTACGAAGAAGCAATTAAACAATTTTGTGAAACTAAAGCTAGAAAAGTTAAGTTTTAATTTAATAAAAATATACTCAACTTCATGAAATTTAAATTATAATACTTATTTTATTTATATAATGCTTTAACCTAATATTTTATTCAGTGTATTTCGAAAAAAATCGAAAAAATTTGATAAATATGCAACATTACAAAATATAAACCGATTCCTTATTCAATAATTAAATTATGATTATTTATCTTTTAAAATAGTGTTTAATTTTTAATTAAATTGTGTTTCTAAAAATCTAGTAAGTAGTAAAATTTTAAAAAAGGTAGTTGGAAAATGTATTTCATGTTAAGTAAAGATGGTCTATAATCTAACTTATTAAATTGGTTATTTTATAAGATAATTGTGTAAAAAAAAAAAAACGATATTTTTATAAGAGGGCGCCTAATGGTGGTTTCGCCCAGGGCGCTAGTATGAATAGCCCCGGCCCTGCCTATATCGATTACTCTAACAGTTAAACTGGAAATTCGAGCTTTTGCGACTCTTAAATTGGTTCAAAAAATGTAAGCACTTACCTTTTGACTTGCAAATAGTAGTGTTTTCAAGGAGTGGCAGTGAAATTATGAAAGTCACAATGAGACAAACAAGCTCTGTCGGGACAACATATAGAGAATAAATGTATAGAGAGAGACAGAGAGAGAGAAATAAAACAATAATCGATACTCCAATTATACGTCGTAAAATTATGTATGTTTATCGATGAAACAATGTCGTTCTTTGATTATTATAAGAATCGGTATGATTTTATTATTTATTTTTATATACTGCGATTATATTTACTGTTAACCGTATACAATTCTAACAAATACGTATTTAAGGTGATGTATTTGTACTATATAAAATTGAGGGGTGGGTATAGGTAACACAGTCTGGGTTTATATAATTTTGAAAAACTAGCACTTAGTAGCCATTAGGTATTAGGTAAAAGGTATTTACTTAACATGAACATGAAAGTACATTGATTATTGATGTCCAAGTAATTGTAGAAACAAATAGTAAAGGTATTTTGACCTTGGACCTCAATTGAAATAATATTTTTGAGGGGTCTAGGCAGGGGTGGATGGATTAGTGGTTAAAACTTGTGTTTGCTTCACCTACTAAAAAATAGTTTGCCGTACTGACTACATACATATTACGTTAATGAGAATCGTTTCGATTGGTTATAACTATCCGTAATTGGTCTCAAACGTAAGTTCACGAAATGTTTTCAAATTGACAAGACCACAATTATAATGATATTATAATGGAGCACAATTATAATGATATTATAATGAATTAAAAAAATAAATATTTAATTGGAAATATTTAATTCGTTAACACTTATTATTATAATTAGATGTACCTTCTTGTATTTGTACTATCACCAAGGAGCTTAAATTAGTATAGAAATAATTTCTTATAATTTATGTATATGTAAATGACAGTTGGGTAATTATACTCATAATCAAATCTTCCAATTAGAATAGGTCACATACAATTATTTTTTGTCTAATAGATATGCATATAATATCTGCATGTAGTTATTATGAACATGTTTAAAAACCAGAATTTATCATTTGCGCAATTGTTGAATAGTGAGACCAGCTTATTTTATACATAATATATATATATACTCGTATCACACATTTTTAAGGTTTTATTAGTGTTATTTGCAATTAGAGACGTGGAACACTTTTGACATGTGAAGCAGTGCTCCGGAGTTCCAAAGCATAAGGCCCTTGGACTTCTAGAATAATTCAGAGACTATATTTTCTTAAACTATTTGATAATATTGATGTATTAGATATTAAATTGTTTTTCAAATGGCAACACATACTAAAAATGTCATAATTTAGTAAGGCTTTTTTTCTTATGAATTATTACGTTTAAATTTTCATTTTTTGTTAATTCGTTGACGAGATAGAGCTTCTTAAAGTTGGGTGGTTTTGGGAGGTATTTGTATTAAAATGTGTAATAATTAGTCAGTACACCAAGCCGCAGCAATACTTATCGCTTATAAAGACCAGAAGTCATAAATAAAATGAAAACCGTTCGACCCCAAGATAGGGTTACCATATTTTATTTGACGGAAACTGGGACAATTTTTCCCCCATTTTTTCTCGTTTAAAAAAATGTATTTATATATAAATCATTTACTACTGCGACGTCTCCTAACCGGATAGAAAGTCTGAAAGAAACATTGTTTATATTATGGCTACTGTGATTCCTTTAGTGATAACTACAACTAGCATGTGGAAACAACAATACGAAGAACGTATTCGACAAAAAAAATAATCATTTAGTTGGGAGAATAATTAAAAACAGATTTCGTGAGTAAATTATTCAACATTTTATTTTATCATGACAATAATATTATGATTGCTTGAACTAGAGTTTAATAAAATACAAACATACATTATTAAAATCAATTGGTTATCCCGAAACAAATCATCGGGACACCGGGACGCCATATTCAAAATCAGTACTGTCCTGGCCAAACCGGGACGTATGGCAACCTTACCCCAAGATATAATGGTGAATAATGATTATCAGTGTACGTACTTCTGAAAATAACTTTTATTAATACACGTATAAGTTTTTATTTTATTGGACTGTCACGTCTTATCATATGTTATCCCCACTACATGCATACATCATATAGCTGATTAACTGTCGCTTCTATTGTTAGTTGTGATGATAACAAGCCTGTGGTAAGAACTCAGCTGTAGTATTGTATTACCGTTAGGTACGAACCACGGTCTTAATAGAAAGGTCTTTTAAGACCGTGGTACGAATTATGAATTTCATAATTTTCTTTTTCAAATGTCTTTGTTGGTTATGGTATTGCGTGATACTACCCGTTAATATTATTATGAATTATGAACACTAACAGAGAATAATTCCTAGTTTCTTGTTTAAACAATGTGAACATGTTTTAAATAATTAACTTAAATTCAAGCCTATTAATCTCAAAATTAAAATTCGTTTGACTCGCTCGATGAAATTAATACAGAAATCTAGTAACAGAAGTATTCTAAACGGCTTCATTCACCATTTCTTATTTACGCAGAAAAAACTTCTCTTCCTTGGTGGCATTAAGAACTAAATACACAAATCATTTGTTATCATTAGAAAATAATTTACTTTTATGTGTTTCCAATGTTGGTCCACGATTAATAAAGCTTTTGAATACAAACCAATCACAAGTACTACATTAATTTATACATTTACTTTTATATTCATAATTTATAGTACATTTATACTATACTATAAACTAACTTTTTTTGTTTTTGCCATTGTGATTATGAATTTTATTTTTATTTTTAATATAAATAAAAATTTGTTTTTATACATCAGTGTTTAATTATTTCTGAACAATGTGACCACCCAGTTGAGAAATGCTAATATAAACTATACACATTATTAAAAAAATATATTTTCGAATATTTCTCATAAACTTATAGTTAATACAAAATAATTTATAAGAAATAATATAGTGGATCATTTCATTTTCAGTAAATCCACACCTGGGATAAACCATTAAACTGTAAATTATATTAATCTATAATATTTTAACGATGCACGTTAAGAATTTATATTGACTATAGAATATTAAATATTCTATATTTTATAGATTTATAAAATATTTATTTATATTTTCTGTATTTTATATAATTTCTATATAGATTTTATTTATTAAAATAATAATTCTCAAAAAATAAATTTAATTGAATACCATCAAATTTAATTTTACAGAATTTAAGTTTCTTGATTCTAGTTATATTATTTTTTTCAAGAATACTTGTAAAATGAATAAAAGTAATAACAAATTTAAATATTTATCAAAATATTTTTAACAGACAACAATAAAATTAATGATTTTCTGTAACAGCCTAGATGCCAGGTATGCCTGTTTTGAAGCCAGGTATTTGGATTGATATATTTAATAATGCATCCTTAAAATAAATACATAATGCCATGTACATATATTTATAAAATATATCGTGTATTTGATGATTCATCTCGGTCAAAACATTATCTTTTATTTTATGAAGATAATATAAGGTGCATCGTCTCAACTTGGCCCATCCATATATAATTTTTTTTTTATGTATGACGCAATGATTTGCTAATTTTGAAAATCAATTTGCTATCATTTGCTATTTGCTAACCTATGGCAAACATTTCATGATGATGCCGCGAAGAAGGTGAACTACTTGAACTTAGCCCACCCGTATAAAAAACATTTTTTAAGTAGGACGCAATGATTTGTTAATTTTAATTATCTATTTGCTATTATTTTCTAGTTATTTGCTAACTTTAGGCATAAATTTCGTGGTGATAACGCAAAGTGGGTGGGTTACATGAGCTTTGCCCATTCGCGGTAAAAAAAAACTTTTTTTTGGTCAGACCAAATTATTTAATAATTTTGTAAATCAATTTGCTATGATTTACTAACGATTTATTAACTCTTGACATTAATGTAAAAACGATACCGTAGAGTATAAGATGGGCGCCTTTTAAACTAATTGGTAAATGGATGAGCCAAGTTCAGGGATGTGAGGGAATTACTGTATTGGTCTTTTAAACTAAAACGAATATACCACTGCTGTCGAAAATAATTCTTAGTGAATGATTTCGGTTGAATCATATTATATTTCTAATGATGGTTATTACATCAACCATAAAAATATATATAGCCTGAATACAATAGAAAATTCAAATTTTTTAATAAGATAAGTTGAATTTTTAATGTTCTTAATTTCGTAATAAAAAAAGGTACCTATCGAACATTTTGAAAAATCGAACATTTAAATTATTTTTAAACAACAAAAATGTCATTAAATTATTTCCAAACTATGTAATGTCATTAATTCAATAACTATTATTATTTAATTCGTTAAAATATCTAATTTTAACAACAATTTATTTTGTAAAAGTTATAAACTATTTTTGTAATTTTCCAGTTAATATTTTCCTTGTTGGTTACAACGAAAATATTATGAACATTTTGTATTCAATATTCAAATCTTTAAAATAAAAATTGAAAATGAATTTTCAATTACAAAAATTGCAGATTATCATGATTTTTATTGTTTTGTCAAAATGTATTTTTTAAACGCTCATATATTTTTTTTCTTTAATCAGTAAAATCTATATATGAGGAACTTTGTTAAATTTTCAAGACTTTTTGTCATACTAAAATTATTTTATCAACATATTCAAACAAAATTAAGAAACACGAAATTTCAATTTTCTATAAATATCGCAAAGAATTATCTTTTAATATTTTACTATCTTTAGTAAATGCTTATATAAACATTCAATGGAAATTTTATGTCTCTATGATTATTATGTTTTGAATTTTGATGAAAACAAAAATTCAATTTTGTGGAAAACCGGTATGCCCTAAATGTTGCCGTAAAATATGTAATTTGTAAAATACTCGTATAAACGAAAAAAAAAAACAAACAGAAGTTTTTCTTTAATTTTTTTTTATTTTAATAAAAAATGCATACAATCATTAATAATTTAGCAAAATATTAATGATTATATGAAATTTTTTTTTTTGATACACAATCTAAAAAAATATAATAAGTTATGAACTAAAATAATTCATAATTCAAATAATATTCAAGGTGTTTGCAGACTTGCGGTCTTGTTAAACATGATTTAATTACTCAACTCGAATTGATACATGTTTGTGGTATAGTAGAACAAATGATTAGTAGGATTAATTCGGATAAATGTATTTACTAAATTTTCCTTCCAATTCCTGTAAACAAAAAATGTTAAGACATTCACTATGTAGTTTATTAAGTTAAATTGTTTGAATAAAATATATCTAATTTAAATAAAACAATTCTTATTTAGTTAATATTTTTACACTCGGAGAATATTTCATTTACTACAAAAATTCTCCAAAGGATACTATTTAGGAAATATATTTATATAATATAAAATAATGTTTCGTTAAATTCTATGAATTATAATTCATAAATCATAATGTAATTCAAAATATATTACACAAGTACGTAATAATATAATTATTCTAAACAATGTATGGATACATTTTATACTGGGCACTTGTTTAATTATTTTAAAATACCATATACATTCCAAGGAATCCCGTAAACATGTATATAATGGTTAAAATATCGAAGTAAAAGTATCGTGATAAAAATTACGCCCGAGCAAAAAAATGTCGCGGGTAGTAACGTATCGCCGTAAGTCTTAGTCGGTGGGATGTCCAGTTCGGTGTTAATCAATTGCACTGAATTCGGGGCCTATACTTGTATAATATTATACTAATAATATAATCTATTACGCCGATACAAAAAAAAAAGTGGAGCGTCAATTATTCGCACAACATTTTTGAGTACAAATTTATTTTTAGTTTAATTAATTTAGTTTTATCATTCGTTATGTTCCTTTTATAGTGTACTATAATATTATATTATACATATAATGTTATATTATGAAATGTGAGATTATTTTATTATTTTCTACGAATACTATGCTACTTTTGCGGAGAAAAAAAGAAGTTCATTGGAAGTGCAAAAAAAATTGATTATTATTCAAATAAATACATTATATTTTTATTTTATTATATTTTTATATTATGTATGAATATTATATTTAATACAATATCTAGTAAATTAACTTTTAACTTAATTTTTCAAAATTTTTTAAAATCGCACAAATCGATTACTCTCACCCTTTTAGGCCCCAATTAGTGCGGATAATCGAGACTCCACTGTATACTATATAGGTATACATAAGGTGACCATATATTTTTCTAGTCGAAACGGGACAAAAAAAAAATAAATACTTTTTTAAATATTTATATTAAAATAATTATGTAATATTATGGTTTTAAGGAACAAAAATATTAAATTTTATTAAAAATATTTTTTTATTTTTTATAAAAAAAAAACCTCTACGTATAGAAAGCGGTTGACAATTACTGTAAAACTGAAATAATGAACAATGAAAAATAATTTTTTGTTTGCGCTGATATTGGAGTATTAAAACATATTAGGTTAATACGTCCATATTAATACATCGTTTACCGCAATATTTATTTTTACGAGTATATTTTATTAGTATAATTATACTCCAATACACCCACCACACAGCCCCGATTCCGTACAACGTCAACCGTGCAATAATTCAGTATATTCACGTTACATGCACACATAATAGTTAAATATAATAAAAACAATAACTCATCGATAGGTTAAAATTGAATATTGTTATTTTTTTACTATTTTCTGATAACAGGACATTTTTGTGTCCCGAAAATTTTCCTGGGGACAACGGGACGAAGACGCGAAAAACGGGACAGTCCCGTTCAAAACGGGACATATGGTCACCTTAGGTATACATCAATTGTGCCGGAGCATTTTTGATATTTTTAATAAGTCATTGTATACAACTATAAAATCTGACACGTAAAATATATTCTTAGCTTAATTAAAATCTTAAATCACCAAACGTTTTAGTAAATTATTAATCTACTAAATGTACAATGCTGTCAACCTGTAATTTAAAAATCAATGGTTATAGTATTATAACCTAACATATTTATATACATGTGTTAAGGAATCAATCGGCGTAATTGGCTTTGAATTCAACAAATAATTATGAGTACAGCCATAACAAGGGTGAGTCGTTTGAATCATTTGCCTCAGGCGTCGAATCAATGGAGTGTTAAGGCTTGACAAATTTTTCAATTCAAATTGGACAATAAAGTAATGTTTAAATTAAAACTAAATACATTTAGAAAGCTAGGGCACGATATTAAACACGTACATCACCCCAGCCCAACCTTATTGGAATTTTTGAAAATTTACTTCATCAAGATTTAGTATGAAATTTGTATGAATTTGTACGATCTTAGTTTTTCCGTTATCGAACAAAAACCATAGATGGGGCTGGGGTGCCGTCACCCCAGCCCAACCTAAAGGGAAATTTTAACGTTTTCGATTTTTTTTCAATGCCATATTTTAGTACGTAATTTGTATGAATTTGTACGACCATAAAATTAAGAACATGTTTGTTTCCCATTTTTGGTTATGGAAATGAAACGGCAAGTTCTGCAGCTGTCCAGCATTTTTGTCCAGTAACTTTTGAAAAAAAAAAAAAATGGAAAAATTACATAGTTTTTGAGATAATGTTTTACGCTTGGTAAATAACCCTGTATTAATTGTAGCTTTTAAATCAAATGCAGTCAATTTATTCTGATATTTTGTTTTTGTAGAAATTATTATACGTAAATGGTCAACTGTGGCAGTATGTTTTCCAATTATTAGTTGAATTTCTTTGTTTAATAAACATGTTCTAAATTTTGTAGGTATATGTATAGGATATTGAGTAAATAATGTTTTGTCGGTTGTTCAAGATTTTTAATAATTCCAAGACTTCATTAGGAATTCCTTGTCTTCCTTTAGAAATCATAGACATCCACAGACTTCCTAGAATTCCTATGCTTTGTACACCGACTTCCCTCCGCGAATCCTCCCCCCCCCCGAAATGAGGTGACGTCACTTCAGCCCGACCTATGGTTTTTTTTCGATAACGGGAAAACTAAAGTAGTACAAATTCTGAAAATGGTCGTACAAATTCATACAAATTTCATACTAAATCTTGGTGAAGTAAATTTTCAAAAATTCCAATAAGGTTGGGCTGGGGTGATGTACGTATATTAAACCTCTTGTTTACTTTCTCTTGAATCACTTTATAACAAATTAATCAACTCACTCAAAACACTTCGCACAGTGAAATTAGATATCTCTGAACAAAAATAACTAATACATCTCCTTCTGATGGTAGCGTATAGAGAGAAACTAATAAAATACTACAGTACAAGTTTAGTCTACCATCCTTAAACAAAAATGACATTTCCATCGTTATAACTAGTGGTCTTGATACTCGAGAACCCGGGTACTACCCAGGTATCCAGGTTTTACGGGTATTACCCGATTTACAAAATTTCGGGTAGATTTCAACAGATAAGAATAAATTTGAAGTATTTCGACAACACTTATCTAAAATATTTAAGCCATATCCCGATACCTTTAGTGCAGATTTTACCTCTAAATAATAATAATAATAATAATAATACATTTCACTCAGAATCCCGAAGGCAATATTTGTACAGTTACAGAGAAAAAAATTCAATTGACTATGAACATTATAATAATAGTATTTATAGGTAATGAAAAACAAAAACAAAAAAAGTATATCATAGAAATAACAAATAGTTAAACATATTACAAGTAAGATCAATAAAAATTATATAAGGAGATATAATTGTATTAATATTATGATAAAATAAATCAAAATCTTTAAAATTATTACAATTAATTAATATTTTATTAATAGACCCAAAATGTATGTAATTTTGATGGTGGTGAGTAATAAGTAAGGCAGAGGACTTGAAGCATTTGCATATTTGTTTTGCACAGTCACAAAAATAGCAGAGCACGAAACAAACACGTTTCATGCTTTCATAAAGCTAGTTTTGAAATTTTATTTTGCATATAAATGCATACTTCGAGTCCTTTTTGTTTTTAAGACATATTTTACACTTTTATACGCTATTTGATACTTTTTGAGACATATTTAACTTAAATCGATTTTTTCAAATAGCATTTTTATTTCAAACAATATAGTCAAAATGTTTGGATAAAAATGTATTTAATTTTAATTGTTGTCGTATAATATGTTTTTTGACTGTCCGTGGGCACACATTTTTCCTAGAAACGATAACGATCTAACGTCGTTTCCTTACAGAAAATTAAGAAAATGAAGTAAAATGTATTTTATATATTTGGCTATGGTATATAATAAATTTAAATTATGTATTTATTTTGACTTGTTTTAAACGCTATTTGTTTAATTAATACTTTTAAATAAAAAGGCTAAAAAAAATGTTAAGTGCATAAGTGCTTGCATATTTAGAGCTTTTTTAGAGCTACAAGTCCTCTGCCCTAGTAATAAGTAAAGTAGGGTTGTTTCTCTATTCATAAGATGAAACATTAAAATGACTTCTAATAATTCCGAAAAATCTATTTCATTATTAACATGATTAAAAATAAAACGAATATCAAAATATTTTCTTTTCGTTGTTAATGAATTTAGTTTTTTAAAAAGAGTTATTAACAACAACATTATATAAATTAATATTATTTTTCTCAGTATATCCGTATCAAGTTATTTATGACTTTTGAACATTTTTCTGTCTGAGGATCGATAACAGGGATCCTTCCCCTCCAGAATATATGCCACTGATTATTATAATCTATACTTGGCACTCTGACTGCGTGGAATAACATAACCCTTAACTTTCAATATAAATTATTACAAATTATTATTGGATTTTTAATTTATTTTATAGAAAATAAACGTTATAATAACGATATCTTTGTATTCACGACATTTTTGTCATCACTAAATTTTTACTGCTATTTTTTTATTTTTATATATTTTTTTTTTACTACGATATTATGACGTGAATTTTTTTTATTTCAAATATTACGGTATCACACTTAGTAAATTATGTTGATGATATTCGTATTTATGAGTTATAAATTAGCAATCAATATCGATTTTTTTATTTTTTTTTTAACGTTAACATTCATTACTTAATTAGTATGAATTTGTACGACTACTACAGAATTTTCAAAAACAATTTTTAATAATTACACTTAATATATTGGCGTTGCTAAAACGTTATCGTCTGGTGAAATTTTTACCATATTTACACGAATAGTTATGAGTTAAATTCCATAAATATGTATAAACTAGAAAAAAACTGTTATTTTACATTAAATAAATTTTATTTAAGAACCTAAAGATTTTTATGTTATAAAACATGAATATACTAATTGTTAGCAAATACATTTTTAGAGTGATATGAATTTATAACGATTAACGAATAACGAAAAAAAATCATTTAATTTTACCTTTGCGGTGACATCCGAATCAACTCTCTCGACGACATTTCCCGTACTGTTTACAATAAATTTGACGTAATTCGATTCTATTTCACTGCAAAAATACAAAACATTTTTAAATATATTTTCCATTATGATAAAATGGTAATTTTTTGATACACGTCCATGGCCCGGCTTAAGGGGTAGGCGACGAGGCTCACGTCAAAGGCGGCATTTTTCCGGAGCAATTTTTATGTATAAAAAAAAATATTTGATGTGATATTTACTTGTAAGGGGCGGCAAAACTAAATTTTGTCTATATTTATTTAAACACTTGAGCCGGGCCTGAACGGTAAGAAGATCTACAACGCCTAATGTCTACTTAAAAATTCGTTTATTGCAGTCTTTTAAACTGCAGTAAAGGTGCTTTTAAGTAGATATATAGTATATGTTATGGCTAGTATTAAGATGAGCAGGCTTATCATAACTTAATTAATGTTTTTGGCCAATGACAAAATGTCGGACCTAAGATACTAATACAGATACATAATCTTAACAGTAGCCGATAAGATTAACATTATCCAACCAATATTGACCTAATGACTAAAGTAGGTACTAAAATAATTCTAATATTGGAATAAATGTAGTTATTGCAAAAATATAAAATTCACCATTATATATTAAAATATGTACACAATCGTGTGTGAACTATGGTATTATTTAAAAATTGAGATTTATTTTAAACCATATCTGCATTAGGTTTCATATAATTGCATACCTGATAAAGACCGCTCGCAATCATCTATCATCAAGTTTAATTTGATCAAACATGCCATATAGTAGGATGGCCATTCGTCTAGGATTTTCTGGGACGTTACCGGCTTAGGAACTCATGTCCCGGTGTCCCGAAAAACTGTTTTGGGACAAAGTGTTGTTACCGGGTTTAGCTATCGACATATAATGTTCCGGAATTTACTTCTTTTAACAAATTTTTTTTAAAATTATTTGTTGATAATAATAATCACACACAAATAAGCATATAAGCCCTTACCACAGATAAATAAAAAAAAACTATAAATATTTATATAATGTCAAAATTTATCGTTCCGGATTTCTGTTAATTCAATCAGACCACCCTACCTATATTGTAGTACATAACGTATCTTCTTTCATCGATTTATTCATCAAACGAGACTTAATTGGTGTTAATTATACATAAATCAGGGATAAAACTCCCCAAAAAAAATTACGATTTTAGGTTTGGTTTTTGAAAACCGGTTTAATAAAAGATGGTCTTACTCAGCGGTTATATATATGAGTATATATAAATATTATGGTATAGTATGATGAATCGATTTATTTCAAAGTTTTATTTTATTATATTTTATTTTGCTATAACTCAAAAACTAATCGATGTATATACTTGAAATTTTCACCAAATGTTTAGATTAGCGTTCTCTATACACCGTTAAATTTTGACTTTTGACTTTTATTGAGCTATTTATAGACAGTTGAAATTTTCAATTTTTTTTAAGAATTTTTTTTTTTAATAACGATAAAATTTTTTTGGCCGGCCAGAAAATCTTGAAAATCGAATACAAGGTTTCTTATAAGTTGTTCCTTAACTGATAAAATAAAATCTAAAATCGAAAGTCACAATTTTTTTTTATAAGTGCTCAAAGTTCCAATTTATATAAAATATGTAAAAATTGCGAAAATATGCAAGTTATTTTGTAGATAAAAATTCATAAAATTGTTTTATGTTCATACTTAAGGTTCAAAATTTTTACACTAGGTTATCTATAAGCTACTCTTCAAAATCTTTAAAAAAATTTCTTCCGGACTTAGAGGACAAAATTTTATGACTGTTTGAAATTTAAATATTTACGAAATTGCATAAAATAACGATTTATTCTCGAACGATTTTAAATATTTGTTATAATTCAAAAAGTATAAGTCGCAGATATTTGAAATTTCTACCAGCTATTAAGATTAGCATTTACTTTATGTTATATATTTTTTCAAATATTATATTGATTTTTAAGCCACTTATAAGCATTTAAAATATTCGATTTTTTTACATTTTATTTTTATAATCGTCGATAAAAAAGTTTGGCTCACACAAAATTCTTGAAAATTTAATAGAAGATTCCACAGAAGTAGTTCTTAATGTCATTCAAAAATTATTATAATCCATAGGAACAATTTTTTTTTATAAGCGTTTTGAACAGCGAATATTGACATAAAATTACATGTAAAATATAATATAATGCATAATATTCTAGACTGACAAATGGTATCGGTTTTTTTAAAATGCTCTTACTCAAAAACGAAAAACCGCAACAACTTGAAATTTTCACCAAATCTTTATATTGACGTTTTCTATACATAGTTAAGTTTTTAAAGTATTTTGACATATTTTGACTTATTTATAGACAATTTAAATTTAAATTTGTTTTTAAACATCTATAAAATTTAATTTGCAGACCGAAAACTCTTGAAAATTTAATACAAAGTTTCGAATAAGTTAAACTTATCTAAAAAATGTTGGAGATCGTTTCACACAAATTGTCGCTGTATGCAACTGCTAACCCATCGTAATTGAAAAATATATTTATCGTTTCAAAATAAAATATACTTATTACAATATTTATAAATAACATTGTATTTTATTCTAGACAAACATATCATCTCCGTTAGATTTTGAAAATATTCATGATACTACAGCTTACAGATATAAGATAAAAAATTCATAATTAAAAAATTTTAAAATAAATATCATTTTTTTAACTCATTTCAAACATTAATAAACATACAATTTAAAATATTTTTTTTTGAAATGAATTTGAAGATTACAAATCATTCTCTAACTTAATAATAAAAAAATCTTAGATTAGAAAAATAACAATACATTTCTGTCTTTTTTTTTTAACAAATTTCAAACATTTTGAAAATAAACATATTATATAAAGAGTTATTTTTTTTAAAATGAACTTCATAAGAAGATTGTCATCTTGTCAGTTATTATTTGTGTAATAGGTAAATGATATACAGAAAAATTTAAAAATGAAAATATAAAAACATTTTAAATTTTCAAATTTTATTTTTATTCTATTTAAATAAATTATTTAGATTGGTACTCTTAGATAACAAGATTTTTATCTAGATAAAGATAAAGGTAACTGAGTATAATTTATCTAGATAAGATAAAATATAAATAATTTTTATCTAGATAACTTATCTAGATACATTTATCTACATATTTCCACTGCTAGTGCCCACCACCAAAGCAAAATCAGGTCGTCCTTGTCAGACGACATTTTGAAAACTAGTCATAATTCGTTTATTCTATAGTTTCATTGTTTAAGTTTCTTCAATATACAGATCAACGTGAAACTAGTTTCTGAAACCGATTGCATATAAAAAGTTTCGTGTTTATAATTTCTCTGGTATGCGACCTTACTTAAAATACAATAGTAATTAATAATTACGGTTGATTTAATTTATAGGTAGGTACAATATACATGATAAAAAGTATTGAGTTCGAGTTCGAGATAGAAAAAATAATTTAAAGTTCGGTTCGATTTAAAATATCAGGGTTCGACCAATTACTACTGAATAA
The DNA here is from genome assembly GCA_034509805.1 of Sipha maydis. NCBI lineage: Eukaryota > Metazoa > Arthropoda > Insecta > Hemiptera > Aphididae > Sipha > Sipha maydis. The sequence continues at coordinate 80,131 of JASXSY010002232.1, forward strand.
TTAAGTGAACGATCAGCCAAACACAGTATTGGAACATAAATGCTAAGTTATAATTTTCGTCGTACAATGCTTGTTACCTGAATTATTATTTTTATTACGTTTACATTTAAAAGATTATAACCTTGCAGTAATAATAGATACTACTACTGATGTTTCCAACACAGAACAATTGACTTTTGTTGTGAGATATATTCATGATGGTAAATAAAATATATTTAAAATTTTATAATAACTGTTATTCCCTCTGTCATTTTTTCCAATTTTGGTCCTGAATTTCTCAAAAAAACTTGTCACATTTATAATTTTATTAATTTTTGTTTCAAATTAACTCTAATGTTTGTTAAAATATTGTGTAAAATATCACCTGCAGTTTATAATTTATATACTTAATAATAATTTAGATGGTAGAATAGGAAATCCAATTAATAGTTTAAATTTTTTTTTAAGGTAGACCATTTGAAAGATTATTATGTTTAGAAGCAGCCACAGATGCAACGGGTAAAGGAATGTTTAATACTTTTTGTCATATTACCAAAAAATACCAAATTGATTGGAGAAAAGACTTGTGCGCCCAAACATATGATGGAGCTGCTTCGATGCAGGGGGAGTATTCTGGATTACAAACTTTTATACAAAATGAAAACCCTAAAGCATTATATATTTGGTGTTTCGCCCATATTTTGAATCTTGTTATAGTTGACACTTTGGATAAAGTAACAGATATAAGGAACTTTTTTGGAGAACTGCAAAGCTTGGTGGTTTTTATGAGAGCTAGAAAACGAACATCAACATTCTATGAGTGTCAAAAAAAATTAAATGTCGGAGATAAAGAAAAATGTCGAATTCGTAAACTTTAAAATTTTTCGGATACCAGATGGACTTCTCATGACCGAGTTATATCCGTAGTTCATGATAAATATGATGCTTTGAGGGACACTCTAAAAATATTGTGCACGTCAGAGTTACATCTTCAAATGCACGCATATTTCTAAAGATTATTTCTTCATTTAATTTTATTCTGGTTTTAAAACTGGTTAGAGAAATATTTTTAATCACAACTCCTACATCATTTTATTTACAGTCTAAAAATTTAGATTTTATTCAAGCTCTTCATCTAATTGATATGAAATTATATATATTTACAACAATCTTAAAATTATCATGTTCTTATGATGTGTACGTATTTTGTTTAAAATCTATTTAAAAACTTCTTCGGTTTATTATTTGTGATCTTTAAATGTATCACATGTAATTTAAAATTTGAATGCAGAATAAGAGTTATTATATTTACTGAATAGCATCAACATTTCAAATAAACAACAATCAAACAATGAAAAATAAATAAAACTAAAATTAAATTAATCAAAATTTAGAATTTAGTTATACCCAAGAATTGTTCTTATTGTCATTATAAATATTGACAGAGATCAAAGTTATACGCTAGCAAAGTATAATTATAATAATATTATTATAATCATTTATCATTCAGTGCTCGTTAAGAAAGGACGTCTTTATTGTTATAGTTTTTGTTTGTTCGCTTATCTCGTTTTTCTTAATTGCTCATATACCTTTATTATTTCATAATTTTACTACTACGTGGTGATTTCTTTTCAATGGCTCAGAGTATGGATTGCTCAGTGTGCAACATTCGCTTTGCTGAACTTGACATCCCTATAAAATGCAATAGTTGCTCACTTCCGGTTCATAGTAAATGCACTAAACTCTCAGCTATGGAACTAAAATGCCTTGGTATGAAAAATGGATCCTTAAAATATTTCTCTGATGCTTGTGATCAAGGATTGAAGGAGTTGCCGGAGCTAAAAGCTATGTGAAGAAAACTACTCTATTCTTTCAAGTTTAAATTATTGAACTTATATTAAAACACTTAGAAGCACTATTCAATCATAACATTATCGTAGCGTCCTCAACCACTAGAGACACGCCATAATTTGGCGCTGTGGAACAGACTTCGAGGAGGCAATTCAACCGAATCACCGTGAGAGAAAACTGATCACTTTTTCTCCAACTCCAAGAAGACGACACCAGAAATCAAAACCAGCAACCAGCAAATATGTCACCACCAAGCATAATTTCTACGTAAATATGACTAATTTTAAGAACAAATAAGTGGGTGTTAGGAAAAATTATTAGAGACTTTTGAGAATTATTATATTGAGAATTATTATTGAGAATTATATTGAGAATTATTATTGAGAATTATTATATTGAGAATTATTATTGAGAATTATTATATTGAGAATTATTATTGAGAATTATTATATTGAGAATTATTATTGAGAATTATTATTGAGAATTATTATTGAGAATTATTAAATTGAGAATTATACTGAGATTTATTATTGTTATACGAAAACATATTATTGAATATTATATAAAGGTAATTATAAGGGGAATATTATTATTGTTGATAAATTTTAGATATTATATTAATTGGGTATATAATATTATTGTGTGTTAAAATTTAAATATTTATTTTTAAAAAAAAAATAAAATAAATAAAAATATTTTATGAATACTGATGGGCAAACTGGTACGTCTCCGTTAGAATTAGCTACTCTAGCGAAAAAAGGGAACCCTATTGATAAAAATAAAAAAGAAACTAGTCTCAAAAGAGAAAATCGAATTGAAAATATTGAAAAAGAATTAAATGAATTAAAATTTCTCAGCCCCAGTTACCAAATAAATACTCGAAGTAAAAGTAATACTGAACACACACAGTTAACTTTCGAGTCAAAACCCAAAATTAAAATGTCACAACCACCAACTGAAATCACTCTACGTTTCGAGGAGGCATTTAAATTAATACCCACATGTTCGGGGGAAACAGACGTTTATCAATTTATAAACGCATGCGATATTGCAGTAAATTCAGTGGATAGAGAAAATGTACCACTTTTAATACGATATATAACCACTAAATTATCGGGAAAAGCTTTAGATGTAATAAAATATAAAGATACTACCAAATGGGTAAACATAAAAAAATATTTAAGTGAAGCATTTGAATCACAATATTCAGCATCTTCTTTGCAATTACAAATTAACTCCATAAAAATGAATCTTGGGGAAACGGTTAACTCTTACACAGAGAGAATTGAACAACTATACTATAAACTATGCAATATTTATACATTTAATAAACCTAAAGATGAAGCTAAAATTATTCAAACTCAATTAAAAGAGCAAACATTAGGATTATACATAAAAGGATTAATAAAACCAATAAAAATTGTAGTAAAATCAAGGGATCCTAAAACATTAGAAGAGGCTAAAAACATAGCTAATACGGAAGAGTTAGAATTTAACGCCGAAAAAGAAACGCGAAACTTATTAAACACTAATTATCGTAATAATTATAATAACGGGAGTAATAATATTCAACCCCAACAAAATAATCGATATAGAAATAATTATAATAACAATTTTAATAAAAAACCAATAATATGTTATAAATGTAATGGACGACACTTTGCTAGTCAATGCAGATCGCAACCAGTCCAACGTTCAAATCAAAGAATACCGTGTAACGTGCCTCGAGTGGTTTGAGGACGCTACGATAATGTTATGATTGAATAGTGCTTCTAAGTGTTTTAATATAAGTTCAATAATTTAAACTTGAAAGAATAGAGTATGATATTTTATTTTACACTTAGAAAAATTAGCAAAGTATTAACAATGTAAATATGACTGTCGTAAGCGGAGTGTTTGTACTTGATGGCTGGATACGTCTGTCGTTGGTGGTGCAACGGTGCCTTTATATACTCTGTTTGGTGTTGTTTTCGCCACTTGGTTTCCCTTGGCCTTTGATCGTAAAATTCGACGAAATGTTTTTTCTTTTACAGTTGTTCATGGTCACAGGATGTGAATTGCACCGTTTATGACCTGCGCGTGGCTTACATCACAATTATGAATGCGATAGCTATTTATATAATTTATAAATGTGTATTTTTATCATCGTACGACTCGAGAATATGCATATCATTATTTGTTAGTAATTACATCACAACCATATTACATATAATGGTGCATGTTACACCTCACCGCCGAAGAAAAAATTTCAGGGTGAAACAATGAAATTTTTAAATTTACCGTATACAAACTTTGAAAATAATTGCTTATTCACTAATATGTTAATACAATATTTGTTAAAGAAAAATAATAATAATATTTGAATAATAAGATATACATTTTTTTTTTTTTTTTATATTATTATGTATACAATATTATGTTTCTTAAAACTAAATCCCACTACCAAGTATATAATATTATTGATAAATAAGTGATTGCATTATTATACATATATATATTTATATATATTTTATTTTATGAATACCCAATTCCTAATTAGTATTTATGATTCTTTTTATTATTTTTTTTTTTTCTTTCCCTGCTTGAACTATCACTACAATATATGAAAAGTTTTGAAGGTTTTATTTTATTTAATAAGAAATTAAATATACATCTAGTGTATATTACATCAGTTATTGGGTCGTGCGCGTGAGTGATATCCTCATGAGTTGTTCTACAGACTATGGAGTGACACTCATGTAAATTTAGAGTTCCTCCCCTTGGTTTAAAAAATTCTCCAATGTTTATTGAAAATATTACGCGATTATCTTTACACATGTCCTTGATTACAAGCTCATATGTATTATCCCATCGCTTTTCTATAGTCGTTATATCTAAAAATTTCTTTATATTTTTTAATTCTAATTTATCTATCATAATTTTATCTGTGGTACCATTCCAAAATACGACATGGAAACTGATTATAAATTCATTATTTTTAATTTCAATTGGTATAGTAACTATTCCTATTGTTTGTATTAATTCGTCACTTATTCCGCGTATTATAGTTTTCTTTGTTTCGTCTACGATTAAATCTCCTTTCAAATAATTCATTTTTATAATATTAATATCGCTACCTGTGTCTAATAATAATTCTAGTTCTTTAAATTTAGCGGCATTTGATGTACATTTTATGTGATTATTGATTATTGCTGATTTAATGTGAAAACATCGTCGTATGTTTCCTCCGCGGTTATTTGGTTGACGGTACGAGGTCCGCGCGCCTCGCCCGAACGCCCGTTTCCCGAATTATAATTGTTACGTTCGTTATTTCGTTTTTTAAAACATTCTGACATTTCGTGTCCCGTTTTGTTGCAGTAGCTGCATGTTATATTTCGCGTATTATAATTATTTGTATTGTAATTAGTTGGTGGTCACGTATAATTATTTGGCTGGTAGTTATTTGGTCGATTAAAATTATTACGATTGTTAGAAGGTGGTCGATTGTTATAGTTATTATAATTATTATCCGGTATTCTTTGATTTGAACGTTGGACTGGTTGCGATCTGCATTGACTAGCAAAGTGTCGTCCATTACATTTATAACATATTATTGGTTTTTTATTAAAATTGTTATTATAATTATTTCTATATCGATTATTTTGTTGGGGTTGAATATTATTACTCCCGTTATTATAATTATTACGATAATTAGTGTTTAATAAGTTTCGCGTTTCTTTTTCGGCGTTAAATTCTAACTCTTCCGTATTAGCTATGTTTTTAGCCTCTTCTAATGTTTTAGGATCCCTTGATTTTACTACAATTTTTATTGGTTTTATTAATCCTTTTATGTATAATCCTAATGTTTGCTCTTTTAATTGAGTTTGAATAATTTTAGCTTCATCTTTAGGTTTATTAAATGTATAAATATTGCATAGTTTATAGTATAGTTGTTCAATTCTCTCTGTGTAAGAGTTAACCGTTTCCCCAAGATTCATTTTTATGGAGTTAATTTGTAATTGCAAAGAAGATGCTGAATATTGTGATTCAAATGCTTCACTTAAATATTTTTTTATGTTTACCCATTTGGTAGTATCTTTATATTTTATTACATCTAAAGCTTTTCCCGATAATTTAGTGGTTATATATCGTATTAAAAGTGGTACATTTTCTCTATCCACTGAATTTACTGCAATATCGCATGCGTTTATAAATTGATAAACGTCTGTTTCCCCCGAACATGTGGGTATTAATTTAAATGCCTCCTCGAAACGTAGAGTGATTTCAGTTGGTGGTTGTGACATTTTAATTTTGGGTTTTGACTCGAAAGTTAACTGTGTGTGTTCAGTATTACTTTTACTTCGAGTATTTATTTGGTAACTGGGGCTGAGAAATTTTAATTCATTTAATTCTTTTTCAATATTTTCAATTCGATTTTCTCTTTTGAGACTAGTTTCTTTTTTATTTTTATCAATAGGGTTCCCTTTTTTCGCTAGAGTAGCTAATTCTAACGGAGACGTACCAGTTTGCCCATCAGTATTCATAAAATATTTTTATTTATTTTATTTTTTTTTTAAAAATAAATATTTAAATTTTAACACACAATAATATTATATACCCAATTAATATAATATCTAAAATTTATCAACAATAATAATATTCCCCTTATAATTACCTTTATATAATATTCAATAATATGTTTTCGTATAACAATAATAAATCTCAGTATAATTCTCAATTTAATAATTCTCAATAATAATTCTCAATAATAATTCTCAATAATAATTCTCAATATAATAATTCTCAATAATAATTCTCAATATAATAATTCTCAATAATAATTCTCAATATAATAATTCTCAATAATAATTCTCAATATAATTCTCAATAATAATTCTCAATATAATAATTCTCAAAAGTCTCTAATAATTTTTCCTAACACCCACTTATTTGTTCTTAAAATTAGTCATATTTACGTAGAAATTATGCTTGGTGGTGACATATTTGCTGGTTGCTGGTTTTGATTTCTGGTGTCGTCTTCTTGGAGTTGGAGAAAAAGTGATCAGTTTTCTCTCACGGTGATTCGGTTGAATTGCCTCCTCGAAGTCTGTTCCACAGCGCCAAATTATGGCGTGTCTCTAGTGGTTGAGGACGCTACGATAATGTTATGATTGAATAGTGCTTCTAAGTGTTTTAATATAAGTTCAATAATTTAAACTTGAAAGAATAGAGTATGATATTTTATTTTACACTTAGAAAAATTAGCAAAGTATTAACAATGTAAATATGACTGTCGTAAGCGGAGTGTTTGTACTTGATGGCTGGATACGTCTGTCGTTGATGGTGCAACGGTGCCTTTATATACTCTGTTTGGTGTTGTTTTCGCCACTTGGTTTCCCTTGGCCTTTGATCGTAAAATTCGACGAAATGTTTTTTCTTTTACAGTTGTTCATGGTCACAGGATGTGAATTGCACCGTTTATGACCTGCGCGTGGCTTACATCACAATTATGAATGCGATAGCTATTTATATAATTTATAAATGTGTATTTTTATCATCGTACGACTCGAGAATATGCATATCATTATTTGTTAGTAATTACATCACAACCATATTACATATAATGGTGCATGTTACAACCGGATAATAATTATAATAACTATAACAATCGACCACCTTCTAACAATCGTAATAATTTTAATCGACCAAATAACTACCAGTCAAATAATTATACGCGACCACCAACTAATTACAATACAAATAATCATAATACGCGAAATATAACATGCAGCTACTGCAACAAAACGGGACACGAAATGTCAGAATGTTTTAAAAAACGAAATAACGAACGTAACAATTATAATTCGGGAAACGGGCGTTCGGGCGAGGCGCGCGGACCTCGTACCGTCAACCAAATAACAACCGCGGAGGAATCATACGACGATGTTTTCACATTAAATCAGCAATAATCAATAATCACATAAAATGTACATCAAATGCCGCTAAATTTAAAGAACTAGAATTATTATTAGACACAGGTAGCGATATTAATATTATAAAAATGAATTATTTGAAAGGAGATTTAATCGTAGACGAAACAAAGAAAACTATAATACGCGGAATAAGTGACGAATTAATACAAACAATAGGAACAGTTACTATACCAATTGAAATTAAAAATAATGAATTTATAATCAGTTTCTATGTCGTATTTTGGAATGGTACCACAGATAATATTATGATAGATAAATTAGAATTAAAAAATATAAAGAAATTTTTAGATATAACGACTATAGAAAAGCGATGGGATAATACATATGAGCTTGTAATCAAGGACATGTGTAAAAATAATCGAGTAATATTTTCAATAAACATTGAAGAATTTTTTAAACCAAGGGGAGGAACTCTAAATTTACATGAGTGTCACTCCATAGTCTGTAGAACAACTCATGAAGATATCACTCAGACGCACGACCCAATAACTGATGTAATATACACTAGATGTATATTTAATTTCTTATTAAATAAAATAAAACCTTCAAAACTTTTCATATATTGTAGTGATAGTTCAAGCAGGGAAAGAAAAAAAAAAATAATAAAAAGAATCATAAATACTAATTAGGAATTGGGTATTCATAAAATAAAATATATATAAATATATATATATGTATATATATATATATATATATAATAATGCAATCATTTATTTATCAATAATACTATATACTTGGTTGTGGGATTTAGTTTTAAGAAACATAATATTGTATACATAATAATATAAAAAAAAAAAAAAAAAAGAAAATGTATATCTTATTATTCAAATATTATTATTTTTCTTTAACAAATATTGTATTAACATATTAGTGAATAAGCAATTATTTTCAAAGTTTGTATACGGTAAATTTAAAAATTTCATTGTTTCACCCTGAAATTTTTTCTTCGGCGGTGAGGTGTAACATGCACCATTATATGTAATATGGTTGTGATGTAATTACTAACAAATAATGATATGCATATTCTCGAGTCGTACGATGATAAAAATGCACATTTATAAATTATATAAATAGCTATCGCATTCATAATTGTGATGTAAGCCACGCGCAGGTCATAAACGGTGCAATTCACATCCTGTGACCATGAACAACTGTAAAAGAAAAAACATTTCGTCGAATTTTACGATCAAAGGCCAAGGGAAACCAAGTGGCGAAAACAACACCAAACAGAGTATATAAAGGCACCGTTGCACCACCAACGACAGACGTATCCAGCCATCAAGTACAAACACTCCGCTTACGACAGTCATATTTACTTTGTTATTACTTTGCTGATTTTTCTAAGTGTAAAATAAAATTATCATACTCTATTCTTTCAAGTTTAAATTATTGAACTTGTATTAAAACACTTAGAAGTACTATTCAATCATAACATTATCGTAGCGTCCTCAAACCACTCGAGGCACGTTACAATATCATAAAAAACCCCCTCTCTAGGAGCTACACATTAGTTTTTAACAACAGACAAATCAAAATTTAAAATTCGAAATTTCAAACAAAAGTAATGATAACGACGCCCAATATTTTAATAACTGCATAAACCGGATAATATGACAAGTCACCGCGGCCATAATATATATCTTTACATAAATACTAAAATACGTAATCATATTTAACTTAATAAAGATTTGGTTTTTTCCCATAATACTTGTCTTTCTTTGTATCCATACTATCCATACGGATAACAATGCAAAAATTGTAAAAAATAATTTTTAATTCAAAATCCAGACAACATTTATTCAAAATACACAATCGCACAACCACGTAATCAATGTGAAATGACTATTGACACTTCGAAAATGCGCGGACTATGACTGACGTATACCTAAATTTATTATTTTGTATTATTGTATATTTATTTATGTCTTGCAAATACAAATTATATATACGTATATATACGTATTATGTTCGCCGCCAACTTCCGTTCTCATAGCGCCCGCTGTATAATAATTTTTTTCTTATCCAACATTTCTTAGAATCGAATGTTACCCTAGTATCTTTGAACATAGATTAAATATACTAATATTTAATCTATGCTTTGAACGAGTAATTTATATTTACGCACGCGCAGGCGTATGTCAAGAAAACGATTTGATCGAATTTACGCCACGCTAATAAAATGTCAAATATGCTAAAAAGCTATACAAAATTAGGAGACTTGGGATTGACGGATTTTAGTTTTGAAAACAGATTTAATTAAGTCCCCATGTTAACTAGGGAATGACTGAAGGAATTTTCAATACTTTAATCAATCAATAAGATATTGACAATTTAAGAAAACAATAATTTATGTATTTTATATATTTAAGTACACCATTAATTTTTGTAATAATGAAAATTCCTTCGATCAAGCTTTAGTTAAGGAGTTGAAGATTTTCAATTTGTTTTCAAAATTAAAATCCATCAAGCCAAAGTCCCACAGTTTTGTCTAGCTTATGGCCTGTTTTACGTGATTTTTTGCATCGTCTACAGCCCCCTTAAATCACAATAATAACAGTAGAAGAATAATTTTCAAATGCAAAAGATACTGAACATAGTACATATATTAAACTTGTAATAAAATTAGGTAATTGAATAGTTAAATATATTTTTTTAAGTAAGACATTTTTGAATGCTTCCTAAGTACTATATTGGTAGAGCAATATTTTAATTTAAAAAAATTATGAAAGTTTAGCGCCCCCATTTCATATATAAGGTAAAAATGCAAAGCGTGGGGCCTAGTGCTGGGGCACACCTCGCCCCCCCCCCCCCTTAAGCCGGCCCTGCGTGGCCACGTCTCCCGAAATTCACCGAAAAAGTGCACGGCGCGAACTTTAAAATGTTGCACTTCTCGAACAGTGTATATTTTCAATTTTCACACAAAGATAATATTAGTTGAAGGGTCTAATTTACTTACTGTACTGGGGACATTTCCTACATAGCTACGTCACTTTTCGCAATGTTTTAATGTTTGTAGAGTACATTTCTAAATTACTTTGAACATGTTATAACTAATTACTTAGAATAAATATATTAATAAGAAATTTGTAGAGTAAAAATTATTAATTAGAGGAAAAATAACTTAGATTTAATTTATGAAAAATAAAAATAAAAATAATAGTTTTCAGGAAACTCTTCTTAGTATGATTCATATATGTCATTGATTTTCAAAATGGGTGCCGTTAGCAGTCTTTTGGCATGCCACGATTTTTTTAAGACTTCTCATTTCTATAAGTACTATGATAAATGTTAAAATTTTTAGGCTATAATATAGCGAAGAAATATATTATTCAAATTATTATTTGAGATAATCAAATTGCAATGGTGTTTGACACTCAGTTACTCTCCAGGTTGAATAGCCACAATAAATTTAACTCCTGGCAATAATGCAGACATTATTACCAGAAGTTAAATTTAATACAAAAAATACGGATAAATATGCACGCGTGCTATGACTTAGTGAATGATGTATGACATATAAATTCGTAATGTCGTACATATTCTGTCTGATTTGATAAAGGTTTAGATAATAATTGATATTAATATTTTTTATTGATTAAATCATTTTACTATTATAGGATGTGAGCATAAAATTTTGTAATTATATAATGAATTAAGTATTTGTATACGTATTTGCAGACAATTTATGCATTTAACTTAACATAAACAGGAATATAAAATCCAAACACAAAATTTTTCTAATATAATATTTTTACATTTTATATTTACGCTCTGTAACGTATACGCGGTTTTTTTATTTATATTATATTACATATGCGTATAATGTAAATATAAATTAGGGAGAATATTTAAAAAAAAAAAAATTTTCCCCACTTGTTTTTGTGTAATAGATTTAGTTTCAAGTGGAGTATTTAAAACCATACTATCGTTTTAACTGTTTTAAGCTGTTATTTTTTTGAATTAGTATTTGGACCTTAAAAATATAAGTGTTATGAATTATAAAGTAATAAGTATTTTTTGATTTAAGTTTGAGACTCTAGGATACCAGGACAATGGTTGATCTATAAATTAGGAATTTAAAAAAAAAAAAAAAATGTAAAAAAAATGTATTCCATTTTAATTTTATATCTAAAGACAATTTAAAATACATCTTAAATTTCATAATTGATTTTGGTTTTGACGCTCAAAAACTGTACGTTGAATAAAACAATAAAAAACAATTTTCTTTCTACTCACTTAGATCTTAAGTCTTGTAAAATTATAACTACTCTCATTTAATTCATTACCGTTTGACCTGTTATTTAAACTACTCATAGAATAGAGTTATATTTAAAGTTAGTGTTTTTTGATTGCTTCCTTTTTAAACATATTGGATAAAAGTTTCTCTATTTTCTGTAAACAATCAAACAAAATAAAATAACTATACAATAAATAAATAATTTAATATGGTTGATAACGTAAAGTAAGACGGTTTCTTCTATTTACAGAAAAAAAAAAATTTATGTATTAGTTACAAGCTGACTACACACGGAGCCGTTTAGCCGCACGCGGTCGCGGTTTAAATCAGCAGCGGATCCCGCGGCATAGAAACCGCTCGCACGGATTGCTTACATACGTAGGCGGTTTTACTGCGGTTTTCAGCCTTTTTTTTTTGGCGCCAATATTTTGAATAGCATGATCGATTGAACGAGTCAATAGTTTCTCTAGTAAAGAGTAAAGAGTAAAAACACTTGTTTTTAAAGCTATTTGTAACTTTGTATAGCACTTAAAATGGACTTACAATTATTGGATGATGTGGAAGCCGTGGCTGTAGCATACGCTCTACACAAACGACATCAAAAGCAAAAACCAAAATGACCGAAAAGTTGTTATTGGGTACATCCAATTAATTTGAATAGGCCGCAAGAAGGCCGCGTTCAGGTCTACAGGGGGCTGGCCTGCGCTCATCCACATTTGTAGGTAAGTACCAAGTTGCTAGGACTTAAAATAATAGATGGTTGAATAAAATTATTTTGAACCTAGCTTCGGTAGCCCAGAAAAATGGTTCTGGGCACATCACTAGAATAAGCAAAACTTCAATCATGATTTTTTAAATAAAATTAACCCGTTCAATCATAACCACGTCCGTGGTCCGCCGGTAATACACAGTTTAATTTTAGCGAGCGGTAGCGGTCGACCGCCGGAAATTTAAACAAGAGCGGACACAGGCGATCGTTAGCGTAGACCAGCGGCGGTTTTGCCCGTATGAATATGCCAATTGAATAACCCATGTTTAATTTTGGGCGGTTATTCGTCGCGGATTTAAACCGCGACCGCGCGCGGCTAAACTGCTAAAAAAAAACTGCTAAATAATGCCACCACAATCCAATAATTTAATTACAATATATTTCGTAACTTTTTAATTTTTGGATTTTAATCGCACTGTCTAAGTCAATCTTCTCGTGTTGTCAATATCGCTGGCGACGATACCATTTCTTGCTAGCCCCTATGCACCACACGCCTATATAATATTATTATCAAACGTTTTATGGGGGTATTACGCGAAAACGCAAACGAATGATTTTTGTTAGGTATTGAATATTGAGATTCGAAATGCTATACTGCTAAAAACACGTTTAAAATTACGTTTCTACATAGTTTCATCGTAAAAATGTTCTTACCCCATTTAGTATATTTTTTTCATCATAATACATTGCAATGGGTTCTTCCATTTTGCTGATGATAGAAAATACGTAATATCTGACAGTAGTTCTGAAAAATACAATTTTTTTACAATTAGTACAATTAAAATGATATAACAGTCTATAGCAGTATTCAGAAATCACATGTGTCGTATAGAATCAAGATAATATTATAAAAACCTTAGATTTTATAGTTTTATAAAGTGATTTAGCAGTGTGTAATATGAAGCTCACAACTCAATGTTGTATTCTTATATCTGTTCTATGCATAGACGTGCGAAGACATGTATTTCAGAGGGTGTTTACAATACTTTTTGGACCTATCTTAACAAAATATGTAGGTATATTTGATAAATTATAATAAATAAAAAATTAAATAAACATGACTTTAATTTATTATTTGATATTGTGGTCAATTAGGCTTAATGATTGTTTCCCTTGAAACTTGTGTATTTTTCACAGATAGCTTCAATTATTTATGATTTGTATTTTTGTAGAAAATTGTGACTGTTATATTATCATATTAAGTTTTTACAGGAAAATGTAGAACATTTAGTTTTATTATTTTCTATTTTGAAACATCATTTATTTTTTACCAAATATTTTAAAATAAATTACATTTTATTTAACACGTTCACCTCGGTACGTACATTCCTAGTCTAGCGCCACACGCCGCGTAACTGTTGACAACATATTACGTGTGCCGATCGGTGATCGGCGTCGGGTATTGGCTTCATTGATATAGGCAATGGCCGGCGCCGATCACGGATTGTCGTATATTCTAATACTTAGTTTCATAGGTGTTATAACGACTTTTTTTTTAAATTTTGATTGATATGAAATAAGTTATGAAATATTTTAATTAATATTTATTGTTTTATAAAATAAATACATTTATCGTTTTCCAAAATATCAAGTAGCTCGGAATCTGATAATATGTGTGTTTTCATACTTTTGATGGGACTTCGAGAGCGATCAACTCTTGATAGACCAGCAGGAAGGTCCATGTTATTATAACAAAATAAATAGATACTAAATTATAAAATACGAATAATAAAATTAATAATATGTCTAGAAAAACAACAGTGTGCAAATCGCAAGAGTACTGTAGTTATTTTCAATAAAACTTAACGAAAATACACGGGAATCAAAAAACCAACTGGGACGCATTGTTTATTAATACTTTCTGAATGACCATGTTAAATATTGAAGCAGTATCTCTATGGCCGCATTATTTATAAACATTTCTAAATACGAGTGCTAGTGACGATCACGGATCGGCGGCGGCAGTGAACGTTGGATAAAATATGGGCTTCTTACTCTTAGACTTCAATTGTAGAACCCCATTTACCATATTTTCGAAGGGGGGGACACTCGGCATACCCCATGCACATGCCTATGATTGTACGACAAATGTGATTCTGAAAACAGTATATATCTAATAAGCAAAAAAAAAATAAAATCAATAAACCCACTTATCTCGTAGTAATGATTTCAAAAATATCCATATTGGAGTCGGGTATTGACCAGTGACTACTATTTTATTCAAAATACTAAACCCAATACGATTTACGCGAATCCAATTCATGATTGTGAGGTGGTCCATTTTCTGTAAAACATAACATTTTTTGAAGCTTATTATACGAAGTATAAACATTTTAAGGATTGAAAATATAAATACATTTATAAGAATTCGATTGTATATGATTTTATAAATATTTTTTTTTTTTAAGAAGGTTATAATCTTTTAAATGTAAATGTAATAAAAATAATAATTCAGGTCAGGTAACAATCATTGTACGACGAAAATTATAACTTAGCATTTATGTTCCAATACTGTGTTTGGCTGATCGTTCACTTAATTATTCAGTAGTAATTGGTCGAACCCTGATATTTTAAATCGAACCGAACTTTAAATTATTTTTTCTATCTCGAATTCGAACTCAATACTTTTTAGCATGTATATTGTACCTACCTATAAATTAAATCAACCGTAATTATTAATTACTATTGTATTTTAAGTAAGGTTGCATACCAGAGAAATTATAAACACGAAACTTTTTATATGCAATCGGTTTCAGAAACTAGTTTCATGTTGATCTGTAAATTGAAGAAACTTAAACAATGAAACTATAGAATAAACGAATTATGATTATAAAAATTATTTATATTTTATCTTATCTAGATAAATTTATACTCAGTTACCTTTATCTTTATCTAGATAAAAATCTTGTAAAATTTAAATAGAATAAAAATAAAATTTGAAAATTTAAAATGTTTTTATATTTTCATTTTTAAATTTTTCTGTACATCATTTACCTATTACACAAATAATAACTGTCAAGATGACAATCTTCTTTTGAAGTTAATTTTAAAAAAAATAACTCTTTATATAATATGTTTATTTTCAAAATGTTTGAAATTTGTTACAAAAAAAAAAGACAGAAATGTATTGTTATTTTTCTAATCTAAGATTTTTTTATTATTAAGTTAGAGAATGATTTGTAATCTTCAAATTCATTTCAAAAAAAAATACTTAATATTGTATGTTTATTAATGTTTGAAATGAGTTGAAAAAATGATATTTATTTTAAAATTTTTTAATTATGAATTTTAGATTCTGAACGGAGTGAAGAATGTATTGATTTTACAATGATGTGTGTTTTTTTTTTGTGTCTTTCGACACGATTTGGGGCAGTAAAATTGCTTCGATTGCCTTATGTAGCAACTTTTCTGAAAGAAAAGTGAATCTATTTGGTACTATGAGGGGGTCAAAAGTAAAAAATTTCCAATATTTTTTAAATGCGACGGGAAAAACCATAAAAAAATTTGGGAAAAACGGGAGTTTTTACGCAAAACCAGTTTTCGACATAATCAAATTTTTTATTTTGCTATAACTCAAAAACTAATCGATATAAATACTTGAAATTTTCACCAAATGTTAAGATTAGAGTTCTCTATACACCATTAAATTTTCAAAGTATTTTGACTTTTATTAAGCTATTTATAGACAATTGAAATTTTCATTTTTTCAAGTATTTTTTTTTTTAATAACGATAAAATTTTTTTGGCTGCCCAGAAAATCTTGAAAATTTAATACAAGGTTTCTTATAAGTTGTTCCTTAACTGATAAAAAAAAATCTAAAATCTTAAGTCACAATTTTTTTTTATAAGTGCTCAAAGTTCCAATTTATACGAAATATGTAAAAATCACGATAATTTGCAAGTTATTTTGTAGATAAAAATTCATAAAATTTTTTCTGTTCATACTTAAGGTTCAAAATTTTAACACTAGGTTATCTATAAGCTACTCTTCAAAAATATTTAAAAAAATTTCTACCGGAATTAGAGGAAAAAATTTTATGACTGTTTGAAATTTAAATATTTACGAAATTGCATAAAATAGCGATTTATTCTCAAACGATTTTAAATATTTTTTATAATTCAAAAAGTATAGGTCGCAGATTTTTGAAATTTCTACCAGCTGTTAATATTGGCATTTCCTTTATGTCATATTTTTTTCAAAATATTATATTGATTTTTAAGCCACTTATAGGCATTTAAAATATTCGAATTTTTTACATTTTTTTTATAATTGGTGATAAAAAAAATTTGGATCCTACAAAATATTTGAAAATTTAATAGAAGATTCCACAGAAGTAGTTCTTAATGTCATTCAAAAATTATTAAAATCCATAGGCACAATTTTTTTTTACAAGCGTTTGAACAGCGAATATTGACATAAAATTACTTGTAAAATATAATATAATGTAGAATGTTTTAGACTAATTGAAAAATATATTTATCGTTTCAAAATAAAATAAACTTTTTACAATGTTTATAAATAACAATGTATTATATCCTAGACAAAAATATGAACTCCGTTCAGAATCGTTATTCGTATACAATGATATCTATCATTGCATTCAAATTTAACAAATCCATTATAATTATGACCTATCCTATAAGCGAGATTGTTTAAAAACAAATTTAAATTTAAATTGTCTATAAATACTTTAAAAACTTAACTATGTATAGAAAACGTCAATATAAAGATTTGGTGAAAATTTCAAGTTGTTGCGGTTTTTTCGTTTTTGAGTAAGAGCATTTTAAAAAAACCGATACTATTTGTCAGTCTAGAATATTATGCATTATATTATATTTTACATGTAATTTTATGTCAATATTCGCTGTTCAAACGCTTATAAAAAAAAATTGTTCCTATGGATTATAATAATTTTTGAATGACATAAAGAACTACTTCTGTGGAATCTTCTATTAAATTTTCAAGTATTTTATAGGAGCCAAATTTCGACGATTATAAAAATAAAATGTAAAAAAATCGAATATTTCAAATGCCTATAAGTGGCTTAAAAATCAATATAATATTTTGAAAAAATATATAACATAAAGGAAATGCTAATCTTAATAGCTGGTGGAAATTTCAAATATCTGCGACTTATACTTTTTGAATGATAACAAATATTTAAAATCGTTTGAGAATAAATCGCTATTTTATGCAATTTCGTAAATATTTTAATTTCAAACAGTCATAAAATTTTTTCCTCAAAGTCCGGAAGAAATTTTTTTAAAGATTTTTCTAGAGTAGCTTATAGATAACCTAGTGTAAAAATTTTGAACCTTAAGTATGAACAGAAATAATTTTATGAATTTTTATCTACAAAATAACTTGCATATTTTCGCAATTTTTACATATTTCGTATAAATTGGAACTTTGAGCACTTATAAAAAAGAATTGTCACTTACGATTTTAGATTTTTTTTTTTTAGTTAAGGAACAACTTATAAGAAACCTTGTATTAAATTTTCAAGATTTTCTGGCCGGCCAAAATTTCAATTGTCTATTTATAGCTCAATAAAAGTCAAAAGACTTTGAAAATTGAACGGTGTATAGAGAACGCTAATCTTAACATTTGGTGAAAATTTCAAGTATTTACATCGATTAGTTTTTGAGTTATAGCAAAATAAAAAATTTGATTTTGTCGAAAACTGGTTTTGCGTAAAAACTTCCGTTTTTCCCTTAATTTTTTAGGGTTTTTCCCGTTGCATTTAAAAAATATTGAAAATTTTTTACTTTTGACCCCCCAAAGTACCAACTAGGTTCACATTCCTTTCAGAAAAGTTGCTACATAAGCATATCAAAGCATTTTTACTGCCAAAAAAGGTGTTGTCAGACTCAAAAAAAAAAAAAATAAAAAAAAAAACACACATCATTGTAAAAACAATAGATTCCATCACTCCGTTCAGAATTTAAAAAAACACACATCATTGTAAAACCAATAGATTCCATCACTCCGTTCAGAATCTAAAATTTAAAATAACGTCGGTATTGGGTACATCCGATGAATGTATCTAATATATGTTCTAGTACTAGTGTTGTTGCAAATGAATTACATAGCGATACAGATAAATTTAAAACATTTTACCGCATGAGTAAAAGTAATTTTGATAATTTAGTACATATAGTTAGTCCAAAAATCTTCAAAAAAGATACAAACTTCAGGATTGCAGTACCAGTAGAAGAAAGAATTTTAATTACAATACGGTAATTACATACATTACAACTAATTTATTGTTTGAAAAGTAATTTCTATATTATAATTTTAATTTTTCATTATGATTTAATTATTAAAAAAATTATACAACAAGTATTTAAATATATAACTATATAAGTATGTTTTAAGTATGCTTTGTCAGTTTTATAAATATGAGTATAAAAAAATGATACTGTATACATCATTCAGGTATCAGGGATGTAGTATCCTTGATTCATCGTATTCGAATTATCCACGTTAGTCAAATTATTTATCAATGTTGTTTCTGATGATGAAGCTTGATTCAACGGTACATAATCAAGTCCTGATGAGGATTTACTAACTCATGAGCTAAGTGGTGTAGAGCACAAGCTTGTGTTGTTACCATGATTAATATCCTGAGTAGTTTTTAAAATATCATCAATCAAAACATTCACCTGAGTACGAAATTTTCTAAATTGTGTATTATTCATTTCATTCAAATCTGGAAGTAAACATAACAAAAAATTTTTTTTGGATTTTCCTCTGAAGTACGTTGTTTAGCCTTAATATAATCTATTACACATTCATCTACACTAGTGATATTATTTGAATTTTTCTTCTTTTTCAAGGGCGGTTCAATGTCAACAACTTTATTTTCTACAATATTATTTTTACTTGTTGAAGGAATTTCTTCGGTTATTGTTATCTTATTGCATAAATCTGTATTATTGTAGTTGTCTTGATAAGATTATGCGCCTTGATCGTTGTCATTGTCATGTGTAAGAGAAGGTAAATTTTCCGGTAGTGAATTTCCGTTTTTCAAGTTCAGATAAGGTCTTATAAACTGCATCTTGTCTGTAAGGTTGTATTTTTTTTTTGCAGCTGATCCACTTTTTTTAGTAATATTTCTTGTAAATACAATGCGTAAATTCCTCCACGTCTCTTTGCAGTTTATAACTAAACAAATTTATACATTATTAATTAATATCGACCATTAAACATTTTTAGAATTAATTATTCAAATAATTTATACGATTCACACTTATCATTTTTTGTATAAATTTCAATTATAGCGCCATTTGACATATTTTCAAAATAAATAATTTTCTTAACCTCATGTCACATCTATGTAAAATTATAACGTAGTTCTAACACGAATATGTATCATTAAAATAAGCACGCGCAGATTGTAATATCACTAAATAATTGTAATACGTGTCCCATGACAATTACCAAATTGTGAAATATGTAAACCATAACCACGAACATTGCATAACAACATGATCGAGGTCAGGGATGTGCCACACCTAAGGGAGTAATTACGGAAATGTCACCGATCACGCTATCCACCAACATATAAAAGGGCCCTGGATCTACAATGATTTCATACGTATCCAGCCATCTAGTACCAACACCATGCTTACGACAGTCATATTTACATTGTTATTACTTTGCTGATGTTTCTAACTGTAAAATATATCATCAAATTATTTTATTATATTTAATTATTGAACTTATTTCCCATTCAAACACTTAGAAGAATAATTCAAACATAACATTATCGTAGCGCCCTCAATCCACTCGAGGCACGCTACATAATTTGGCACTGTGGAATAGACTTCGAAAAGACAATTCAACCTAATCACCGCGAGAGAAAACTGATCACTTTTTCTCCAACTCCAAGAAGACGACACCAGAAATCAAAACCAGCATTTATGTCACCACCAAGCATAATTTCCACGTAAATATGACTAACTTTAAGAACAAATAAGTGGGTGTTAGAAAAAAATTATTAGAGACTTTTGAGAATTATTATTGAAAATTATTATATTGAGAATCATATTAAGAATTATTATTGAAAATTATAATATTGAGAATTATATTGAGAATTATTATATTGAGAATTATACTGAGATTTATTATTGTTATACGAAAACATATTATTGAATATTATATAAAGGTAATTATAAGGGAAATATTATTATTGTTGATCAATTTTAAATATTATATTAATTGGCTATATATTATAATTGTGTGTTAAAATTTAAATATTTATTTTACTTAAAAAAAAAAAAAATTAAATAAATAAAAATATTTTATGAATACTGATGGGCAAACTGGTACGTCTCCATTAGAATTAGCTACTCTAGCGAAAAAAGGGAACCCTATTGATAAAAAAGAAACTAGTCTCAAAAGAGAAAATCGAATTGAAAATATTGAAAAGAATTAAATGAATTAAAAATTCTCAGCCCCAATTACCAAATAAATACTCGAAGTAAAAGTAATACTGAACACACACAGTTAACATTCGAGTCAAAACCCAAAATTAAAATGCCACAACCATCAACTGAAATCATTCTACGTTTAGAGGAGGCATTTAAATTAATATCCACATGTTCGGGGGAAACAGACGTTTATCAATTTATAAACGCATGCGATATTGCAGTAAATTCAGTGGATAGAGAAAATGTACCACTTTTAATACGATATATAACTACTAAATTATCGGGAAAAGCTTTAGATGTAATAAAATATAAAGATACTACTAAATGGGTATGCATAAAAAAATATTTAAGCGAAGCATTTGAATCACAATATTCAGCATCTTCTTTGCAATTACAAATAAACTCCATAAAAATGAATCTTGGGGAAACGGTTAACTCTTATACAGAGAGAATTAAACAACTATACTATAAATTATGTAATATTTATACATTTGATAAACCTAAGAATGAAGTTAAAATTATTCAAACTCAATTAAAAGAGCAGACATTAGGTTTATACATAAAAGGATTAATAAAACCAATAAAACTTATAGTAAAATCAAGAGATCTTAAAACTATAGAAGAAGCTAAAAACATAGCTAATACGGAAAAGTTAGAATTTAACGCCGAAAAAGAAACGCGAAACTTATTGAACACTAATTATTGTAATAATTATAATAACGGGAGTAATAATATTCAACCCCAACAAAATAATCGATATAGAAATAGTTATAATTACAACTTTAATAAAATACCAATAATATGTTATAAATGTAATGGACGACACTTTGCTAGTCAATGCAGATCGCAACCAGTCCAACGTTCAAATCAAAGAATACCGGATAATAATTATAATAACCTTAACAATCGACCACCTTCTAACAATCGTAATAATTTTAATCGACCAAATAACTACCAGTCAAATAATTATACGCGACCACCAACTAATTACAATTCAAATAATTATAATACGCGAAATATAACATGTAGCTACTGCAATAAAACGGGACACGAAATTTCAGAGTGTTATAAAAAACGAAGTAATGAACGCAACAATCTTAACTCGGGAAACAGGCGTTCAGACGAGGCGCGCGGACCTCGTACCGTCAATCAAATAACAACCGCGGAGGAAACTTACGACGATGTTTTCACATCAAATCAGCAATAATTAACAATCACATAAAATGTACATCAATCGCCGCTAAATTTAAAGAACTAGAATTATTATTAGATACATGTAGCGATATTAATATTATAAAAATTAATTATTTGAAAGGAGATTTAATCGTAGACTAAACAAAGAAAACTATAATACGCGGAATAAGTGACGAATTAATACGAACAATAGGAATAGTTACTCTACCAATTGAAATTAAAAATAATGAATTTATAATCAGTTTCCATGTCGTAAACTCAAAAGTATCTTTAATAAAATACGGAATAATAGGTCACTCATTTTTACACGATAATGTGGCAGTGATAGATATTGCAAATAACACATTAATAATTGATCAACCTGATATAAATTCGGTAATAAAAAATTGTTATATATTAAATGCAAGATCAGAAACAATAATTTCTATACCAAATGCAAATAAATTCGCGGAAAATAATAATGTTTTAGTCGAGAAACAGGAATTAATAAAGGACGTATACTGTGGAGAAACTATCAGCTCCGTAAAAAATGGAAACATAATAATTACCCACTGTACAAAATATCATTGCCGGTATATCACCAAGACATCACATTTTGAACTGCGAAGTTACAAAAAAGTTCTAGTTACATTTCTTAGATGTCCATAGCAATGCTAACGCCTGGTTGCGCGAAGTTATAATTTACCTTCAATAGGTCATCGCATATTAACTTCAATAGGAATTTTATGTGAGCAAACATAACTTCACATGGGTGCATATTATGACTCTTTTTAGTAACTTCTGTAAGAAGTTGTTCAATCACTTTTTTCAACATCTAAATACTCCCAGTTAATACTTCTCCTGGAAGTTTATTTTAAGTTTAAGTTTAACTTATATTATTGATAGTATAGGTATTAATACCTATAAATATGTATAGTGAATCCTCTAAATACCATACTATAGGTATCTAAAATTTGGTCCGCTATTCAGAGTACTAAGTTTGTAGAAATTTTGAGGTTTATTCTCGAAAAAGCATTCATTATTTGAAAGTGTCTGTTAGCTAGGGGATGTTTCAATTTCAATATAATATATTTACCAAAAAAAACAAATTATATTTATACTAAAATACAACCTTTTTATTCTAGGAAATAAAAAAAAATTAATAATAGTAGTTGATTAGAACAACTTAAAATAACCGACATATTAAAAATCAAAATCTTTATATAAAACAAAATAAAATAATACTTATGTATAAAATGTAATCTCACATAAATAAACGTAATAATTATCATACAAAATTTTAATAATAGTAAGTTTATAATATATATTAAATGTTCGGGCAAATGTGAAAAAAAAACCTTTTTATTCTAGGAAATAAAAAAAAAATTATAATAGTAGTTGATTAAAACAACTTAAAATAACCGACATATTAAAAATCGAAATCTTTATATAAAACAAAATAAAATAATACTTATAAGTATACATATATGTATAAAATGTAATCTCACATTATTGAACTTAAAATAATCTTACAAAATTGTTATTATAATAATAATAATTCCTTTTAGTATTGACAATATGTAAATAATAATAAATAAATAATAGTATTAAACAAGTTTATACATATTAATGTTCAGAAGAATGTGAATGAATCATAGACATAACTATTGCTTTATTTTCTAATATTTGTATAAAAAAACATTTATAGAGAATACAAGAAAACGTTACATAAATAGGTTTTGATATACTTGATGTATCCACATAAAATAAACCTAAAACATTAGAAGGTAAAGGGGCATTATAAAAAGGTGACACATTATTGAATTTACAAATATTCAATGTAATACCATTATCTTCATTTATAATTATTTGTAATACCCTAGCAATTTGATTACAAGATAGCATTACATATTGATCTTTAATTTTATCAGTATTAAGTAAAAAATTATTAATACTCAATTGTTTATACATTTTTATTTTCGGGTTAACTATGGATTGTCTATAAACATCATAATACATTTCATATTTGAAAACCGGAGACACTGAAGATGTATCATTACCAAGTGTACAATTACTTGATAGATGGGTTTTTTCAATTATCCTATTATATGCTTCTTGTAACGGAAACCTGGTTTTTTTATTTTTTTTTTTTTATTTCCTGCAGATGGTTTTCATATTTAAAAACACTAAATTTATCTAGGGGCCCATGGACTTTAGCACACTCTGGAAAATGTATTAAATTATGTACATTGTATGATATGTACTCTGGACCATAAATTATGATATAATCGCTTATAAATTGTTTTATTAAAGATGTAGCCTGATCATTATATAATATATGAGTCTCTTGAGCCACCAATAAGCGCATTGAACTATGCAATAGCATAAAATGCTTAAACTGATTTTTTTTTAAAATACCTTTCAGGAGAAATGGCCCAGTATAAAGGAGTAGGGCACGAAGCTCTGTGGCCTTAAAGTTTTCAAACTCTTGAAAAGATCTAGGTAATCTAGAAAAATCTGATGGATAATATTTTCTTAAGTTTTTTATATTTATATCTAATAAGTTTAGCTTTTCCTGAGGAATTCTCACCATTTTTTTGCCATTTACCCAAAACCTTATCAACCTTTTAACTACTCCAAGACATACCACATGCATATAGTCAAGACTAACTACAGAAATGATATCAATAGGTAGACGTTCTAGAGTAGATGGTCCTTTATGGTAATCCTCATTGGTCTTACTGCGAAAACTTTCGTTTGTCCTACGTGGAGCATTCACACCAGGAAATGTCATTCCCTTAATGAAATCTCCTTCCTCAATACACATATTACATCCAAAATAAGCCATGTGACCTTTTACATTAAGAATATAAGCTTTAGCTGGTGCATCACATATTATTTGACTAATTGAAAATCTAAAAATGTTATTATCAATAGTAATGCCATTTTGTAAAATAATTAACATTTCTTCAATAAAAGGATTTAAAAACTCTTCAACATCATAAAGTTTTTTTGAGTCACTATGATAAATTCCAATAGTGAATACTTTATTAATTAAAATCGGTATATTTATAATAGACATTAAAATAGGCCAAAAAGCACTTCTAGAACATTTAGATATAGACAATCCGTCAATATTAAAACTAAGTTTTATCATATTTGAATTGATATTAAAATAATGTTGATACATTTTTAATACAGGTTTTAACATATATTCTATTCCAATATGAATGTAGAATCCTGGTTTTATATTAATTATATTATGGGTAGTTGGAGTTTTTAGAAGCGTTCTAACATCTTTTGGAACATTACCATGACCCTCAGATCTAAATATTAAAAGAATTTCATTCATTGCGTTATGAAAGATATTATAATCTAAAGAGAGTTTACACAATTTTTGATTTAGACTAGTTGCCGGTGGTTTAACAATTTCAGTGTCCATTATAGTACTTAACAGTAAATTATCACTAAATAAATTTAGTTGTAAGTCACTTTTTTGGGGATAAATTTCTAAGTCGACATCCATATTATTTATCGTTTGATTCATTACATTGGGCAGTGGTATAATAGTATCACATATATTATTTGTTATTGAAGAATTATTATCACCATTTAATAGACAGTTGTTTTTTATAACAGTCATTACCGGTGAAAGATTTGTATTGCTGGTAGAAGATTCATTTGGCCAAGCTGCAGTAGTGTTTGATGAATTATTATTAAGAGGATTTAAGAGACTGATTTCCATTGAAACTAAATTTTTACACTAGGTTATATATAAGCTACTCTAGAAAAATCTTTAAAAAAATTTCTTCCGGACTCAGAGGAAAAATTTTTATGACTGTTTGAAATTTAAATATTTACGAAATTGCATAAAATAGCGATTTATTCTCAAACGATTTTTAATATTTGTTATAATTCAAAAAGTATAGTATCGCAGATTTTTGAAATTTTTACCAGCTGTTAAGATTGGCATTTTCTTTATGACATATTTTTTTCAAAATATATTGATTTTTAAGCCACTTATAGGCATTTAATATATTCGATTTTTTTACATTTTATTTTTATAATCGGTGATAAAAAAAATTTGGCTCCTACAAAATACTTGAAAATTTAATAGAAGATTCCACAGAAGTAGTTCTTAATGCCATTCAAAAATTATTATAATCCATAGGAACAATTTTTTTTTATAAGCGTTTGAACAGCGAATATTGACATAAAATTACATGTAAAATATAATATAATGTATAATATTCTAGACTGACCATTTGTCAGTCTAGAATATTATACATTATCGGTTTTTTTAAAATGCTCTTACTCAAAAACGAAAAACCGCAACAACTTGAAATTTTCACCAAATCTTTATATTGACGATTTCTATTCATGATTAAGTTCTCAAAGTATTTTGACACATTTTGACTTATTTAAAAACAATTTAAATTTTAGATTTTTGAAAAATTTTTGTTTTTAAACATCTATAAAATTTAACTGGCAGACCGAAAACTCTTGTAAATTTAATACAAGGTTTATAATAAGTTAAACTTATCGTAACTAAAAAATATCGGTGATCGGTTTACTCAATTTTTTTTTATAAGCCCTTAAAGCTCAAATTTGTATAAAATGTGTAAAAATCACGATAATTTGCAAGTTATTTTGTAGATAAAAATTCATAGAATTTTTTCTGTTCATACTTAAGGTTCAAAATTTTAACACTAGGTTATCTATAAGCTACTCTTCAAAAATCTTTAAAAAAATTTCTTCCGGACTTAGAGGAAAATATACTTATACAATATTTATAAATAACATTGTATTATATTCTAGACAAACATATCATCTCCGTTCAGAATCGTTTTTCGTATACAATGATACCTATCATTGAATTCAAATTTAACAAATCCATTATAATGACCTATCTTATGAAGAGTCGCACTTCACCCCCAAGTGTACAGCAGAGCGAAGCCCATCCGGTTGTTTTTTTTGCTTTTTTCTACGATTTTTTAAAAAAATGCTTATTTCCTGTTTTTCTGATTATTTTTGCTTTTTTTGCATATTTCTGCTTATTTATAAGCGATGACGTAGGCCATTGACCTTTCCCAGATTTTTTAACTATTTATAAATATCGTTTACATTTTATTTTTCACAAAATCCTTTGGAAAATCCATAAACAATAAGGCAAAATGTCTCGAAAATCAAAGTTAAACTTTTTTTATAATATACAGATTTATTTATTTTTGATTATTTTATTAAAATATTATTATATGAACTGCATTTATTTGTTTTAATATTTTTTTTTTAAAATCTTTAATTTTATATTCAAGATAGTTTCGAAATATTTCTAGTACTTAATTGTGTTAAATTGTCAAAATTTTCCGGCTAATTTGCAACTATTTGCAACGAAGGTTTCGTAATTTGCGTCACCAATGCCGTGACAGAAGCTATTTGGGAGTGTCTACAACCTACCTATTTACTAGTACCAAGTTTAGAACTATGGAAAAATATTGCTGCACATTATGATCTCTTATGGCAACCACCCCATTGTTTGGGCTCAATCGACGGCAAACACATACGCATAAAAAAATTCAATAACACAGGATCAAGAAATTTTAATTATAAAGGTTTTTTTTTTCAATACAACTACTTGCTTGTGCAGACGCAGACGGCTGTTTTATCACTGTGGATATTGGAGATTTGGGTAGAAATAGTGATGGAGATGTATTTAGATTATCTCGTTTGGGTAGATGGTTAGAAATTGGAGGAATGAATATTCCACAATCAGAACCTTTACCATACGACAACAAAGATCCCAATTTTCCATATTATTTTTGTGGGGATGAAGGTTTTCCTTTAAAATCTTATTTGCTACAACCATATTCAAAGAAAGCTTTAAACGATCAAAAACGAATTTTCAATTACAGATTAAGTAGAGGTAGAAAATCAATCGAATGCGCCTTTGGAATGATGGTTTCCAAGTTCATAATTTTTGAAACGCCAATCGCGTGTTCTGAGTCAACTGTAATATCTATTGTAAAATGTGCTTGCGCTCTTCACAATTACATACGTAAAACTGAGGGAAAGTTATATGAATCACAAAATATGAACAGTCAAGATGAAATTAATATTCTCCAGCATTTAGCACAACACCAACAAGCAATTCATAATTTATCGACAGCAAGTTCTGTGCGAGAATATTTATCAAATTATTTTTTAAGACCAGAAGTTTCATTACCGTGGCAGAGAAATACGCAGTTGAACAAAACATTTAGTATCTATTATAATATTAAACATATTTTTAGTTATATTCAGTAGCTAATTGTTATGTTTATTTTATTATCAACATGATTTTTTAAGAGATATAAATAATAACAAGATACCCAATCTGATGTTCCCAAACTTGTTTTTACATTTTTAAAAAATCGTTTTTTACATACTACAATATTTACAATACATCAATAATAATAATTATAATATTTACTATACAAAATATTTATTTATATTAACACTAACCTGTATCGTTTACTTCTTGAGCAATACTTTCCCAAGCTAGTTGGGTTGACTCACGTTTGCTATATTCGTTTATATTATAATTGTACAAACATGGATATTTTTCTACTGCTTCAACTAATAGTGTATTAAAGACAGGATCTTCGTTTTTCGGCATTTTTAATTAACTACAGAATATGTCGAACAAAAAATATATGAGTATAAATAAATAATGATATAAAGTATAATTTAAAGTATGATTTTATTTTATTGATTAACTTAAAAAACTTACTTTATTTCAGTACGTGGAAAAATTCGAAAAAATATTGTTTTTTGAAATATTACTAGTATTTTAAGTATTAATATTATATTAATTATAAATATTAATATTAATATTTATTTTAAATATTGAATAATAAATAAATAAGTTTATAAATCAAATTATATGATAGAGCATAATTCATAATTATTATTATTATTTCATAATTCATAATTCAGTAAAATCTAAAAACGTGCATACTGTGTGAAAATGCTCATGA
Organism: Sipha maydis; assembly: GCA_034509805.1. Classification (NCBI taxonomy): domain Eukaryota; kingdom Metazoa; phylum Arthropoda; class Insecta; order Hemiptera; family Aphididae; genus Sipha; species Sipha maydis. Next base: position 109,564 of record JASXSY010002232.1, read on the forward strand.
AACTGAAACAACGAAACTAGAATGACAAATTTCGTGTTGTAAATTTCGTAAACTATAAATAAAAATAGTTGCACGAAACTCGGTGTGTGTTACCCCAAACAAATATATCGGCTAGTTTCATTCAAGTTTCGTGTTTCATGTTACAAGTTTCGTGTTTATAATTTCTCTGATATGCGGCCCGCCTAAGTTACCATGAATTTACCAAAAATAGATTTTAACCTCTACAATAAATATGAAAAAAGAAAAATAGCTGTATTATGAATGTAAATACACTGCCTCTGTTGGCGATAAACAACTTATTAATGTTTTGGTTGACGGAGGATGGATGTGTAACAGGCGGCTGGAAAAATAACATTATTATTATAAATAATGCAATGCCCACTATAGATTATCACTTTTTATCGCCAATAGTCTAATTATTTCTAAATAATCATTATCAATTTTTATTTTTCAAAAATAACTTTTGAAGAATTGTACAAATATTTGGTTCTCGAACTGTCGTGGCCAGTAAGTCTGGTTTGACAAATATTTTCAAGTTTGATTTTCGAACAGTAAAAGATGCTTGATAGTTCGGTTCGATTTTTTTCATGCCGAGTTCGAATTTCAAACCGAACCGAACATCAAGGGTTCGGTTCGGTTCGGTTCGAGATTCAAACAGTACTATTATTCAGTTGTTTCGATTAAATTTGTTATTCATGAATCTATGATTTATAGCCCAATTTCGTCTCCATACAATGAGAGTGATGAATATAAAATAAATCTAAAAATAAGGATTTTACTTAATTGCGTTATTATTATAATTAAAATTTTTTGAAAGTTTAAAATACCAACACAATAATGTTATTCACCCGAATACGGAATCTTAGCAGTTTTTATATTTTACGTTAATGGTTAAATGAATCAAATACTAATGTTTTTTTAAGAATATAAATTTATTTTAAACAAATACATGTAAATTATTACTCAAGAGTGTCGATCACATAGTTATAGTATTGTTTAATAATTCAATAATTTAATAATAATAATATAAGAAATATATAAATGTATAAATATATATGTCTGTGAACATGTAACGCATAAACTGAAGCATATACTCAATGAATATAATTTATGTATTATCATTCAAAATTGATTACTCAATTTAATGTTAAAACAATGTCATATAAAAAATCCAAATACCACTCACTCACTGATGGTTATTTCTCAATAACTACTATACGTACAAACTTGAAATTTGACATAGTGGTTCCTCTAAAACTGATTACATACTACACGTATTAAGAATCCAGCGTTCAAACATTAAAAAAAAAATTGTATGATTTTCCTATAATACTATTGCGGTTGAATCGATTTGTACCGTCATATCCATATGATTCAGCGTGGCGAATTTATAACTAAAAGTTATACGGAGCTGGAGCGTAGCATATTTAAAGGAGTAATATTTAGGCATTTTATAACACATGAACATTTTGGTTGTGTCTATGTGTGAGTAGTAAATTAACATAAGTGTGTGTAATTCGTTACCGCGTTTATCGTGCCACCGTACATCGACTAAAATACAAATTCCCGGAACTACGATAATATTCATAAATGAACATTTTATCTCTACATTATATTTGCTCAACTCCACGGTCTAACCGTTGAGTTGGGGGCAGTTGTCCGAAAAATGATAAGGACCTGGATCGAAAGACGGCGGCATATGATGTGTTGCCAACATTAAATTTCTAACAATTATATGATAAAATTAATTTTTGTTTGTGAAGACATACTGTTTCACTGAATGATAATTATTATATTTTTAGATTCTGAACGGAGTGATGGAATCTATTGGTTTTACAATGATGTGTGTTTTTTTTTTTTTATTTTAATTTTTAATTTTTTTTTATATTATTTTTTTTATTTTTGTGTCTGACGACACCTTTTTTTTGCAGTAAAAATGCTTCGATTTGCTTATGTAGCAACTTTTCTGAAAGCAAAGTGAATCTAGTTGGTACTTTTGTGGGTCAAAAGTAAAAAATTTTCAATATTTTTAAATGCGACAGAAAAAACCCTAAAAAAATTAGGAAAAACCGGGAGTTTTTACGCAAAACCAGTTTTCGACAAAATCAAATTTTTTATTTTGCTATAACTCAAAAACTAATCAATGTAAATACTTGAAATTTTCACCAAATGTTGAGATTCGCGTTCTCTATACACCGTTAAATTTTCAAAGTATTTTGACTGTTATTGAGCTATTTATAGACAATTGAAATTTTGGCCGGCCAGAAAATCTTGAAAATTTAATACAAGGTTTCTTATAAGTTATTCCTTAACTGATAAAAAAAAAAACTAAAATCGTAAGTCACAATTTTTTTTTATAAGTGCTCAAAGTTCCAATTAATACGAAATATGTAAAAATTGCGAAAATTTGCAAGTTATTTTGTAGATAAAAATTCATAAAATTTTTTCTGTTCATACTTAAGGTTCAAAATTTTAACACTAGTTATCTATAAGTTACTCTCAAAAACCTTTAAAAAAATTTATACCATACTTAGAGGAAAAAAATTTTATGACCGTTTGAAATTTAAATATTTACAAATTGCATAAAATAGCGATTTATTCTCAAACGATTTTTAATATTTGTTATAATTTAAAATTATAAGTCACAGATTTTTGAAATTTTTACCAGCTGTTATGATTGGTATTTTCTTTATGTCATATTTTTTTTCAAAATATAAATTGATTTTTAAACCACTTATAGGCATTTAATATATTCGATTTTTTTACATTTTAATTTTTTTAATCGGTGATAAAAAATAAAAAATAAAAAATTTGACTCGTACAAAATACTTGAAAATTTAAATAGAAGATTCCGCAAAAGTAGTTCTTAATGTCATTCAAAAATTATTAAAATCCATAGTCCCAATTTTTTTTTATGAACAGCGAATATTGACATAAAATTACATGTAAAATATAATATAATGTATAATATTCTAGACTGACAAATGATATCGGTTTTTTAAAAATGCTGTAACTCAAATATGAAAAACCGCAACAACTTGAAATTTTCACCAAATCTTTATATTGACGATTTCTATACATGGTTAAGTTTTTAAAGTATTTTGGACATATTTTGACTTATTTATAGACAATTTAAATTTTCGGTTTTTCTAAATTTTTCGTTTAAAAATAAAATATACTTATTACAATATTTATAAATAACATTGTATTATATTCTAGTCAAACATATCATCTCCGTTCAGAATCGTTTTTCGTATACAATGATACTTATCATTGAATTCAAATTTAATAAATCCATTATAATGACCTATCCTATGAAGAGTCGCACTTTACCCCCAAGTGTAGAGCAGAGCGAGGCCATCCGGTTCTTTTTTATAATTATTACACTTAATTTAAATTACACCTCATGTTTAATTGTTGTTCACATTTAATGAACATTTATTGTAGTTATTAAAGAGTCAAAATGGATTACAATCTGGTTTTGAAACCCGGGGTATCCGTAAAAAATTTGAACCGATTACAAACCAAAAACCGAAGATTTCAGTAGATGTTTACAGAAAGTTGATAATTCAATTTTACAATCATTTGACATGTGCATGTGCGAACGGCAATATTTTATCAGCTCTGCACGAAATTAAACAGCCAACATTCGAAAAGGATATATTTACAGAAAAGGATATGTTATCATTGTTATATACAATTTGATCAATTTTTTTATTAAAAAACAAAGCAGAGAGTAAATATTCAAAGAGTAAATAAGAAAATAAGGGTTAAAGTAGGAGAAAAGTATTGTTACAAGAAACAATATAACCTATTAGTATTTTCCCGATTAAAAATCTGGGGATATTGTTTAACTTTTATCAATATAAATTATATCATTTGATTTGGTAAATTTTGATTCAGTCTGTTGGTATTCCTTTTTCAAATTTTGGACCTTATCATTTCATAGGTCTTTATCATTTTTCGGACAAGTACTTATCAGTCCTAACCGTTAAGATGATTCAATGTTATTATAATATAGGTAGTAGTGTGGACAATGTAGTACTATAAGAAATTATAAATAATAATGTGGGAGCGCATATAAATTATGACCGTACATAATATGTACTAACTAATATGCTACACTAACGACAATGCCACGTATCTGACATTTTACACAAAATAAGTTTTTGGTATCAAAATATTCATAATCTCTTTGCGCACACAATTTGTTTCTTGTGCAATAACCTAATATCAATTATTTTCCCTCCAAATTGTATTTAAGTGATAACACGTATTAAAAAAAAAAATTAATTGTGGCGAGTATTATTATTACTCTGAGGGGTGAGTAATAACAAAAAACTAAAGCTAATAACCCGTAACTGTAATAAATGCTATATAATAATCAAATTTCACAAATTTAAATATATAATGCAATAAGAAATGATTAACAAAACCTTAGTTTTGAATATCAATCAGGAGTATTGTGTGAGTTGATATTTATTCAGTTTTTTCATTCTCCTGAACAATTGGTAAATTGTAGATACGTGGTATTGTCGTTAGTGTAGCGTAAAAAATTATTTTTATGAATTTTATGAAATTTAAAATATAGACTGTACAATTGGATATACAAATCTGAATTATATATTATGAATTTATATATATATACGAGTATATTGTTATTTTATTACCTTCTCATCCTAGTGATGGAAATAATCCAATGATTTCGACAATCGAGATATTATAATAATCCAATAGTTTACTCTATTATTTTAATCGAGAGAATAGTCAGTAGTCATCAAGATATAATACACTAAGCTTTTAATAATGAAAGTTATTTATAATCCGTATTAAAAATACGCACCGGCCAAAACTTTTCCGTGCAAAGCCGGATAATTCAGCTAGTAGGTATTAATATAATAATAATGTATTATTTTTTGCAATAAGTGTAAAATAAAATAAATTTACCATATTCTTGCCACGATCCGGAAAATCTTCTGTAAGAACACCAATAATTTTTAACCTTTTTGATCGAAATTTCATTAGCAGCTGATTTAAAATCCTGACCACTCGTTTATCGATTTTGTGCACCAATGAGTAAGGTATGTTTATAATAAGTAATGGATATCCACTGAAAAAAAAAAAGCAGACCAAAAATTACAATTTACAGCAATTATATATCGTCGGATAACAATATTCTAATCCACGCACCTTATTAGAGACAATTGAAATCTCCTTGCAACCAATCCTGCTCTATGGCGTTCATATTGGTATAAAAATGGAATGGTTCCATTACGAGGAGATGGAGAACGTCTCACAAGCTTTTTAGATTTTATCAAATTAGAGGAATCAAAACTTAAGACCTAAAAACGATATGAAAAACAAAAATTAAAGAAGAAAATTTTGCACAAATATATTACATTACAAAATTGATGGTTTACAGAGTACTACTCTGCTGTAATACACACGAATTAGTACTATACGATACTTAGGTAGCAATGAACAATATTTTATCAAATTACTCACGACATGCAATGCCACAATCACTGATAAGGCGATCAAAACTCCTTTGGACGACATGTTAATCGCAATGTTATTGGGACGTCTTGTCAACTAATTCATCTGAATGTACCAAAAATTAATTTTATACATGCGTTATATTTTATTAAATATATTATTTTATTGTATAATATATTCTACATTTTCGTGCAAAAACTTATGATAATATTACAATAATACAGCCACAATTGACTACAAAAATATAAATAATAAATAATTGTAGTTATTTGAGAAAAATATACGAGATTCAGGGAATGTATATTCATTGAGACTAATTTATCACGATATTGAATAAAAATTTAAAGTTATAAGTAGAATGAATATTTTCATTCTACTGTTATGTTTATTTATAATTATAATTTATTAAATATACCTACACGTTTTGTTAAGATAGATGTCAGAATTATTGTAGACACCTCCTGAGTTACAGATCTCTGCGCGTTTATGGTAACAACGGGAATAGGAATCAATAAAATATGATTTATAAATAAAAATTAAATATTTAAGAACAATATTGTCCAACTTGCACTAAACAAGTTTTCTCCGAAACATTGAATGTAGCTAAGACAAATGTTATACTTTTAAACTAATTCGTTATAAGCTCACTCTCTGGAATTACGGGTACACGGTCATATAACGTTGATACATCGTAACCACACTTTGTTCATTTTCTGAATAACCACGAAATTTTCTCTAGTCATTTATAACTGATTTTATAATGAACAATGCGGTTTACATTAATCATTGTCCTTGCAGTCGTAAAAAATAATCTGAAAACCCATCAATGAATGGAAATTTATTTGTAAATTTGTAAGTCTTAAGTGTTCAGTGGCGTAATTACGGGGGGGGGGGGATTTGGGTGTCGTATCCCCCCCCATGACCCTGTTTTTTTTTTAATCGTCAAACATATTTGACGATTTATGTACTTATTTTGTACTAATTTTGTACTTATTTTATTACGGTATATTTTATAAATATATCAAAAATCACCCGAATTCCATAATATTAAATTATTATCTAACAATATTACAGACGCTAAAAATAACTTTTTCCATATAATCGGTTTATCGGAATATCGGAATGTTTTAATGTACCTACATATTATGTTATTATTTATTTTAATGTATACAATATTGTATACTTGTATTGAGAAGTGCTTATTGCTTACATGATATAAAAAAAAATTGAGGAGGGGGGGGTAGTTGGTGAAATGTACAAAAATGTCATCCCCCTCCACAACCATGACTAAATTACGCCACTGTAAGTGTTCACCAATACTTTGTTTGTCATTTATTTTGGTGTTTACAATAAATGATTTAAATAAATAATGTTATTGTACAAGAAGGAATCCATAGCGTTTCTGTTTAAACAATATATTTATAAAGTCATTACTATTTGCATTGATTAAATATACATAGATAGCCCAAGTAACAGTAAAATTCGTTAACGCTTGATAAAGTGAAATGGGAGCCAGAAATCTAGTAGTGTGGTAGCCATGCCAATACGTTGCGCTGATCATAATTTATTCTGCCATGAAAAAATTGTTTTACTAAGATAATTGAAAAAAATAATATGAATGGCTATCAGTTATTAATGTTATCATTAATATTATTTAAAAATTTAAATGATTGTTATTGTTGTTGCGAATAGCATTATTAGAATATATTTGAACTCATTCAATTGCGATTTCCAATATTTTTTTTTTTAAATGTTGAGCCTTGTCAAGATCATTGCACATACATGATTGAACATCTTATCAATTGTAAACTTTTAAGTGACTTTAACTGGAAATCCAAAAACTATAAAACAAAAAGAGCTGAAAAAGTTAAAAGTAAATTAAATATATTAAGGAATAATTAATTAGATTTATCAGTATTGTGAATATTTATGTTATTAATTTATGTATACTTATATTAAAGTATTAAAACTAATTTTATAATGCTATATTTATTGTTTAATCAGACACTAGTTTTGAGAAAATATTTAGGCCAATCCATGTTGTACCCTCAATTATATTATGTTGTATTGTTTTTTTTAATGGGTAATTTTTCTCTAAGATAACTCAAAACATAAAAAAAGCTGGTAAGTGGATGTCTCTCTTCTTTAGGTACAGTAGGTTACAAGTGGTTTAGTAAGCTAACTGCAGTAATGGATGGTATTAAATTTGAATTCAATAATATAATATCATTGTATAAGAAACACTATTCTGAGCAGAGTTGAAGAAGTTGAACGTTTTATACATTTTTAACAATTAAATAATTTGTGAATTTTCAATTTAATTAATTTTGTCAAAATTTGATCTTTAAACAGTTATAAAAAAACATGCCTATGTATTTTCAATATTTTTCAATTGCTATTATATTAACTTGTGAGGAACCTTGTATAACATTTTCAAACTTTTTGACAAAATAATAAAATTTTATTGACAATTATAGAATAAAAAACTAAACAAATTGAAAATTGAAAATGTCTGTAAATAACTATAAATAAATAAATATTCGAAATATTTTAAAAATGTTATTATATATAGCAAATGATAAAATAAACTTTTGATGATAATTTCATGTACGGTGATGAAATGATACACCAAAAAAACACACATCATTGTAAAATCAATACATTCATCACTCCGCTCTAAATCTAAAATGTTTCTACGTAAATGCGTTTTATCTATTTTTCGAATGGACCAGATAGAGAAAACAAACAGTGCGCGTTGCAAATATCATCTTATGCGCATTGATTAATTGTCTTGAGTTCCAATGTTACGAAAAAAAAGTGAAAAATAAATTGTAAGAAATATCAAACAAGAAAAAATATTGTAATAAGTAAATAAAATAATATAATAACGATTTGAGATCATAATATCTTATCGTAAATTATTTTTACTCGAACCGGGATTTCTACGAATCGTTAGTGGACTTTGGACTGTCGTTTCTACTTTATTTTTGTAAAAATAATTAAATTGTTAAATCTTGACACTACACGCTCTCTATTGACACATTACGCTATTAATTTACCAGTTTCTATTATGCCCATTGACTTGGGCTATCTATGTATATTTAATCAATGCTATTTGTACAATAATGTGCGTTTGAATAGCCGTAATCGTCGTCGGCATTCGAGTGAATAACAAATTTCGAAAAAATGCGTTTTAATGAGTGGAATAAGTCCATTTTTTGGCATCCTGAACACCTTACTAAGACCTCTATATCCAGGGCCGGCGAAAGCTATGGGCGACCTGGGCATTCGCCCAGGGCGCCAATCACTAAGGAGCGTTACACTGAAAATAATTAGACTTGAGTATATTGTATTACAATCAATTTTATATCAATAACAATAAAAAAAGTTGTCTTGTTAATAAAACACTTATTAGTAATAATTACGTATTAGGAATCAAAGTATCTGTAGACATTGGCTTGTGTACTCAAAAAGTTCCGACCGGGTATTTTGTTTTTGCTGTAAGCTTTTTAAATCACATAATAGTTCACTGGGTACAACTGGGAGTAATGATTGGAAACATATGACAACCACACTAAATTCTCACGAAAAGTCTCCAGATCAATTTATTGCTTATAAGAAATTGCACGAATGTGAGTTGCGATTGAACCTTGGTAGATGTATTGATAACGATTTACAACGAGTAATAAGTTCAGAGATTGCTCATTGGAAAAATATTTTAAAGAGATTAATGTCAATTACTTTATACTTATCAGGTCGCAATTTGGCCTTCAGAGGATCTTCTGACAAACTGTTTGAACAAAATAATGGTAACTTTTTACGACTAGTAGAACTTTTAGGAAATAATGATGATGTCATGAAAAATCATCTTCACCAAGTAACTACAAAACAACTAAAACAACAAGCTACGAGTCAAGAAGGCAAAATATTTTTCTGTAATATTAGATTGCACACCTGATATCAGTCATTCTGAAAAAATGTCGTTTACAATAAGATTCATTGATGAAAATGACGAGATTATTTGCATTGCTGAACATTTTATTGATTTAAAAACAGTTAATGAATCTACTGGAGAAAGTCTAACTGAATTATTGCTAAAAACATTATAAGAAAACTAACTTGATATTATGAATTGTCGGGGTCAGGGCTACGATAATGGCGCAAACATGAAGAGGAAAACAAAAGGAGGGAAAACATATCTCTAAGAATTTTATTGACAATTTCTGTCACTGTAGCATCAGGTGAACGAAGTTTTTCGAAACTGAAATTAATAAAGACTTACTCGCGTTCTACTATGACAAGTGGTAGACCGTAATCCCTAGCAATATTGTCGATAGAAAATGAATTGGCTCAAAAGGTGGATTACGAAGAAGCAATTAAACAATTTTGTGAAACTAAAGCTAGAAAAGTTAAGTTTTAATTTAATAAAAATATACTCAACTTCATGAAATTTAAATTATAATACTTATTTTATTTATATAATGCTTTAACCTAATATTTTATTCAGTGTATTTCGAAAAAAATCGAAAAAATTTGATAAATATGCAACATTACAAAATATAAACCGATTCCTTATTCAATAATTAAATTATGATTATTTATCTTTTAAAATAGTGTTTAATTTTTAATTAAATTGTGTTTCTAAAAATCTAGTAAGTAGTAAAATTTTAAAAAAGGTAGTTGGAAAATGTATTTCATGTTAAGTAAAGATGGTCTATAATCTAACTTATTAAATTGGTTATTTTATAAGATAATTGTGTAAAAAAAAAAAAACGATATTTTTATAAGAGGGCGCCTAATGGTGGTTTCGCCCAGGGCGCTAGTATGAATAGACCCGGCCCTGCCTATATCGATTACTCTAACAGTTAAACTGGAAATTCGAGCTTTTGCGACTCTTAAATTGGTTCAAAAAATGTAAGCACTTACCTTTTGACTTGCAAATAGTAGTGTTTTCAAGGAGTGGCAGTGAAATTATGAAAGTCACAATGAGACAAACAAGCTCTGTCGGGACAACATATAGAGAATAAATGTATAGAGAGAGACAGAGAGAGAGAAATAAAACAATAATCGATACTCCAATTATACGTCGTAAAATTATGTATGTTTATCGATGAAACAATGTCGTTCTTTGATTATTATAAGAATCGGTATGATTTTATTATTTATTTTTATATACTGCGATTATATTTACTGTTAACCGTATACAATTCTAACAAATACGTATTTAAGGTGATGTATTTGTACTATATAAAATTGAGGAGTGGGTATAGGTAACACAGTCTGGGTTTATATAATTTTGAAAAACTAGCACTTAGTAGCCATTAGGTATTAGGTAAAAGGTATTTACTTAACATGAACATGAAAGTACATTGATTATTGATGTCCAAGTAATTGTAGAAACAAATAGTAAAGGTATTTTGACCTTGGACCTCAATTGAAATAATATTTTTGAGGGGTCTAGGCAGGGGTGGATGGATTAGTGGTTAAAACTTGTGTTTGCTTCACCTACTAAAAAATAGTTCGCCGTACTGACTACATACATATTACGTTAATGAGAATCGTTTCGATTGGTTATAACTATCCGTAATTGGTCTCAAACGTAAGTTCACGAAATGTTTTCAAATTGACAAGACCACAATTATAATGATATTATAATGGAGCACAATTATAATGATATTATAATGAATTAAAAAAATAAATATTTAATTGGAAATATTTAATTCGTTAACACTTATTATTATAATTAGATGTACCTTCTTGTATTTGTACTATCACCAAGGAGCTTAAATTAGTATAGAAATAATTTCTTATAATTTATGTATATGTAAATGACAGTTGGGTAATTATACTCATAATCAAATCTTCCAATTAGAATAGGTCACATACAATTATTTTTTGTCTAATAGATATGCATATAATATCTGCATGTAGTTATTATGAACATGTTTAAAAACCAGAATTTATCATTTGCGCAATTGTTGAATAGTGAGACCAGCTTATTTTATACATAATATATATATATACTCGTATCACACATTTTTAAGGTTTTATTAGTGTTATTTGCAATTAGAGACGTGGAACACTTTTGACATGTGAAGCAGTGCTCCGGAGTTCCAAAGCATAAGGCCCTTGGACTTCTAGAATAATTCAGAGACTATATTTTCTTAAACTATTTGATAATATTGATGTATTAGATATTAAATTGTTTTTCAAATGGCAACACATACTAAAAATGTCATAATTTAGTAAGGCTTTTTTTCTTATGAATTATTACGTTTAAATTTTCATTTTTTGTTAATTCGTTGACGAGATAGAGCTTCTTAAAGTTGGGTGGTTTTGGGAGGTATTTGTATTAAAATGTGTAATAATTAGTCAGTACACCAAGCCGCAGCAATACTTATCGCTTATAAAGACCAGAAGTCATAAATAAAATGAAAACCGTTCGACCCCAAGATAGGGTTACCATATTTTATTTGACGGAAACTGGGACAATTTTTCCCCCATTTTTTCTCGTTTAAAAAAATGTATTTATATATAAATCATTTACTACTGCGACGTCTCCTAACCGGATAGAAAGTCTGAAAGAAACATTGTTTATATTATGGCTACTGTGATTCCTTTAGTGATAACTACAACTAGCATGTGGAAACAACAATACGAAGAACGTATTCGACAAAAAAAATAATCATTTAGTTGGGAGAATAATTAAAAACAGATTTCGTGAGTAAATTATTCAACATTTTATTTTATCATGACAATAATATTATGATTGTTTGAACTAGAGTTTAATAAAATACAAACATACATTATTAAAATCAATTGGTTATCCCGAAACAAATCATCGGGACACCGGGACGCCATATTCAAAATCAGTACTGTCCTGGCCAAACCGGGACGTATGGCAACCCTACCCCAAGATATAATGGTGAATAATGATTATCAGTGTACGTACTTCTGAAAATAACTTTTATTAATACACGTATAAGTTTTTATTTTATTGGACTGTCACGTCTTATCATATGTTATCCCCACTACATGCATACATCATATAGCTGATTAACTGTCGCTTCTATTGTTAGTTGTGATGATAACAAGCCTGTGGTAAGAACTCAGCTGTAGTATTGTATTACCGTTAGGTACGAACCACGGTCTTAATAGAAAGGTCTTTTAAGACCGTGGTACGAATTATGAATTTCATAATTTTCTTTTTCAAATGTCTTTGTTGGTTATGGTATTGCGTGATACTACCCGTTAATATTATTATGAATTATGAACACTAACAGAGAATAATTCCTAGTTTCTTGTTTAAACAATGTGAACATGTTTTAAATAATTAACTTAAATTCAAGCCTATTAATCTCAAAATTAAAATTCGTTTGACTCGCTCGATGAAATTAATACAGAAATCTAGTAACAGAAGTATTCTAAACGGCTTCATTCACCATTTCTTATTTACGCAGAAAAAACTTCTCTTCCTTGGTGGCATTAAGAACTAAATACACAAATCATTTGTTATCATTAGAAAATAATTTACTTTTATGTGTTTCCAATGTTGGTCCACGATTAATAAAGCTTTTGAATACAAACCAATCACAAGTACTACATTAATTTATACATTTACTTTTATATTCATAATTTATAGTACATTTATACTATACTATAAACTAACTTTTTTTGTTTTTGCCATTGTGATTATGAATTTTATTTTTATTTTTAATATAAATAAAAATTTGTTTTTATACATCAGTGTTTAATTATTTCTGAACAATGTGACCACCCAGTTGAGAAATGCTAATATAAACTATACACATTATTAAAAAAATATATTTTCGAATATTTCTCATAAACTTATAGTTAATACAAAATAATTTATAAGAAATAATATAGTGAATCATTTCATTTTCAGTAAATCCACACCTGGGATAAACCATTAAACTGTAAATTATATTAATCTATAATATTTTAACGATGCACGTTAAGAATTTATATTGACTATAGAATATTAAATATTCTATATTTTATAGATTTATAAAATATTTATTTATATTTTCTGTATTTTATATAATTTCTATATAGATTTTATTTATTAAAATAATAATTCTCAAAAAATAAATTTAATTGAATACCATCAAATTTAATTTTACAGAATTTAAGTTTCTTGATTCTAGTTATATTATTTTTTTCAAGAATACTTGTAAAATGAATAAAAGTAATAACAAATTTAAATATTTATCAAAATATTTTTAACAGACAACAATAAAATTAATGATTTTCTGTAACAGCCTAGATGCCAGGTATGCCTGTTTTGAAGCCAGGTATTTGGATTGATATATTTAATAATGCATCCTTAAAATAAATACATAATGCCATGTACATATATTTATAAAATATATCGTGTATTTGATGATTCATCTCGGTCAAAACATTATCTTTTATTTTATGAAGATAATATAAGGTGCATCGTCTCAACTTGGCCCATCCATATATAATTTTTTTTTTATGTATGACGCAATGATTTGCTAATTTTGAAAATCAATTTGCTATCATTTGCTATTTGCTAACCTATGGCAAACATTTCATGATGATGCCGCGAAGAAGGTAAACTACTTGAACTTAGCCCACCCGTATAAAAAACATTTTTTAAGTAGGACGCAATGATTTGTTAATTTTAATTATCTATTTGCTATTATTTTCTAGTTATTTGCTAACTTTAGGCATAAATTTCGTGGTGATAACGCAAAGTGGGTGGGTTACATGAGCTTTGCCCATTCGCGGTAAAAAAAAACTTTTTTTTGGTCAGACCAAATTATTTAATAATTTTGTAAATCAATTTGCTATGATTTACTAACGATTTATTAACTCTTGACATTAATGTAAAAACGATACCGTAGAGTATAAGATGGGCGCCTTTTAAACTAATTGGTAAATGGATGAGCCAAGTTCAGGGACGTGAGGGAATTACTGTATTGGTCTTTTAAACTAAAACGAATATACCACTGCTGTCGAAAATAATTCTTAGTGAATGATTTCGGTTGAATCATATTATATTTCTAATGATGGTTATTACATCAACCATAAAAATATATATAGCCTGAATACAATAGAAAATTCAAATTTTTTAATAAGTTGAATTTTTAATGTTCTTAATTTCGTAATAAAAAAAGGTACCTATCGAACATTTTGAAAAATCGAACATTTAAATTATTTTTAAACAACAAAAATGTCATTAAAATATTTCCAAACTATGTAATGTCATTAATTCAATAACTATTATCATTTAATTCGTTAAAATATCTAATTTTAACAACAATTTATTTTGTAAAAGTTATAAACTATTTTTGTAATTTTCCAGTTAATATTTTCCTTGTTGGTTACAACGAAAATATTATGAACATTTTGTATTCAATATTCAAATCTTTAAAATAAAAATTGAAAATGAATTTTCAATTACAAAAATTGCAGATTATCATGATTTTTATTGTTTTGTCAAAATGTATTTTTTAAACGCTCATATATTTTTTTTCTTTAATCAGTAAAATCTATATATGAGGAACTTTGTTAAATTTTCAAGACTTTTTGTCATACTAAAATTATTTTATCAACATATTCAAACAAAATTAAGAAACACGAAATTTCAATTTTCTATAAATATCGCAAAGAATTATCTTTTAATATTTTACTATCTTTAGTAAATGCTTATATAAACATTCAATGGAAATTTTATGTCTCTATGATTATTATGTTTTGAATTTTGATGAAAACAAAAATTCAATTTTGTGGAAAACCGGTATGCCCTAAATGTTGCCGTAAAATATGTAATTTGTAAAATACTCTTATAAACGAAAAAAAAAAAACAAACAGAAGTTTTTCTTTAATTTTTTTTTATTTTAATAAAAAATGCATACAATCATTAATAATTTAGCAAAATATTAAAGATTATATGAAATTTTTTTTTTAATACACAATCTAAAAAAATATAATAAGTTATGAACTAAAATAATTCATAATTCAAATAATATTCATGGTGTTTGCAGACTTGCGGTCTTGTTAAACATGATTTAATTACTCAACTCGAATTGATACATGTTTGTGGTATAGTAGAACAAATGATTAGTAGGATTAATTCGGATAAATGTATTTACTAAATTTTCCTTCCAATTCCTGTAAACAAAAAATGTTAAGACATTCACTATGTAGTTTATTAAGTTAAATTGTTTGAATAAAATATATCTAATTTAAATAAAACAATTCTTATTTAGTTAATATTTTTACACTCGGAGAATATTTCATTTACTACAAAAATTCTCCAAAGGATACTATTTAGGAAATATATTTATATAATATAAAATAATGTTTCGTTAAATTCTATGAATTATAATTCATAAATCATAATGTAATTCAAAATATATTACACAAGTACGTAATAATATAATTATTCTAAACAATGTATGGATACATTTTATACTGGGCACTTGTTTAATTATTTTAAAATACCATATACATTCCAAGGAATCCCGTAAACATGTATATAATGGTTAAAATATCGAAGTAAAAGTATCGTGATAAAAATTACGCCCGAGCAAAAAAATGTCGCGGGTAGTAACGTATCGCCGTAAGTCTTAGTCGGTGGGATGTCCAGTTCGGTGTTAATCAATTGCACTGAATTCGGGGCCTATACTTGTATAATATTATACTAATAATATAATCTATTACGCCGATACAAAAAAAAAAGTGGAGCGTCAATTATTCGCACAACATTTTTGAGTACAAATTTATTTTTAGTTTAATTAATTTAGTTTTATCATTCGTTATGTTCCTTTTATAGTGTACTATAATATTATATTATACATATAATGTTATATTATGAAATGTGAGATTATTTTATTATTTTCTACGAATACTATGCTACTTTTGCGGAGAAAAAAAGAAGTTCATTGGAAGTGCAAAAAAAATTGATTATTATTCAAATAAATACATTATATTTTTATTTTATTATATTTTTATATTATGTATGAATATTATATTTAATATAATATCTAGTAAATTAACTTTTAACTTAATTTTTCAAAATTTTTTAAAATCGCACAAATCGATTACTCTCACCCTTTTAGGCCCCAATTAGTGCGGATAATCGAGACTCCACTGTATACTATATAGGTATACATAAGGTGACCATATATTTTTCTAGTCGAAACGGGACAAAAAAAAAATAAATACTTTTTTAAATATTTATATTAAAATAATTATGTAATATTATGGTTTTAAGGAACAAAAATATTAAATTTTATTAAAAATATTTTTTTATTTTTTATAAAAAAAAAACCTCTACGTATAGAAAGCGGTTGACAATTACTGTAAAACTGAAATAATGAACAATGAAAAATAATTTTTTGTTTGCGCTGATATTGGAGTATTAAAACATATTAGGTTAATACGTCCATATTAATACATCGTTCACCGCAATATTTATTTTTACGAGTATATTTTATTAGTATAATTATACTCCAATACACCCACCACACAGCCCCGATTCCGTACAACGTCAACCGTGCAATAATTCAGTATATTCACGTTACATGCACACATAATAGTTAAATATAATAAAAACAATAACTCATCGATAGGTTAAAATTGAATATTGTTATTTTTTTACTATTTTCTGATAACAGGACATTTTTGTGTCCCGAAAATTTTCCTGGGGACAACGGGACGAAGACGCGAAAAACGGGACAGTCCCGTTCAAAACGGGACGTATGGTCACCTTAGGTATACATCAATTGTGCCGGAGCATTTTTGATATTTTTAATAAGTCATTGTATACAACTATAAAATCTGACACGTAAAATATATTCTTAGCTTAATTAAAATCTTAAATCACCAAACGTTTTAGTAAATTATTAATCTACTAAATGTACAATGCTGTCAACCTGTAATTTAAAAATCAATGGTTATAGTATTATAACCTAACATATTTATATACATGTGTTAAGGAATCAATCGGCGTAATTGGCTTTGAATTCAACAAATAATTATGAGTACAGCCATAACAAGGGTGAGTCGTTTGAATCATTTGCCTCAGGCGTCGAATCAATGGAGTGTTAAGGCTTGACAAATTTTTCAATTCAAATTGGACAATAAAGTAATGTTTAAATTAAAACTAAATACATTTAGAAAGCTAGGGCACGATATTAAACACGTACATCACCCCAGCCCAACCTTATTGGAATTTTTGAAAATTTACTTCATCAAGATTTAGTATGAAATTTGTATGAATTTGTACGATCTTAGTTTTTCCGTTATCGAACAAAAACCATAGATGGGGCTGGGGTGCCGTCACCCCAGCCCAACCTAAAGGGAAATTTTAACGTTTTCGATTTTTTTTCAATGCCATATTTTAGTACGTAATTTGTATGAATTTGTACGACCATAAAATTAAGAACATGTTTGTTTCCCATTTTTGGTTATGGAAATGAAACGGCAAGTTCTGCAGCTGTCCAGCATTTTTGTCCAGTAACTTTTGAAAAAAAAAAAAATTGGAAAAATTACATAGTTTTTGAGATAATGTTTTACGCTTGGTAAATAACCCTGTATTAATTGTAGCTTTTAAATCAAATGCAGTCAATTTATTCTGATATTTTGTTTTTGTAGAAATTATTATACGTAAATGGTCAACTGTGGCAGTATGTTTTCCAATTATTAGTTGAATTTCTTTGTTTAATAAACATGTTCTAAATTTTGTAGGTATATGTATAGGATATTGAGTAAATAATGTTTTGTCGGTTGTTCAAGATTTTTAATAATTCCAAGACTTCATTAGGAATTCCTTGTCTTCCTTTAGAAATCATAGACATCCACAGACTTCCTAGAATTCCTATGCTTTGTACACCGACTTCCCTCCGCGAATCCTCCCCCCCCCCCCGAAATGAGGTGACGTCACTTCAGCCCGACCTATGGTTTTTTTTCGATAACGGGAAAACTAAAGTAGTACAAATTCTGAAAATGGTCGTACAAATTCATACAAATTTCATACTAAATCTTGGTGAAGTAAATTTTCAAAAATTCCAATAAGGTTGGGCTGGGGTGATGTACGTATATTAAACCTCTTGTTTACTTTCTCTTGAATCACTTTATAACAAATTAATCAACTCACTCAAAACACTTCGCACAGTGAAATTAGATATCTCTGAACAAAAATAACTAATACATCTCCTTCTGATGGTAGCGTATAGAGAGAAACTAATAAAATACTACAGTACAAGTTTAGTCTACCATCCTTAAACAAAAATGACATTTCCATCGTTATAACTAGTGGTCTTGATACTCGAGAACCCGGGTACTACCCAGGTATCCAAGTTTTACGGGTATTACCCGATTTACAAAATTTCGGGTAGATTTCAACAGATAAGAATAAATTTGAAGTATTTCGACAACACTTATCTAAAATATTTAAGCCATATCCCGATACCTTTAGTGCAGATTTTACCTCTAAATAATAATAATAATAATAATAATACATTTCACTCAGAATCCCGAAGGCAATATTTGTACAGTTACAGAGAAAAAAATTCAATTGACTATGAACATTATAATAATAGTATTTATAGGTAATGAAAAACAAAAACAAAAAAAGTATATCATAGAAATAACAAATAGTTAAACATATTACAAGTAAGATCAATAAAAATTATATAAGGAGATATAATTGTATTAATATTATGATAAAATAAATCAAAATCTTTAAAATTATTACAATTAATTAATATTTTATTAATAGACCCAAAATGTATGTAATTTTGATGGTGGTGAGTAATAAGTAAGGCAGAGGACTTGAAGCATTTGCATATTTGTTTTGCACAGTCACAAAAATAGCAGAGCACGAAACAAACACGTTTCATGCTTTCATAAAGCTAGTTTTGAAATTTTATTTTGCATATAAATGCATACTTCGAGTCCTTTTTGTTTTTAAGACATATTTTACACTTTTATACGCTATTTGATACTTTTTGAGACATATTTAACTTAAATCGATTTTTTCAAATAGCATTTTTATTTCAAACAATATAGTCAAAATGTTTGGATAAAAATGTATTTAATTTTAATTGTTGTCGTATAATATGTTTTTTGACTGTCCGTGGGCACACATTTTTCCTAGAAACGATAACGATCTAACGTCGTTTCCTTACAGAAAATTAAGAAAATGAAGTAAAATGTATTTTATATATTTGGCTATGGTATATAATAAATTTAAATTATGTATTTATTTTGACTTGTTTTAAACGCTATTTGTTTAATTAATACTTTTAAATAAAAAGGCTAAAAAAAATGTTAAGTGCATAAGTGCTTGCATATTTAGAGCTTTTTTAGAGCTACAAGTCCTCTGCCCTAGTAATAAGTAAAGTAGGGTTGTTTCTCTATTCATAAGATGAAACATTAAAATGACTTCTAATAATTCCGAAAAATCTATTTCATTATTAACATGATTAAAAATAAAACGAATATCAAAATATTTTCTTTTCGTTGTTAATGAATTTAGTTTTTTAAAAAGAGTTATTAACAACAACATTATATAAATTAATATTATTTTTCTCAGTATATCCGTATCAAGTTATTTATGACTTTTGAACATTTTTCTGTCTGAGGATCGATAACAGGGATCCTTCCCCTCCAGAATATATGCCACTGATTATTATAATCTATACTTGGCACTCTGACTGCGTGGAATAACATAACCCTTAACTTTCAATATAAATTATTACAAATTATTATTGGATTTTTAATTTATTTTATAGAAAATAAACGTTATAATAACGATATCTTTGTATTCACGACATTTTTGTCATCACTAAATTTTTACTGCTATTTTTTTATTTTTATATATTTTTTTTTTACTACGATATTATGACGTGAATTTTTTTTATTTCAAATATTACGGTATCACACTTAGTAAATTATGTTGATGATATTCGTATTTATGAGTTATAAATTAGCAATCAATATCGATTTTTTTATTTTTTTTTTTAACGTTAACATTCATTACGTAATTAGTATGAATTTGTACGACTACTACAGAATTTTCAAAAACAATTTTTAATAATTACACTTAATATATTGGCGTTGCTAAAACGTTATCGTCTGGTGAAATTTTTACCATATTTACACGAATAGTTATGAGTTAAATTCCATAAATATGTATAAACTAGAAAAAAACTGTTATTTTACATTAAATAAATTTTATTTAAGAACCTAAAGATTTTTATGTTATAAAACATGAATATACTAATTGTTAGCAAATACATTTTTAGAGTGATATGAATTTATAACGATTAACGAATAACGAAAAAAAATCATTTAATTTTACCTTTGCGGTGACATCCGAATCAACTCTCTCGACGACATTTCCCGTACTGTTTACAATAAATTTGACGTAATTCGATTCTATTTCACTGCAAAAATACAAAACATTTTTAAATATATTTTCCATTATGATAAAATGGTAATTTTTTGATACACGTCCATGGCCCGGCTTAAGGGGTAGGCGACGAGGCTCACGTCAAAGGCGGTATTTTTCCGGAGCAATTTTTATGTATAAAAAAAAATATTTGATGTGATATTTACTTGTAAGGGGCGGCAAAACTAAATTTTGTCTATATTTATTTAAACACTTGAGCCGGGCCTGAACGGTAAGAAGATCTACAACGCCTAATGTCTACTTAAAAATTCGTTTATTGCAGTCTTTTAAACTGCAGTAAAGGTGCTTTTAAGTAGATATATAGTATATGTTATGGCTAGTATTAAGATGAGCAGGCTTATCATAACTTAATTAATGTTTTTGGCCAATGACAAAATGTCGGACCTAAGATACTAATACAGATACATAATCTTAACAGTAGCCGATAAGATTAACATTATCCAACCAATATTGACCTAATGACTAAAGTAGGTACTAAAATAATTCTAATATTGGAATAAATGTAGTTATTGCAAAAATATAAAATTCACCATTATATATTAAAATATGTACACAATCGTGTGTGAACTATGGTATTATTTAAAAATTGAGATTTATTTTAAACCATATCTGCATTAGGTTTCATATAATTGCATACCTGATAAAGACCGCTCGCAATCATCTATCATCAAGTTTAATTTGATCAAACATGCCATATAGTAGGATGGCCATTCGTCTAGGATTTTCTGGGACGTTACCGGCTTAGGAACTCATGTCCCGGTGTCCCGAAAAACTGTTTTGGGACAAAGTGTTGTTACCGGGTTTAGCTATCGACATATAATGTTCCGGAATTTAACTTCTTTTAACGAATTTTTTTTAAAATTATTTGTTGATAATAATAATCACACACAAATAAGCATATAAGCCCTTACCACAGATAAATAAAAAAAACTATAAATATTTATATATAGTCAAAATTTATCGTTCCGGATTTCTGTTAATTCAATCAGACCACCCTACCTATATTGTAGTACATAACGTATCTTCTTTCATCGATTTATTCATCAACGAGACTTAATTGGTGTTAATTATACATAAATCAGGGATAAAACTCCCCAAAAAAATTACGATTTTAGGTTTGGTTTTTGAAAACCGGTTTAATAAAAGATGGTTTTACTCAGCGGTTATATATATGAGTATATATAAATATTATGTTATAGTATGATGAATCAATTTATTTCAAAATTTTATTTTATCACAGGTTATATTTAGGTTTCATAATCGATCTACATAGCGGATCCACGAATTCATCGAAATCGTTCAATGAGTTCGCGGCATGCAAAGCTTCCGCACACGACACGATGGCCTCATGTTAACTGTTCTGTGGTATGCCCACAATGACTTAATGAAATTACCGATATATTTGATAAAGTACATAGCCTGTCTACTGAATAGTGTATATATACATACAACGTATGACTATGAACGCTTAATTAAGTTTTAAGATTAATTAACGATTAACTCAAGGAATTTCGATGAATCGTTTATTGCAATTATTACTATCGTTTTAGTTTTTATTATACTTCGTAATAATTAGGGTTC
Source organism: Sipha maydis (assembly GCA_034509805.1). NCBI lineage: Eukaryota > Metazoa > Arthropoda > Insecta > Hemiptera > Aphididae > Sipha > Sipha maydis. Next base: position 132,110 of record JASXSY010002232.1, read on the forward strand.
GGGGTGTTATAGCATTTGCTTATTTTTATTGTTTGACATTAAATATAGCGGAGTGTTATGAATGTGTATGTCATGTTATAACACGTTAAATCATGAAATTTGAAAGTGCTTTTTATTTTTGCTTTTTTTCGACATTTTTTTAAAAAAATGCATATTTCCTGTTTTCTGATTATTTTTGCTTTTTCGCTTATCTCTGCTTAAAAAATTATAAGCCATGACGTAGGCCACTGACCTCTAGATTTTTTTTTTTAACTATTTATAAGTATCGTTTACATTTTATTTTTCACAAAATACCTTGGAAAATCCATAAACAATAAGGCAAAATGTCTCAAAAGTCAAAGTTAAACTTTTTTTATAATTTAAAGGTTTAACTTTTATTTTTTTTTTGATTTTTTAATTCAAAAATTATAATATGGGCTACATTATTTTGTTTTAATATTTTTTGCAATCATTAATTATATATTTAACACAGTTTCAAAATATGTCTAGTACTTTATCGTGTTCATGTAAAAAGAAAATTTAGAAATTTTTGCTAATTTTTGCTATTTTAGATCTTTTTTTGTTTAAATTTAAGTTTTTTAAATGCTTATTTATTTATTTTCACTAATGTACAAACTGAAATATTGAATTATATCTTTTCAGTATTAAAAACTTAAGTTTATAATTTAAAAAAAAAACCACTGTACTTAAAACGGTTTTGGTTAAGGTTACCGTTCAAATAATTTGCGATTTCAATATCGGTTTTTAACCGGTTTTCTGTTTTACTGCTTCCACTCTGATTAAAGTTATTACACATCGTGAAAACCGCATTTTAACCGGTTTTGCAAAAACTTGTTTCCGTTCTTGATATATATATATATATATATTTACAACAATCTTAAAATTATCATGTTCTTACGATGTGTACGTATTTTGTTTAAAATCTATTTAAAATCTTCTTCGGTTTATTGTTTGTGATCTTTAAATGTATCACATTTTTAAATGTATCACAAATTTGAATGCAGAATAAGAGTTATTATATTTACTGAATAGCATCAACATTTCAAATAAACAACAATCAAACAATGAAAAATAAATAAAACTAAAATTAAATTAATCAAAATTTAGAATCTAGTTATACCCAAGAATTGTTCTTATTGTCATTATAAATATTGACAGAGATCAAAGTTATACGCTAGCAAAGTATTTTTTTCTAAATCATTGTATAAATAAAAAAATTTAAGTATTTAAAGTTTACCTTTATTGATGATTGATATCATAATAATTTGTATGTAATTATAAATACTATATAAAAAAAAAATTTTAACTATCTATTTTTGTATGACTTATATTGTTATACTATTTGTATGTATAACGTTATTTACTCATTACCTACGAGCAGTTAGATAATGTTGTAAAATAATTTAATTATTAGTAAATAAAGTCCGAAATTTAGATATTAGTCAAAAACAGTAACAAACTCATGATTAGTTGGCTAATCTTAAAATTCGCATTTTTTGACAATATCTGTAACATTTATGTATATGTATGTAAACATTAATACATTTTTAGAACCGAAAATCGAGTTACACAGAAAAATAGACAGGAAAAATTATTATGACTTCACACAACTCTTAAATTACAGTATATAAATAATTTTATAAATAACAAACACAGATCCTTACCTTGCATAAAAAGCCTTTCCAGTATTCCATCGCAAATAACTCCATAATGGATCCCCAAAATAGCCATTGATTTGAACCGGTTGAAAAACATCAAATGAATAGTACGGTGCTCTAATAAATGTTTTTGATGGTAAAGGATCATCAATTTTCTATATTGTTTGAAGTATAAAGAATATTATAATACAATTAGTGTGTAAAATAAAATAATTTAGTGAACATCAATAGGGACTTCAATTAATTTATTCATACAGGTGGTTTTTTAGATAGAAACAGATAATATTATTCCAAAATATTAAAAAAAATGGTTATCCAGGCACGTACTGGCCCACCGGGATACCGGGAAAATCCCGGTAGGCCCCCTTACAAATTTTAATTCCTGGGCGCTCTACCAAATAGGTACCCGTAGTTTCAGTTAAAGTCAGTAATTTTATTATTTTTAATAATAAATAATAATTGTTATAAAATTATTTTAATTGAATAATTGAAAAAAAGAAAATTACATAAAGGACAAATAACGAATTTCGTTGGTTAGTTACTGATAATGCAATTTTTGATATACCTACGACTAAGGAGTTGTTTAACACAGGAGAATTTGGAATCATAGTTTTTGAGTAACTGTGAAAGGGAATTGTTGGCAGATATTACACCGGATCAAGTAATTTACTTAATGTATGAAAAAATTACAGAAATGGTTAATTTTATAACAATATTTGGATCTTTTTAAATTAAGTTCTTAAATAATTGTATAGATGATAATTGTCAGTATAGTATTAACAATCATTCTATATTTTTTTTTTCAAAAAAATTATTATTTCTTAGTGTTTCAATTAATGAATTGTGACTGTAAAAAATTGTAGTACAATTTATTTCTGAATCTTTTATTTTGTTCTAATTTTGTTCTAATCTTCAATTTTTAAGGTTGAAACCTGTATAGAATAATAAAAGACATACTGTAGAACAAGATTAAAAAAAAAAAAAAATAACGAGAAAAATCATTTTTTATATAAAAATAACTATAACCAAATTCCAATTAAAATGCTATAGTACAATAGATAAATGAAATGTTAAACTTTCGAAAACAAAAATAAATAAAAGAAAAAAGAAACAAACTCTCTGAAAGACAGAGATTTGAGATGGACCTGGAGTGTTCATTTTTTTTAAGTTTGAACTAAAATATAAAATATATAAAAAAAAATATAGAAATACATTGGATAACAAAAATGTTACGTAAATGGTACAGTGCGGTGTGAGATACCGCTGAACATTTTATATCAACAATAACAAGTTATGATAGTGAACATAATTTTAGAAAACCTATCTTATCATATACAATTTACCTCAATATTAAGGTATACGTAACTTCCAAGTAATATTATCAATATTATAATTGATATGTAGGATAAAAAAATGCAGCGGTGTATGACACCGCACTGTAACAGTTACGGGTTAAGAATGTTGAAAATTTAGATTTAAACATTTTATTGAAGTATTTGAAATATTTTTAATAAAATACTATTCATATTTTATAATTTATACTACGAAATAAAATCACTTAAATGAAAATGATTATGTTAAAATTGTTGTGTATTTATTTATTTTTATAGAACTTAAATTAAAATGTATATTTGGTATATTATTTAGGTTCATTTACAAAAATCATTAGTGCCAATTGTGGACAAGATGAGAGAAAATAGGCTGAGATGGTTTGGGCATGTGATGAGGCGAGAGGAAACGAATGCAGTAAGAGTGGTTATGAAGATGGACGTTGAAGGGAAAAGAGGAAGAGGAAGACCAAAAAAGAGATGGTTGGAGACTTTGGAGAATGACATGAGGGCTGTCAGTGTGTGCAGAGGAAATGTGATTGACCGAGTAAAGTGGAGGTGTAGGACAAGGGTGGCCGACCCCAAATAGTTGGGAGGAAGGCGAAGTAGAAGAAGAAGAAGATTTACAAAAATCAATAGTAAATCATCGTAAACATAGTATCATCAATACGCTTTTAGTTTGGTGTGATCCATTGACCAACTAAAATTAATAAAAAATTATAATGAAAAAAATAAACATATATGTTAAAATTTTGTAGATCTTTTTTTTCATATTTTTGAAAAATTAGAGCATATTTTAAGAATTTTTAGAGCATATTGATATGCATATTTTGTCAGTTTTTAGTGCATATTAAATAGTTTTTAAGTGTATTAAATTCATAGCCTTGTTATTAACCAAATTTTCTTAGAATTATAGTAATTAATCAGTTATGAATAATTTTGTATTCAAAATTTATTGGACGAATGTCTACATATATATATATGAGATTTTACTTGTATATACATTTGTTTTTTCATACGGTGAGAAGTTTTTAAAAATAGGTTTTTCGTTATAGTGTATTACACCCTCAGTATTGTATGTATGTTAGTCTTACATCGCATCCAAACTCTTTGCTTTGGAAACCAAGAACTCTCAATTTTTGCATGTAATATTTAACTTCAAGACGAGTCAATTCTTTGAGAAAGGAAGATACGACTTGACAATGAAGCGGTGGTATATTGACAAATATTAACACATAACCTCTTAATAGTTATGTGAGCAAAAAAAAAAAGAAAATCACTTGAAAATTAATAAATGTTCATCCGTTTACAACGAGTTACAATAATACATACTTGTACTTGTCCAAGTTACGAAAATTAGTAGGGAAAACCATGACAAAATAAACATGTGATGGTAAAAATAATCGAATGATTTTCTTATCTCATTACCTGTTTACTAAAACTGATCGTGAAACTAACCGGTAAAGCACGATTGAGCATAAAACGATTGAGCCGATTCCCGAAAATATGGCAAATAAATATAGAAATTTAGCTATGGAGGACCCGTTGTTTGCCGTACCGGAGGAAATTGACGTTTTGTTAGGTGCAGATCTGTTTGCACGCATGTTAGATGGAAAACGCGTTTCGGTGGGTGACTCTTTTCCAGTTGCGTTTAGCTCGGTATTCGGTTGGATACTAATAGGCCCCGTCCCGAATGAAAATGGTCCGCAGGCAACACATATTGCCACTTTGGGTTCTATATCACTTTTATCGTCAGTTGAAAATTTAATGGAGAAATTTTGGCGTGTTGAGGAACCGGAGCCGGCCCCCGAAGAATTTACACATGCCGGTCGGTGCGAACAAATGTTTCGCAATCAATGTATCCGGGACGAATCTGGTCGCTTTATTGTCCCCTTATTATTTTCCCAGTTGGTAGACGAGCACACGTTCGACGGTTCTCGCGCAATAGCTTTAAAACGGTTTGATGCGCTCGAAAAGAAACTTTCGTTAAATAGTCGTCTTCGCAATATGTATAATGATTTTATGGCCGAATATTTGTCAATGGGTCATATGTCACCAGCTAAATCGCATGGTTCCTATTTTATACCACACCATGCTGTGTTTAAAGCGAACGACATCGAAGAGAAATTGCGCGTCGTGTTTGATGCTTCGGCGCGAACGTATTCCGGTAATTCGTTAAATCAATGCTTGTTCTCGGGTCCAAAACTACAACGAGATGTGATTGACGTGCTTGTTTTATTTCGATTGTCGCGATACGCGTTCACTGCCGACATTAGTAAAATGTATAGGCAAATACTGGTAGTTCCTGAACATCGCCGTTACCAACATATCCTCTGGCGGGAGTCTCCCCATGACGAGTTAAAAACCTACGAACTAAATACGGTCACGTACGGCGTAAGTTGCGCGCCCTTCCTCGCCATCCGAGTACTTCATTTTATCGCGGAACATGATTGTCACGAATTCCCGGCCGTTCGGGACGCGTTAAAATATTGTACGTATGTGGACGACATATGCATTGGGTCCGACACCATAGAGGCAGCCACTACATTGCAATCCAATTTATGTTCCGTATTACATCGTGCCGGAATGCAATTAAAAAAGTGGGCGTCTAACACGGAAGCGATTTTAAATAGTGTTCCATTGGAAGACAGGGCCACTAAGTCGTTAACGTTCGACGACAGTGACGGTGTAGGTATTAAGGTTCTGGGTCTCCATTGGGAACACACTGACGATACGTTTCATTACGTATTGCAGTCAATTGGTTCTATTATGACAAAACGCGGTATGCTTTCACTCATAGCAAGAATATTTGACCCTTTAGGTTTTTTGGCGCCGGTTATATTCTACGCCAAGCACTTAATGCAACGCGTCTGGATTCTCGGTATTTCGTGGGATGAACAATTACCTACCGAACTTGTTAATTTATGGCACCAGTTTGTCACTGATCTCTCTGTTTTACAAACAATAAATATTCCTCGTTTCATAGGCACTCGTGTAGGAATCAAATGCTATTTATGTGGGTTTTGCGATGCCTCCGAAAGGGGCTACGCTGCTGTTGTATATTTAAGGACGATCGATAATATTGGGCTGCCGAACGTGTCGTTATTGGGGGCCAAAACCAAAATGGCACCAACTAAGGCATCGACTGTTCCTCGTTTGGAACTGTGTGCGGCCGTTTTGTTAGCCCGTTGGATGGCACGCTTAAAAAAAACGTTAAGCCTTAAAGTGCAGGTTATCGATACTTTCGCGTGGTCAGATTCGACTACTGTTCTTAACTGGCTCAAGGTACCACATGAGAATTTTAAGGTCTTTGTTTCTAACCGAATCCACAAAATCAAAACATTATTACCAAATTATTGGGGTTATATCGCGTCTTCAAAAAATCCAGCTGACTGTATATCTCGTGGGCTTCTTCCTACGGAACTGGGTAATCACAAATTATACTGGCACGGACCAGATATTCTCCGTCTCCCGTTGGAAGAATGGCAGACTGAGACACCGGGTATACCCGTTGACCAATTACCTGAATGTCAAACCGTAACACCGTCCGTATTAGTGACCGAATTAACAGACCCACTCGAGCACGAGTGGTTTACGCGTTTTTCGTCTTTCGTTCAAATGATTCGTATAGTTGCGCGTATGTATCGTTTTATCAATAATTGTCGACGTCGACCTGTTATTAATACATTTCTATCCCGCGATGATCTAGATCATGCTACTTTAGTTATAGTAAAATGTTCACAGAGGATTATGTTTAAAACATTATTTAATGCATTGTTACACCACCACCCAATAAATGCCAAACCTATTGCATGTCTTCGTCCGTTTATAAACGCGCACGGAATAATTTGCGTAGGCGGGCGTCTTGGTAACGCGAAATTGCCTGACGATCAGAAACACCCCATTTTGCTATCTAAGTCGTCACATTTGTCTGTTTTATTGGTTCGCCATTGGCATGATTTGACTGGCCATGGTGGTCCACGTATTTTGTCGTCAATCATTCGTCGAACGTATTGGATATTGTCCATCAACACTCTTATTAGGACAGTAATTAGTAAATGTACACGATGTGTACGTCTCGCGTCGGTAAACCCGCAACCAGTAATGCCCGACCTCCCTGCGTCACGCGTAACTGAATGTTTTCCGTTCTCCCGCGTTGGTATTGATTTTGCGGGCCCACTTCCAATGACTGAGCAACGTCTACGAAAATCGCGACAGTACAAGGTATATATTGCCGTTTTCGTGTGCTTCACTGTCAAGGCAGTACACTTGGAATATGTCTCCGATCTGTCCACTGACGCCCTCCTTGCCGCCCTACACCGTTTTGTCGCTCGACGAGGTTGCCCAACTGATATATACACGGACTGTGGCACAAACTTTGTAGGGGCGTCCAATCAACTGCGAGCACTCGTAAACGATCCTGATTGCAAGGAACGTCTAATCGCTAACGTCACTTCTTCTTGGCACTTTAACCCTCCTGCCGCCCCCCACTTTGGTGGTTTATGGGAAGCCGCGGTGCGATCGGCAAAAAGGGTTATGGTAAGAATTATGGGGAATCATAAGTTTACCTTAGAAGAATTTTGTACCATTTTATGTCGTGTGGAGGCAATTTTAAATTCACGCCCGTTAGTACCGCTTTCAACCGACCCGACTGAATATGATTGTTTGACACCAGGTCATTTTTTGATAGGTCGCCCGCTAGTTTCGATTCCGGAAAAGGATATCCCGGTAACAACTCATCCCCTTGTACAACGGTGGAAATTATTAAATCAGTCGGTGCAAGCATTTTGGCGCCGCTGGCGCGACGAGTATTTGAACACACTGCAAACACGCAATCGGTGGCATACCGACGCTCACAATATACTGGTTGGCGACATGGTCGTCCTCAAAGACCCGCATACCTCCCCCCTACAGTGGCCTATAGCGAGAGTGATTGAAGTTTTTCCTAGTGCAGATAGTGTGGTACGAGTAGTTCGTGTACAAACCTCCACCGGGTCGTTCACGCGACCTGTTGTAAAAGTAGTCAAACTACCCGCTTAAATAGTTCCCCATCGAACCACGTTCGCGAAGCCCTTTTGGGGAGTCTAGAGCGTTCGTGGAGACACGTTGTAGTTGGTCGTCTCGGGTGTCGAAAGACATTTGGTCAACCAGGTGCATCGCCCACTCGGCAAGGATACCTGTGTGTTTATACGTAAATTATGTATTATTTGTACCACTGCAATATGTCTAAATATATTTAATTATTTTACTGTTTTATTTTAAGTTTGTTGGGCATCATATCACGAATTACCTGTTAAACTAATATGTTTGCGTAATTATCACATACCCGATCCAAAACCATGAGATGTACTTTAGGCTTCTTCGAGTGGGGGGAGTCCGTGGTTGTCAACGGGGATAGTTATATTATACTCTGATGTTTTGTATTATTATTAATATTTTGATTATTCTAGTAAGATGGGTCAAATATCTGCGTTCAATATTGTCACGCGTCTATATATATTATTAAAAAAAAAAAAAAAAAATGTATCCTCCTATTTATAATTTAAATTTATGTTTATATTTATTGTTTCTTTGAAGAATTATGTATTATTTTGAATAATGTATCCGATCCGGTCCATACGTCACTTGAGCCTCTGGACCATTCCTTCAAACGCTATTGGCAAAACGACTGGTCTTCTGTACACGCATCCAAGTTCATCGCTCATCTTTGTCTCCGGCCAACTTCACCCTACGTCAAGAGTTGTAAGACGCTTCCTACGTCTTCCAAAAGGGGGAGGATGTTCGAGACATACCACCTTTTTGGAGTTCACGCCGTTCGTGTCCGGTGAGTTTCGGGAGACAGATCGACGTCCCCCTCCCATATGTCACACGCGTGAACTGGTTTGACCGGGCACCGGCGGCGTCCGTCTGTCTATCACGATAGACGGCCCATTTGTCTTTTCTCCGGTCCCGTAGCGTTCGGACCTGCCCTCTCCGGTGCCAGGGGCACTATCGCCTTTTTATTGGGATCGTGATCGTGTGATCGTCCGGCCTGTGCCTTTTATATATGCGTTTGTACGGCAGCTTTGCCTGGTGACTTGGCACCCGTGACCAGAATTTTGCGACGTCAAGCGCTCGTGTGTCGTTTCAAGCTGCCGCAACCGTCACGAGCGTCCTGTGGCTTATTCACCACGTGGTCGGCCATCTTTGTGCGTGTGGGTAGTGAGTCCTCCACACTCCCCCGGATCAGTCCGTTGCCAGTGTCCAGTGCCTGACCGTGTTGCTGGTTGTTCCTGGTTAGGAACAATTACTTTCCTACCAAGACGTCGTCTGTCGGTCTTGGTGTTCGTCGCACGTGCCTTGAGCACGGTCGCGTGGGCGTAACCGAACGAAACCCCAAACCGACCGAGGTATGAAAATTTGAATTGTAATCACGCATCTACGTGATCTGATTTTTTTTATATAAACATTTTTTTTTCTTTTGTGTAATTTTATATATACATATACATATATGTGTATGTGTTATTATTATTATTATTATTGTTATTTATTATTATTGTAAATTGTCATTTACGCATTTTATTAATATATCGTGGTATCAGTATTATATGGCATTTGTTAGTCACCCGTACTGCAATGCAACTAATACCTTAACCCTGGGTAAACCTTAAAGGCACGTAAGTGCAATCGCCAGCCGAAGACAACCGCTACTTCGTAGGAGCCTTGTTGGTACAGGTTCAATAATGTTATTGAATCATTGATAATTGGTATTATTTTATCAGTAAATTTAGTACTAGCAGTTAAGGAAACATATTAAAATTCTTATAATTTACCCTTCTTTTCCAAATCAATAATTTGCCTTTAAATGCAGCAATTTTGTCTGTAGATATTAATACATTTTGATTTTCACCTTGCATGCTTAAATTTAATTGATTCAGGTGTTCAAAAATATCAGATAATTATGCAAATTTTGAACACCAAAGTTCATCGGTTAAATAATCGGAATATTCCATTTATTCCATTGTAAAATATACTAAAAGTTCTTCTCTAAGTTCATAAAAACGTGTAAAACTCGCCCTTTTGATAAAAAATGTACTTCTGTATGAATAATCAATGTATATTGTATGTACCTGTCGGCGCGGCAAGTGCCTACAATATTAGGAGGCTGGCTTGTTCGCCAGTTATAATTAAATAAATAAAAATCAATGTAATAAATAAATGCGTCAATGTAATTCTACTGCTATGAATTAGGAATAAATACAATATTGGCCCACACGGCACACAAATAATAATATATAAATAAATAATTAAATAATTAACTAATAAATTAAAATGCTGCCCACACGGCACAGCCAATAATAATGAATAATGAATAATAAATAAATAATAAATTAGCCTTTGGCGGCTAGGCCCGTCGGCCTTTACACAAGAACAAATATGGTCGACCAATACTCACATGTGACTGTGATTGATGGCGGATTTCATCCCAACGCGACCGCACCAGATACTGTGACTTGACAAATGCCTACGACGGCACACCGCAGTGTATAATAAAAATAAGTCACAGCGACTAGTGCGTGCGACCAACCAAGCACAGTCACCAACGAAGAACAATTCTTCTGCAGCCCGAAAAGAAGACACAAATGACAAAACCACGCTATTCACAGGACGACCGCTGGTAACACTAAAAACAATAACAATTAGCACGCTAGACAATATTCCAATGCCTCGAACGATACTATACCAGACGGTCGATTCACAAAACGAAAAGGTGACGACAACGTGGTTTCACAAAGAAAATGGCTGCAGACACAGGAACACGAAAACTGAGTAGGTGTGCACACCACGAAAACGAAAAGACAAGAGCGAGTTGGTGCCGACGACATTCACCACGAAGGCTTAGGCCGCCGGACACCAGAAAGAAGATTAAATGCCTCAGTGCCACCACACAAAACTGAAAACACGCGAACTTACTGAAACTTGTGGCACTGAGAGCATGACTTTAACTTTTACTGAACAACATAACCGAAAAATTCGAAAACGTGGAATTAACGAATACATTTTCATGCGACTGATAACGATGCAACCACGCCGCTGGCCGACCGCATACGGAGGCACGCCGCCACCGCCGACCGTTGCCGCAACAGCGTGACACACCGTTACGTCGCACGAAAATGATAACACAACAAAAAATATTACAGTTAATGTTTGCTGCGCAAACATACACCCCCCCTTAAAAGATTATCTTTCAAAACTTACACATTAAATATAAAACAAAATTACCGAACAATTGAAACTTGATAGAGGGGTATGATATAAACAATAAATATTATGATGAATATATGAGAACTTATCTTCAAAAATAATATGAATAACACAGCCCAAATAATATATAATGAGACACAACAATGCCTATATAAATAAACAAAAAATAATAGTAACAAAAAATAAAAATACATAATATAAACAATTCCCCTTCCCTTTTTTTTTTTTTATATCCCTAATCTTCATCTTCATCGTTGCTGATAGGAAGCAAAGCTAATTTGATTGTAGGACGCTTGAATTCGGTCCCAGAGAAATTGCGCACAGTCACTGCTCGAACACACCCATCAGCCCCAGGGTGTACAGCTGTTACTCGTACTAGTGGCCACTTCAGTGGTGGCATGTTGTCATCACGTAGAATTGCTAAATCACCAATAGCGAAATTGCGATTCTGCTTGGTCCATTTTCCTCTCCGTTGTAATTGTGGCAAGTATTCCAATGACCAGCGCTTCAAAAACACCTGCATTTGCCTTTGCATTAGTTTGTACCGCTTCAATCGATTCTGAGGAACAGATGACACATCGGGTTCTGGTGGCAACATGAGTGGACCTCCTATGAGGAAATGACCTGGTGTTAATACATTGAAGTCTGCTGGATCTGATGAAGTTGGATACAAAGGTCGAGAATTTAACACAGCTTCAACCTGGCATAATAGGGTAGTGGTTTCTTCAAAAGTTAGCAATACCCCTTTTGATATGCGAACAAGATGCTTCTTTGCAGACTTGACAGCACTCTCCCATAGCCCACCAAAATGTGGGGCAGCAGGCGGGATGAAATGCCATGCGATTTCTCTCATGGTGAGAAAGTCATGTACCTTTTTACTCTTTGCGGTTGTCTTGAAATAGGTTTTGAGTGTGCGGTCCGCGCCAACAAAATTAGTGCCATTGTCACTGTAGAGATTCTGGCACTGGCCTCTCCGAGACATGAATCGGGATAGAGCAGCCAAAAAATCTTCGGTTGACAGTGATGATACTAGCTCTAGGTGAATGGCACGAGTAACCATACACACAAACACGCATTTATAGCTTTTTATTGGTGTTACCTTTCTTAATCCGCTTCGAACAAATATTGGACCACACAGATCTACACCACTACTGGAGAAAGGCCGAGCTACTGTCACACGTACACTGGGCAAAGGAGCCATTAATGGTGATGCAAGCTGAGGTTGAGCACGAAAACAAGTAATACATTTTCGAACAATTCGTGCAGCGATTTGTCTACCTCTGATAGGCCAGTAATTTAATGATATGTGGGCAAGTAGCGCCTGCGGTCCGGCATGTAAAAGGCGAATGTGCTCATGTTTGAAAATTAGATTTGAAACTAAAGACTTAGATGGCAGTACGATAGGATGTTTGAAATTGTGATGACCTGAAGCATTGCTAAGTCGCCCTCCAACTCTGATCAATCCTTGGTCATCAATAAACGGATTTAAGGACTTCAAACAGCTACTGCGATGAACCATTTTACCAGCACGCAAAGCTGACATTTCTGTTGATAATTCATCAGATTGGGCTTTCATTAACCAAAAATATTTAGCCTTATTCATTTCATCCACTGAGATGAAACCAATACATTTTTTATGATGTAACCTTCTGGCCATACAGTTGAAAACAAAGCGTTGAATTAGGGCAGTTATTCTTAATAGTTCAGACAAAGTTGAAAATTTCTGCAATAACCAGAACGGTTCTTGGCTTGTAACGCTTAAAACTAACTTGACCTTGCGTAGCTCTGGTAATTCCGAAGGAAAGTCTGGTACACCAGGCCAAAAGTGCTTTTCCTTCCTGAGCCATCTTGGCCCTTGCCACCACAATACAGTTGATATCATTGTCTCAACATTAACACCTCTGGATATTAAATCAGCTGGATTGTCTGAAGTGGGAACATGATTCCATTGCTCTGGAGTGGTTAGATCTTGAATACCAGCAATTCGATTTGAAACATATACTTGGAAAACGCATTTGCTATTAATCCATGCAAGGACAATTGTAGAATCAGACCACAGGTATACCTCACAGTCTGGAATAATGATGTTTACTAGCCGTAACTCAACCTGAATCTCAGCTACGAGTTCTGCCAATAATAATGCACCACACAATTCCAAACGGGGTATGGTAGTTGCTTTTAATGGTGCCACTCTGGATTTGGAAGTGAATAAATGAGTATGTACTTCACCATCATGAGTAACAGACCGCAAGTATAGACATGCTCCAAAGGCACTTTGTGATGCATCGCAGAAGCCATGCAACTGGATCGAAGCATAAGTACATAGAGCCCGTCTTGGAACAGACAGTTCGGTGAGTCTTTGCAAGCTTGAATAAAATTTAGCCCACTTTGACTTGAACTCAATTGACAACACTTCATCCCAATCAATCTTGAAGCTCCAAAGCTGCTGTATGAATATTTTTCCTTTTATAAGAAGAGGTGCAATAAGTCCTATAGGGTCGTACACACTGTTAATGTCGGACAATAAGATACGTTTGGTCATGTTTTGAGGTGGATGCCAGGGTTTTATTGCCAATCGAAAGCTATCAGTTGCTGGCTGCCACGTGAGCCCCAAGGCCGTGACCATGTCTTCTTCAGTGAGTTTGAGTACGAATGTGGGGTCATCACATGCTGCTGGTATTTTGTTAATTAAATCAATTGAATTAGAACACCATTTGCGAAGCGAGAATCCAGCGGGCTGCAAGTGTGTTAACAATGACCTGTACATTTGATAGCATTCATCTACAGAAGATCCACCACTAAGTAGATCATCTACATAGAAGTCTTGAGTAATCACTCGTTGTAGTTTGGAATTATTTGTGGAACGTCCTATATCAGTTAGACAGCGAGTGGCCAAGTATGAGGCGGACTTAGTGCCATATGTTACTGTGCACAACCTGTATTCTTGTAACTGATCTGCAGGACTTTTTCGGTAGAGAATTTGTTGAAGATTCCTATCTTCCGGCGCAACTGATACTTGTCCGTACATTTTCTCTACATCCGCAGTGAATGCTACTTGATAAGTGCGAAATCGGAAAAGGATTTGAAATATATCAGGCTGTACTTTTGGTCCCTTAAGTAGAACGTCATTGAGAGAAATGCCAGACTGAGTTTTGGCGGAGCCATCGAATACAACCCTGAGCTTAGTCGTGGTACTGTTTGCCTTAAATACTGGATGATGCGGCAGATAATATTTTGGCCCAGAAGCATTAGGACTGAATAGTTCCATGTGTTTTAACTTTAAGTACTCAGAAATAAACATATCATACTGTTCAGCTAATTCAACATCTTTAGCAAATTACAATAAATCTAATAAATACCATTAATTGAGCTTTTCCACTAATATCTGTTGATTCATCAACTTGCAAGGCAAATAATTCTCCACTTTTTATAACTTCAATAACCTGCTCCTCGATATATACTGATATATTTATAATCCTACGACTAATTGAACTATTAGGTAAAGATATTTTAATTATTGCCTTTACTGCTTCGACTCCTAACATAGTCTTTACCATAATACGACAAGCTGGCATAATAAAATTATTAGGTTTAGTCGAATTGGTTCCCGCCTGAAAAATATATTTTATTAAGTATAGCCAAATTGGTTCCCGTTTGTGTACAGGTAAATAGTGAGGTAAAATCCAGCGGACCAGTGTATAGAGAGAAAAAACAATTAAAAAAAAAATTTAAAAGCTGTATGTATGACATGTAGACACAATAATTGTGTGATAATTATTATCATATCGATAAGATAAAATATAGAAGTATAATACACTATATGTTACTAGAGACTAGCAAATTATCGCTATTAAGATAACGATTGAGATATACGTACTTCTCTTTTAATATCGCTGTATGGTGTATCGTATATATCCTATGTACGTATGACAAATATGTTCGTGAGCACTGTACACAGTCTCGAATATCATCGTCATTTATTCTCGTACCTATAATATAACCTATATAAAATTGATTTTGCTTAAACATCGATCATAATTTAATATATATTTTTTAATTTTAATTTTTCGTTATTATGGAGTTTATGTTTAGTGAAAAGGGAAGTGTTTAAAATTGTGTTTATTATATTTTATTACTTGTATTTAAAGTGATGACAAGTTGACTTCCAATTCAACGATTTAAAATTGTAGATATTTTAACATTTTATTTTAACACACATCAATGCAAATTTTTAACCAAGTCTACTTTAAAGTTGACAACCCTTAATCGGTAAAATTGCTAAAAATATGCGTAATTAAACGGAAACCAATTCGGCTATACCTAATAAAATACCTTTTTCAGACGGGAACTAATTCGTCATGTGGGTTTGGAACTTGAGAACCAATTCGGTATCAGCCAAATTATCATCGACAGTTATAAAACGTTACTTTGGTGATGCTCACTAAATAGCAGTGGTGGCTCGTGAGATTCATACGACATAGTGTACAAATAATTTGTAAATCAACTATGTAAGTGGGTAAGAAACATTTAATTTTTTTAAGCTCTCTATGCTATTCGTCACGGAAAAATAAAAAACAAATTAGAAAAAAATAACTTATTGTACAGTGAAACCTCTATATAGTGGACAGCCACGGGGAATTAAAAATTGTCCACTATAGAGAGTTGTCCACTATTGAGAAAACCTATTACGCATACATTTATATGCGCATACATTTTTGTCGGGGAATTTAGAAGTGTCCACTATTGGGAAGGGTCCACTATTGAGAGGTGTCCATTAATAGAGGTTTCACTGTATATGAAACATTAACACAAAATCTTGTTTTCATGCAATAACGTGGAACTATAAAAAAAAGTCCGGTGTGCACATTGATTGTGCTCCAGACGACTATGTCCTAACCGACATGTCTACGCATGTAGCTAATGTTTGTAGGGCCGCCTGGAACACAACGAATATGTGCTCTAATTATTTGATTGCTATTAGACACACTTCTTAACACGAAAAGCTGTACATTTTTCATATCT
Organism: Sipha maydis; assembly: GCA_034509805.1. NCBI lineage: Eukaryota > Metazoa > Arthropoda > Insecta > Hemiptera > Aphididae > Sipha > Sipha maydis. Next base: position 148,362 of record JASXSY010002232.1, read on the forward strand.
GATTCATTCCTGCGTCTAGCATTCCAGTATATTATGCTCATTCAAAAGTAGTAATTTGTGCTATGGACAAGGAATGCCCGCACTGCTATGCTCTCAAATTCAAAAATGAGCCAGTCTGGATGTGTTGTGCATCAGGAAAGATGCAACTACCTGAAATTGAAACACCACCTGAACCATTGAACGGTTTACTTATCGTCACAGATCCAGATTCTAACGTATTCCTGAAGTCAATTCTTCTTCTTCTTCTTCTACTTCGCCTTCCTTCCAACTATTTGGGGTCGGCCACCCTTGTCCTACACCTCCACTTTACTCGGTCAATCACATCTCCTCTGCACACACCGACAACCCTCATGTCATTCTCCAAAGTCTCCAACCATCTCTTTTTTGGTCTTCCTCTTCCTCTTTTCCCTTCAACGTCCATCTTCATAACCACTCTTACTGCATTCGTTTCCTCTCGCCTCATCACATGCCCAAACCATCTCAGCCTATTTTCTCTCATCTTATCCACAATTTGCGCTACACCAACACTACCTCTCACGTATTCATTCCTTATTCTATCTTCTCTTGTCACTCCACTCAACCATCTAAGCATTCTCATTTCTGCGACACTCATACTTTGTTCTATTCTCCTGTTAACCGCCCAACACTCTGAACCATACAGCATAGTTGGTCTTACTACACTTTTATAAAATTTACCTTTCAGCCTAATTGGAATTCTCTTATCGCATAACATGCCCGATGCTTCTCTCCATTTCATCCACCCGCACTTAATCCTATGTTTTACATCAATGTCAAAGCCCCCGTCCTTTTGAACAAAAGATCCTAAATATTTAAAGCTCTCAAATTCACCTATCACATCACATCACATTATCCTGAAGTCAATTAGAACATTCAATTCATGTTTTCAAATGACATCGTTCGGAGCAACAGAAATAGTTCGTAATACTAATGCAAATGGTCAACAATACAATTCTATACTACGGATTTTAGTACTTTAAGGTTAGGTTAGGATTATGTATTAATTGATTATATTAATCCACCGTATTATGTCAAACTTGGTATAACTTTGATACTTTATTAGATTTAAATCATACACTAAGGTACGTACAAACAGCACTAGGTCCACGATCTACCGCAGGTAGATTGCCTACCTGATAATGTGCTGCTGTGAATCAGAATTTTTATTCCGGAGAGAAAACTTAAGATAAATCTAGAACATCATCCACCGAATATTAAATAACGAGTTGAACAAAGTTAGAGTCATATAGAGTTGGTATATTTAACGAGCAACGAAGTGCACGGGATCAGCTAGTATATATATATATATATATATATATATATATATATATATATATATATAACTAGTTGTAATAAATAAAATGAAACTGAAACCACTCAGTAACATCACATTATGATGTTTCATATTGAACACAAACATACATCTCAAAGATGTTAGGCAACATAAAATGTTCAGTGGGGTATGATGTGTATGTGCCAACAAGGCTCCTACGGAGAAGCGGTTGTCCTCGGTTGGCGTCTGCACTTACGTGCTTTTAGATTTTACCTAGAGTTAGGTTAGATTTGTACTGCAGTACGGGTGACTAACAATTGCCATATAATACAAATATAACTATATATTAATAAAATCCCGTCAGTGACAGTTACAATAATAATAATTAATAATATATAGATAATAGAAAAAAAATGGTTCGCAACAGCGCAATACAATATAAATAAATAAATAAATATACAAAGGTAAAGTACGCTACGCGTCACAAAGGGGGAGCGCTCATACCTCGAACGGCCTTTGTTTAGTTCTACCCACGCGACCGTGCTTAAGACACGTGCGTCAAACACCAGGACCGACAGATGACCTTGTCTTCAAGCAAAACGGCAATTGATCCCAACGGACACGGCAATGATGGTGAAAAAAACGGGGAGACGGTGGAGCGCTCGACGTTGCACTGTCCCGACCACGAATGTCGAGTCACACGGTGAAAAATGTCGTACAATTGTAAGCACAAAAAAAATGTTTACGACGTACAGTGATCACACGATCACGCGGTCACAGTCTTCAACAATAGACGTGCCACTAGCACCGGAGATGACAGCTCCGAACGATACGGGACCGGACCAAAGACAGACAGACCGCCGCACCGTTGGTGCCCGGTCGAGCCAGTTCACGCGAGAGAGAGTGCACCACATGGCGGTGTTCGTCAATTGCGCCGGATTTGGGACACTACCTGTATAGTATACATCTATTGCGCCGGTATCAAAAAGGTATAATTAAAAGGTATACATCAATTGCGCCGGAGCATTTGACAATGACACAAACTGTCTTGGTTAGTTTTAATCCTTATAATTTTATCTTCAAATAATAAAATAATATAATGGTTTTCAAATGTACCTATGATATAGATAATCTACTTATAAGATTACAACACGTAAAAACCATAATTGCAAAACTTATTTATAAGTTCCTTATTTACCAAATATACAATAATGCTAATCTGTAAGTCTTTAAATCAATAGACATAGTATTTTACACGTTTATATAATAATATATTTAAAAATCGAACGGCGCAATTGACGTACACAATTTATAACATTGAAATATCGATCGGCGCAATTGATGTATACCTTTTTTCTATCCCGTAATTTTTCTTTTTTTACCTGTGATTTTCGGCGCAATTGATATATGCCCCCACATGGAAGGGGGACGTGGCCACGTCTCCCGAAATTCACCAAAAAAGTGCACGGCGCGTGTGACAAAACGGCGCGAACTTTAAAATGTTGCACTTCTCGAACAGTGTATATTTTCAATTTTCACACAAAGATAATATTAGTTAGAGGGTCTAATTTACTTACTGTACTGGGGACATTTCCTACCTAGCTACGTCACTTTTCGCAATGTTTTAATGTTTGTAGAGTACATTTCTAAATTACTTTGAACATGTTATAACTAATTACTTAGAATAAATATATTAATAAGAAATTTATAGAGTAAAAATTATTAATTAGAGGAAAAATAACTTAGATTTAATTTATGTAAAATAAATAAATAAAAAATAAAAATAAAAATAATAGTTTTCAGGAAACTCTTCTTAGTATGATTCATATATGTCATTGATTTTCAAAATGGGTGCCGTTAGCAGTCTTTTGGCATACCACGATTTTTTTAAGACTTATCATTTCTATAAGTACTATGATAAATGTTAAAATTTTTAATATAGCGAAGTAATATATAATTCAAATTATTATTTGAGATAATCAAATTGCAATGGTGTTTGACACTCAGTTACTCTTCAGGTTGACTAGCCTCAATAAATTTAACTCCTAGCAATAATGCAGACATTATTGCCAGAAGTTAAATTTAATACAAAAAATACGGATAAATATGCACGCGTGCTATGACTTAGTGAATGATGTTTGATATATAAATTCCTAATGTCGTACATATTCTGTCTGATTTGATAAAGGTTTAGATAATAATTGATATTAATATTTTTTATTGATTAAATCATTTTACTATTATAGGATGTGAGCACACATTTTTGTAATTATATAATGCATAAAGTATTTGTATACGTATTTGCAGACAATTTATGCATTTAACTTAACATAAACAGGAATATAAAATCCAAACACAAAATTTTTCTAATATAATATTTTTACATTTTATATTTACGCTCTGTAACGTATACGCGGTTTTTTTATTTGTATTATATTACATATGCGTATAATGTAAATATAAATTAGGGAGAATATTTAAAAAAAAAAAAATTTTCCCCACTTGTTTTTGTGTAATAGATTTAGTTTCAAGTGGAGTATTTAAAACCATACTATCGTTTTAACTGTTTTAAGCTGTTATTTTTTTGAATTAGTATTTGGACCTTAAAAATATAAGTGTTATGAATTATAAAGTAATAAGTATTTTTTGATTTAAGTTTGAGACTCTAGGATACCAGGACAATGGTTGATCTATAAATTAGGAATTTAAAAAAAAAAAAAATGTAAAAAAAATGTATTCCATTTTAATTTTATATCTAAAGACAATTTAAAATACATCTTAAATTTCATAATTGATTTTGGTTTTGACGCTCAAAAACTGTACGTTGAATAAAACAATAAAAAACAATTTTCATTCTACTCACTTAGATCTTAAGTCTTGTAAAATTATAACTACTCTCGTTTAATTTATTACCGTTTGACCTTTTATTTAAATTACTCATAGAATAGAGTTATATTTAAAGTTAGTGTATTCTGATTTTTCCGTTTTTTTTATACATACCGTCTATATATTCCTCTATTTTCTGTAAACAATCAAACAAAATAAAATAACTATACAATAAATAAATAATTTAATATGGTTGAGAACGTAAAGTAAGACGGGCATTCGAGTGCAATGTAACGTTATATTGTAATCGTAATGCTGGAACACGAACGGTGTTACTGGGGACGCTTATAAATTCCACCGATTGCGACCATTTTAGACCTTTTTTCATGTAAATTTCACCGGTAGATTTTTTTTTTACCTGAAAAAAAAATGTAAATTCCACCGATATGTTTTTTTTTACCTGAAATATATGTAACATTATGTAGGTAAAATTGTAATCCAAATCCAATTTGATTAACTAAGATTAAATAATTTATGTCAGTACAGATTTATTATAATATACTTAGTGCATTTAGATACAATTATTTAAAAAAAAAAATCATATAATAATTAATAATGATCACTAGTTAGTTAAGACATAATAAATATAAAAAAAAAAAAAAAATAGAAAAATATATAATTATTAATAATAATTTACACTATGTGGGTAATATAACTTATGTACAGATTTATTATTTATACATATTATATTTAGATACTTTTATCTTTTTTTATACAAATTTAAAATAAAATGTATAATAATCAAAAATGATCACTAGTCAGTAGTTAGTTGAAAAATAATTATAATTAAAATAATAAAAAATATATGTTATGCGATTTTTAATTTTCAATAATGAACGGCTAACTAATAAAAATTAATAGTAAAAAATAATTATTTAAAGAAAATTTTAAATTTAGATGGGTAATGTTAGATTTTGATTGTGAATTTTTAAGATTATTTGGTTCTCTAATGCTGTTTAATTTAATGTAAATTAATGATTGAATATCTAATAGATATTAATTGTAATCTGTGGATTTTACTATCAGTGGAGTTTACGTGTTGTCAGGTCAAAAATAAGTACCAGTGGAATTTCCATTTTTTTATCAGGTAAACAAACGTATCGGTATAATTCACATGTTATAAATCCAACCCTAAAATCGACTGCCTGTAAATCGGTGGAATTTACAATCGCCCGTAAAGCTAACTACACACGGAGCGGTTTAGCCGCACGCGGTCGCGGTTTAAATCCGCAGCGGATACCGCGGCATAGAAACCGCTCGCACGGATTGCTTACATACGCAGGCGGTTTTACTGCGGTTTTCAGCGCCAATATTTTGAATAGCATGATCGATTGAACGAGTCACTAGTTTCTCTAGTAAAGAGTAAAGAGTAAAGACACTTGTTTTGAAAGCTATTTGTAACTTTGTATTGCACTTAAAATGGACTTACAATTATTGGATGATGTGGAAGCCGTGGCTGTAGCATACGCTTTACACAAACGACATCAAAAGCAAAAAAAAAAATTACCGAAAAGTTGTTATTGGGTCGTTGCCAGATAAATTGAGACGGCGGCGGCGCTTTTCAGTAAGTGTAGTCCAAACTAGTCGTTGGCAGGCTGGTGCAAAGGCCACACAGTAAGCTACGACGCGCGAAGTCATCAGTTCGAACTCGACACAGTACAATCAATTTTTTGTACTCTCTCTCTATGTATATTATAATGTTGTTATTATTTTATCATATTATTATTTATATTATTTTACAATTTCTGCTTTTTGTTCTTAAATTAAAGATTATTATCAGAATATTTGATTTTAAATGAATATTGTAAAATAATTTTTGTAACAATAGTTGGTTTATTGATGTATTTTCAGAAATAATATTGAAATACGGAGAACCACTGGTTTTCCGTTATCACGCCGCCGCCGCCATCTCAATTTATCCGGCAACGACTGTACATCCAATTAATTTGAAAAGGCCGCAAGAAGACCGCGTTCAGGTCTACAGGGGGCTGGCCTGCACTCATCCACATTTGTAGGTAAGTACCAAGTTCCTAGGACTTCAAATAATAGAAGGTTGAATAAAATTATTTTGAACCTAGCTTCGGTAGCCCAGAAAAATGGTTCTGCGCACATCACTAGAATAAGCCAAACTTCAATCATGATTTTTTAATTAAAATTAACCCGTTCAATCATAATCACGTCCGCGGTCCGCCGCGAATACACAGTTTAATTTTAGCGAGCGGTAGCGGTCGACCGCCGGAAATTTAAACAAGAGCGGACACAGGCGATCGTCCGCGCAGACCAGCGGCGGTGTTGCCCGTATGAAGATGCCAATTGAATAACCCATGTTTAATTTTGGGCGGTTATTCGTCGCGGATTTAAACCGCGACCGCGCGCGGCTAAACTGCTCCGTGTGTAGCCAGGTTTACAGTCATACCCGGAAATAATGCCACCACAATCCAATAATTTAATTACAATATATTTCGTAACATTTTTAATTTTTGGATTTTAATCGCACTGTCTAACAGTCAATCTTCTCGTGTTGTCAATATCGCTGGCAACGATACCATTTCTTGCTAGCCCCTATGCACCACACGCCTATATAATATTATTATCAAACGTTTTATGGGGGTATTACGCGAAAACGCAAACGAATGATTTTTGTTAGGTATTGAATATTGAGATTCGAAATGCTATACTGCTAAAAACACGTTTAAAATTACGTTTTTACATAGTTTCATCGTAAAAATGTTCTTACCCCATTTATTAGAAATTCTTTATCATCATAGATTACAATGGGTTTATCCATTGGTTTGACGATAGCATATTTGTAATATCTTTCATGAGAACTGAAAAATAAATTTTTTTTACAAACAGTACAATTAAAATGATATAACAGTCTATACAGTATTCAGAAATCACATGTATCGTTTAGAATCAAGATAAAATTATAAAAATCTTAGATTTTATAGTTTTATAAAGTGATTTTGCAGTGTGTAATATGAAGCTCACAACTCAATGTTGTATTCATATATCTGTTCTATGTATAGACGTGCGAAGACATGTATTTCAGAGGGTGTCTACAATACTTTTGGGACCTATCTTAACAAAATATGTAGGTATATTTGATAAATTATAATAAATAAAAAATTAAATAAACATGACTTTAATTTATTATTTGATATTGTGGTCAATTAGACTCAATGATTGTTTCCCTTGAAACTCGTATATTTTTCACAGATAGCTTCAATTATTTATGATTTGTATTTTTGTAGAAAATTGTGACTGTTACATTATCATATTAAGTTTTTGCACGAAAATAAAGAACATTTAGTTTTATTATTTTCTATTTTGAAACATCATTTATTTTTTACCAAATATTTGAAAATGAAATTTATTAAATTTTATTTAAGCAACGTTAGTTAAGATATGGGCTCCTTACTTAAATTGTAGGACCCCATTTACTACATTTTGGAAGGGGGGGGACACTCGGCACATCCCATGCACATGCCTATGGTTCTACGACAAATGTGATTCTGAAAACAGTATATATCTAATGAGCAAAAAAAATAAAATCAATAAACCCACGTATCTCGTAGGAATGATTCCAAATATATCCATATTGGAAACGGGCATTTACCCGCAACTACTATTTGATTCAAAATACTAAACCCAATACGATTTCTACACATCCAATGTATGATTGTACTGTCGTCCATTTCCTGTAAAACATAACATTTTTTGAAGCTCATTATACGAAGTATAAACATTTTAAGGATTGAAAATATAAATACATTTATAAGAATTCAATTGTATAAGAATTTATAAATTTTTTTTTTTTAAGAAGGTTAAAATCGTTTAAATGTAAACGTAATAAAAATAATAATTCAGGTAACAAGCATTGTACGACGAAAATTATAACTTAGCATTTATGTTCCAATACTTTGTTACAGGCCCGTGAGCAGGATTTCATAATGTAGGGGGGGGGGTTTGAAAAAAAATTGTATTTAATAAATATACATCAATAATTAGTAAATAGTATTATAAGGTGAATAATAGCGTAAATTACAATATTTAAAGGTTCAAGATGGTTCCTAAACTAACCTTTTATTTAGTTTTATGTGGCGCAAACTACAACCTTAAAAAGTAATGCAAATTACAAACGCCCATCGGATCGGCATTATTTTTCACTGGTACCTATCACGGGGCCCACTTAATAGGGAGTCACTTAATCACTATCCACCCGGTTGTTACCTACAGATATTTTGAATAATATAATAATGTCAGAATGATGAAATAATTATCGATTTAAAAAAAATGTATATTGTAAATAATAAATACATTTTGTTGGTTGGATGTAATAAGATTTATCAAACTTTCAACTTTTTGTCAGGTTGATAAAAAAATCACAACATTATATGACAAATTTTTTATTAATTTATCAATAATTATATCACTACGATAAAATATTGTCAGCGTAATACATATTAGATTTGTCAATTATCTACAAAACGCGTTTGTCAATGTTACAAGTACTATTTTTTTCAGTGCTCGTATAATATTATATACTGTTATCTTCACGTTTGCTGTTTATCGACTTTCATCGTTGTCGTTGTCGTTATCGACAAAATATAAAGACAATAAAATGTAGGTATAAATATAGAAGTATACAACATACACAGGGCGGAATAGGCTCAGCGAGTTACCGAGTAAAACTCGGTGAGTCGTGACAATTAGTAGAACACGAGATTATACGATAACGGATTTCGGGTATTTTATAAGTTGTTCATAATCATATAATATAAGATATATGATCGTTATATTATAACGATTGTGAGCTCACAGTGAGATGTTATATATCCCGACACGCCGTTAGAAATAACAACAAAATGGACATTCGAATATTTTTCAAAAAACCTCGATTAGGAAATGATGAGATAGTAAGTACATTAAAATTAATTACAATTACTATTAATAGGATTAATTATTCGAACTGTAGGCAGGCTTAAAAACAATATAACAAGTATACTTGTTATATTGTTTTCAAGCCTACTATAGTATCGTACTATGATGTTATGCATTATTACAAATAAGATTATAAAATATTACATATAATAGATCAAAAATGAAAATACGATTTTTTCGGTTATGGGGGGTTTGAACCTCCAAAACCTCCCCCTTGCGGGCCTGCTGTGTTTGGGTGATCGTTCACTTAATTATTCAGTAGTGATTAGTCGAACCCTGATATTTTAAATCGAACCGAACTTGAACCGAACTTTAAACTATTTTTTCGATCTCGAACTCGAACTCAATACTTTTTATCATGTATATTGTACCTACCTATAAATTAAATCAACCGTAATTATTAATGACTATTGTATTTTAAGTAAGGTCGCATACCAGAGAAATTATAAACACAAAACTTTTTATATGCAATCGGTTTCAGAAACTAGTTTCAAGTTGATCTGTATATTGAAGAAACTTAAACAATGAAACTATAGAATAAACGAATTATGATTAGTTTTCAAAATGTCGTCTGACGAGGACGATGTGATTTTCCTTTGGTGGTGGGCACGTTAAAAAAAAAATTAAAAAAAACGTCGTTATTGGGTACATCCGATTAATGTATCTAATATATGTTCTAGTACTTGTGTTGTTGCAAATGAATTACATAGCGATTCAGATAAATTTAAAACATTTTACCGCATGAGTAAAAGTAATTTTGATAATTTAGTACATATTGTTGGTCCAAAAATCTTCACAAAAGATACAAACTTCAGGATTGCAGTACCAGTAGAAGAAAGAATTTTAATTACATTACAACTAATTTATTGTTTGAAAATTAATTTCTATATTATAATTTGATTTTAATTTTTCATTATGATTTAATTATTAAAAAAAAATATACAAGTATTTAAATTGTAACGAAACAACACCGTATCATGTTTCTCTAAATAGTAAACATACACTTATTCGCCCTCGCGGCGTAAAAACGACAGCGAAGTTCTTATCTTCGTTCGTCGAAAACAGAGCGCACGATTATAAAAGTGTATTATGACCCGCATGCAACGTCCGTGATTCCAACGATACGAACACCGACTTCTATTATGGACGGAGAGAACCGGTACGCATAAAAGGGCATCAAAATTGTCCATTAAAACACATTCCCCCCGTATCTGGTGTACTAGATATTATGTGGACGAATACGATCGACAACCATAAAATCTCGGATTATACGTTGTCACTGATATACCCGTACACCTGATACCTCCCCGTACAGTGAACATCGGTAGATTCAGCGTACCACCAGTCATTCATCACAATCGAGGAACCCAGGAGCCATCACGATTAACCGAGTGAGCCGTCGCCGTCCGAGCCTGAACACGCCACCTACGGATCCCGTGACAAGAGCCCGTCCCGATTTCAAACCGCTGCTGTGTGTGCCAAATCTAACTGCCCGGTGCGTAACCAACTTTATCCTCATACTCCGTGTGTCAGATCGTCTAGCGAGTCACTCGACGCTGCCAGAGGCTACGTTAATTATTTAGCGTAGCATACTTTGGCCAAAACGTTGACATCATTTGATAAATCTCCTAGTGCGACACCTGACATCACGGCGTCGTGAGTATTCCCCTGTGTGTTATGTATGATGAACGTTTGTAAACTCAATAAAGAGTATTATTTATAAATTGTAAACCAGATCTAATATTGTAAACTGATTTGTATTGTATTTGTATTTTGGTATCCAATTTGTAATTGTATTATCAAAATATTAAAATAAAAGTTAACAAAATTTACCAATAAAGCACAAGGACTTTATGTTTTGTTACAAAATATATAAGTATATAAGTATGTTTTAAGTACGCTTTGTCAGTTTTATAAATATGTGTATAAAAAAATGATAGTGTATACATCATTCAGGCATCAGGGATGTAGTATCCTTGATTCATCGTATTCGAATTATCCACGTTAGTCAAATTATTTGTCAATGTTGTTTCTGATGATGAAGTTTGATTCAACGGTACATAATCAAGTCCTGATAAGGATTTACTAACTCATGAGCTAAGTGGTGTAGAGCACAAGCTTGTGTTGTTACCATGATTAATATCCTGTGTAGTTTTTAAAATATCATCAATCAAAACATTTACCTAAGTACGACATTTTCTAAATTGTGTATTATTCATTTCATTCAAATCTGGAAGTAAACATAACAAAAAAATTTTTTTTGGATTTTCCTCTGAAGTACGTTGTTTAGCCTTAAAATAATCTATTACACATTCATCTACACTAGTGATATTATTTGAATTTTTCTTCTTTTTCAAGGGCGGTTCAATGTCAACAACTTTATTTTCTACAATATTATTTTTACTTGTTGAAGGAATTTTTTCAGTTATTGTTATCTTATTGCATAAATCTGTATTATTGTAGTTGTCTTGATAAGATTATGCGCCTTGATCGTTGTCATTGTCATGTGTAGGAGAAGGTAAATTTCCTTTTTTCCAGTTCAGATAAGGTCTTATAAACTGCATCTTGTCTGTAAGGTTGTATTTTTTTTTTTGGAGCTGATCCACTTTTTTTAGTAATATTTTTTGTAAATACAATGCGTAAATTCCTCCACGTCTCTTTGCAGTTTATAACTAAACAAATGTATACATTATTAATTAATATCGATCATTAAACATTTTTAGAATTAATTATTTAAATAATTTATAAGATTCACATTTATCATTTTTTGTATAAATTTCAATTGTAGCGCTATTTGACATATTTTAAAAATAAGTAATTTTCTTAACCTCATGTCAGATATACACCCAAAAATAAAATTCGTTACGATTGGTTTATTATTTGCACGTGTCCCCCGAAGTGGACTATGTGGGAAATATTTTTAAAAATGCCTCTGACAATTGAAACTAGATTATTAAAAAATATTAAAAAATTAATTTAGTCTATTAAAAAAATATTATTTCAAATTTTTAGCCACTGGGTGTAATTTTAGAGCATTGGCTCAACATTTTATGAGAGGAGAGATAACTGATGGTAAAATAATTGGAGAAACGACAGAAGCTATTTGGGAGTGTCTACAACCTACCTATTTACCAGTACCAAGTTTAGAACTTTGGAAAAATATTGCTGCACATTATGATCTCAATTGACGGCAAACACATACGCATAAAAAAATTCAATAACACAGGATCAAGAAATTTTAATTATAAAGGTTTTTTTTTTTCAATACAACTACTTGCTTGTGCAGACGCAGACGGCTGTTTTATCACTGTGGATATTGGAGATTTGGGTAGAAATAGTGATGGAGGTGTATTTAGATTATCTCGTTTGGGTAGATGGTTAGAAATTGGAGGAATGAATATTCCACAATCAGAACCTTTACCATACGACAACAAAGATCCCAATTTTCCATATTATTTTTGTGGGGATGAAGCTTATCCTTTAAAATCTTATTTGCTACAACCATATTCAAAGAAGGCTTTAAACGATCAAAAACGAATTTTGAATTACAGATTAAGTAGAGGTAGAAAATCAGTCGAATGCGCCTTTGGAATGATGGTTTCCAAGTTCATAATTTTTGAAACGCCAATCGCGTGTTCTTAGTCAACTGTAATATCTATTGTAAAATGTGCTTGTGCTCTTCACAATTACATACGTAAAACTGAGGGAAAGTTATATGAATCGCAAAATATGAACAGTCAAGATGAAATTAATATTCTCCAGCATTTAGCACAACACCAACAAGCAATTCATAATTTATCGACAGCAAGTTCTGTGCGAGAATATTTATCAAATTATTTTTTAAGACCAGAAGTTTCATTACCGTGGCAGAGAAATACGCAGTTGAACAAAACATTTAGTATCTATTATAATAATAAACATATTTTTAGTTATATTCAGTAGCTTATTGTTTTGTTTATTTTATTATCAACATAATTTTTTAAGAGATATAAATAATAACAAGATACCCAATCTGATGTTCCCAAACTTGTTTTTACATTTTTAAAAAATCGTTTTTTACATACTACAATATTTACAATACATCAATAATAATAATTATAATATTTACTATACAAAATATTTATTTATATTAACACTAACCTGTATCGTTTACTTCTTGAGCAAAACTTTCCCAAGCTAGTTGGGTTGACTCACATTTGCTATATTCGTTTATATTATAATTGTACAAACATGGATATTTTTCTACTGCTTCAACTAATAGTGTATTAAAGACAGGATCTTCTTTTTTCGGCATTTTTATTAACTACAGAATATGTCGAACAAAAAATATATGAGTATAAATAAATAATGATATAAAGTATAATTTAAAGTATGATTTTGTTTTATTGATTAACTTAAAAAACTTACTTTATTTCAGTACGTGGAAAAATTCGAAAAAATATTGTTTTTTGAAATAGTACTAGTATTTTAAGTATTAATATTATATTAATTATAAATATTAATATTAATATTTATTTTAAATATTGAATAGTAAATAAATAAGTTTATAAATCAAATTATATGATAGAGCATAATTCATAATTATTATTATTATTATTTCATAATTCATAATTCCGTAAAATCTAAAAACGTGCATACTGTGTGAAAATGCTCATGAAACTGAAACAATGAAACCAGAATGACAAATTTCGGGTTGTAAATTTCGTAAACTATAAATAAAAATAGTTGCACGAAACTCGGTGTGTGTTACCCCAAACAAATATATCGGCTAGTTTCATTCAAGTTTCGTGTTTATAATTTCTCTGATGTGCCTAAGTTACCATGAATTTACCAAAAATAGATTTTAACCTCTACAATAAATATGATAAAAAGAAAAATAGCTGTATTATGAATGTAAATACACTGCCTCTGTTGGCAATAAATAACTTATTAATGTTTTGGTTGGCGGAGGATGGATGTGTAACAGGCGGCTGGAAAAATAACATTATTATTATAAATAATGCAATGCCCACTATAGATTATCACTTTTTATCGCCAATAGTCTAATTATTTCTAAATAATCATTATCAATTTTTATTTTTCAAAAATAACTTTTGAAGAATTGTACAAATATTTGGTTCTCGAACTGTCGTGGCCAGTAAGTCTGGTTTGACAAATATTTTCAAGTTTGATTTTCGAACAGTAAAAGATGCTTGATAGTTCGGTTCGATTTTTTTCATGCCGAGTTCGAATTTCAAACCGAACCGAACATCAAGGGTTCGGTTCGGTTCGGTTCGAGATTCAAACAGTACTATTATTCAGTTGTTTCGATTAAATTTGTTATTCATGAATCTATGATTTATAGTCCAATTTCGTCTCCATACAATGAGAGTGATGAATATAAAATAAATCTAAAAATAAGGATTTTACTTAATTGCGTTATTATTATAATTAAAATTTTTTGAAAGTTTAAAATACCAACACAATAATGTTATTCACCCGAATACGGAATCTTAGCAGTTTTTATATTTTACGTTAATGGTTAAATGAATCAAATACTAATGTTTTTTTAAGAATATAAATTTATTTTAAACAAATACATGTAAATTATTACTCAAGAGTGTCGATCACATAGTTATAGTATTGTTTAATATTTCAATAATTTAATAATAATAATATAAGAAATATATAAATGTATAAATATATATGTCTGTGAACATGTAACGCATAAACTGAAGCATATACTCAATGAATATAATTTATGTATTATCATTCAAAATTGATTACTCAATTTAATGTTAAAACAATGTCATATAAAAAATCCAAATACCACTCACTCACTGATGGTTATTTCTCAATAACTACTATACGTACAAACTTGAAATTTGACATAGTGGTTCCTCTAAAACTGATTACATACTACACGTATTAAGAATCCAGCGTTCAAACATTAAAAAAAAAATTGTATGATTTGCCTATAATACTATTGCGGTTGAATCGATTTGTACCGTCATATCCATATGATTCAGCGTGGCGAATTTATAACTGAAAGTTATACGGAGCTGGAGCGTAGCATATTTAAAGGAGTAATATTTAGGCATTTTATAACACATGAACATTTTGGTTGTGTCTATGTGTGAGTAGTAAATTAACATAAGTGTGTGTAATTCGTTACCGCGTTTATCGTGCCACCGTACATCGACTAAAATACAAATTCCCGGAACTACGATAATATTCATAAATGAACATTTTATCTCTACATTATATTTGCTCAACTCCACGGTCTAACCGTTGAGTTGGGGGCAGTTGTCCGAAAAATGATAAGGACCTGGATCGAAAGACGGCGGCATATGATGTGTTGCCAACATTAAATTTCTAACAATTATATGATAAAATTAATTTTTGTTTGTGAAGACATACTGTTTCACTGAATGATAATTATTATATTTTTAGATTCTGAACGGAGTGATGGAATCTATTGGTTTTACAATGATGTGTGTTTTTTTTTTTTTATTTTAATTTTTAATTTTTTTTTATATTAATTTTTTTATTTTTGTGTCTGACGACACCTTTTTTTTGCAGTAAAAATGCTTCGATTTGCTTATGTAGCAACTTTTCTGAAAGCAAAGTGAATCTAGTTGGTACTTTGGTGGGTCAAAAGTAAAAAATTTCCACTATTTTTTAAATGCGACAGAAAAAACCCTAAAAAAATTAGGAAAAACCGGGAGTTTTTACGCAAAACCAGTTTTCGACAAAATCAAATTTTTTATTTTGCTATAACTCAAAAACTAATCAATGTAAATACTTGAAATTTTCACCAAATGTTGAGATTCGCGTTCTCTATACACCGTTAAATTTTCAAAGTATTTTGACTGTTATTGAGCTATTTATAGACAATTGAAATTTTGGCCGGCCAGAAAATCTTGAAAATTTAATACAAGGTTTCTTATAAGTTATTCCTTAACTGATAAAAAAAAAAACTAAAATCGTAAGTCACAATTTTTTTTTATAAGTGCTCAAAGTTCCAATTAATACGAAATATGTAAAAATTGCGAAAATTTGCAAGTTATTTTGTAGATAAAAATTCATAAAATTTTTTCTGTTCATACTTAAGGTTCAAAATTTTAACACTAGGTTATCTATAAGTTACTCTTCAAAAACCTTTAAAAAAATTTATACCATACTTAGAGGAAAAAATTTTATGACTGTTTGAAATTTAAATATTTACAAAATTGCATAAAATAGCGATTTATTCTCAAACGATTTTTAATATTTGTTATAATTTAAAAATTATAAGTCACAGATTTTTGAAATTTTTACCAGCTGTTATGATTGGTATTTTCTTTATGTCATATTTTTTTTCAAAATATAAATTGATTTTTAAACCACTTATAGGCATTTAATATATTCGATTTTTTTACATTTTATTTTTTTAATCGGTGATAAAAAATAAAAAATAAAAAAACCGGATGGGCCTCGCTCTGCTGTACAGTTAGGGGTGGAGTGCACCTCGCTTATAGGATAGGTCATTATTATAATGGATTTGTTAAATTTGAATGCAATGATAGATATCATTGTATACGAATAACGATTCTGAACGGAGTTCATATGTTTGTCTAGGATATAATACATTGTTATTTATAAACATTGTAAAAAGTATATTTTATTTTGAAACCATAAATATATTTTTCAATTAGGATGGGTTGGCAGTTGCATACAGCGATATAGTTTGTCAGTCTAGAATATTATACAGTATATTATATTTTACATGTAATTTTTTGTCAATATTCGCTGTTCAAACGCTTATAAAAAAAAATTGTGCCTATGGATTTTAATAATTTTTGAATGACTTTAAGAACTACTTCTGTGGAATCTTCTATTAAATTTTCAAGTATTTTGTACGAGCCAAATTTTTTTTATCACCGATTATAAAAAAAAAATGTAAAAAAATCGAATATTTTAAATGCCTATAAGTGGCTTAAAAATCAATATAATATTTTGAAAAAAATATGACATAAAGGAAATACCAATCTTAACAGCTGGTAGAAATTTCAAAAATCTGCGACTTATACTTTTTGAATTATAAAAAATATTTAAAATCGTTTGAGAATAAATCGCTATTTTATGCAATTTCGTAAATATTTAAATTTCAAACAGTCATAAAATTTTTTCCTCTAATTCCGGTAGAAATTTTTTTAAAGATTTTTGAAGAGTAGCTTATACATAACCTCGTGTTAAAATTTTGAACCTTAAGTATGAACAGAAAAAATTTTATGAATTTTTATCTACAAAATAACTTGCATATTATCGTGATTTTTACATATTTCGTATAAATTGGAACTTTGAGCACTTATAAAAAAAAATTGTGACTTACGATTTTAGATTTTTTTCTATCAGTTAAGGAACAACTTATAAGAAACCTTGTATTAAATTTTCAAGATTTTCTAGGCAGCCAAAAAAATTTTATCGTTATTTAAAAAAAAAATACTGAAAAATATTGAAAATTTCAATTGTCTATAAAAAGCTTCATAAAAGTCAAAATACTTTGAAAATTTAATGGTGTATAGAGAACGCTAATCTAAACATTTGGTGAAAATTTCAAGTATTTACATCGATTAGTTTTTGAGTTATAGCAAAATAAAAAATTTGATTATGTCAAAAACTGGTTTTGCGTAAAAACTCCCGTTTTTCCCAAATTTTTTTATGGTTTTTCCCGTCGCATTTAAAAAATAGTGGAAAATTTTAACTTTTGACCCCCCAAAGTACCAAATAGATTCACTTTCCTTTCAGAAAAGTTGCTACATAAGGCAATCGAAGCATTTTTACTGCCCCAAAACGTGTCGACAGACACAAAAAAAAAAAAAAAAAAAAAAACACACATCATTGTAAAATCAATACATTCTTCACTCCGTTCAGAATCTAAAATTTGACTCGTACAAAATACTTGAAAATGTAATAGAAGATTCCGCAAAAGTAGTTCTTAATGTCATTCAAAAATTATTAAAATCCATAGTCCCAATTTTTTTTTATGAACAGCGAATATTGACATAAAATTACATGTAAAATATAATATAATGTATAATATTCTAGACTGACAAATGATATCGGTTTTTTAAAAATGCTGTAACTCAAATATGAAAAACCGCAACAACTTGAAATTTTCACCAAATCTTTATATTGACGATTTCTATACATGGTTAAGTTTTTAAAGTATTTTGACATATTTTGACTTATTTATAGACAATTTAAATTTTCGGTTTTTCTAAATTTTTCGTTTAAAAATAAAATATACTTATTACAATATTTATAAATAACATTGTATTATATTCTAGTCAAACATATCATCTCCGTTCAGAATCGTTTTTCGTATACAATGATACTTATCATTGAATTCAAATTTAATAAATCCATTATAATGACCTATCCTATGAAGAGTCGCACTTTACCCCCAAGTGTACAGCAGAGCGAGGCCATCCGGTTCTTTTTTATAATTATTACACTTAATTTAAATTACACCTCATGTTTAATTGTTGTTCACATTTAATGAACATTTATTGTAGTTATTAAAGAGTCAAAATGGATTACAATCTGGTTTTGAAACCCGGGGTATCCGTAAAAAATTTGAAACCGATTACAAACCAAAAACCGAAGATTTCAGTAGATGTTTACAGAAAGTTGATAAATTCAATTTTTACAATCATTTGACATGTGCATGTGCGAACGGCAATATTTTATCAGCTCTGCACGAAATTAAACAGCCAACATTCGAAAAGGATATATTTACAGAAAAGGATATGTTATCATTGTTATATACAATTTGATCAATTTTTTTATTAAAAAAACAAAGCAGAGAGTAAATATTCAAAGAGTAAATAAGAAAATAAGGGTTAAAGTAGGAGAAAAGTATTGTTACAAGAAACAATATAACCTATTAGTATTTTCCCGATTAAAAATCTGGGGATATTGTTTAACTTTTATCAATATAAATTATATCATTTGATTTGGTAAATTTTGATTCAGTCTGTTGGTATTCCTTTTTCAAATTTTGGACCTTATCATTTCATAGGTCTTTATCATTTTTCGGACAAGTACTTATCAGTCCTAACCGTTAAGATGATTCAATGTTATTATAATATAGGTAGTAGTGTGGACAATGTAGTACTATAAGAAATTATAAATAATAATGTGGGAGCGCATATAAATTATGACCGTACATAATATGTACTAACTAATATGCTACACTAACGACAATGCCACGTATCTGACATTTTACACAAAATAAGTTTTTGGTATCAAAATATTCATAATCTCTTTGCGCACACAATTTGTTTCTTGTGCAATAACCTAATATCAATTATTTTCCCTCCAAATTGTATTTAAGTG
The DNA here is from genome assembly GCA_034509805.1 of Sipha maydis. Taxonomy (NCBI): domain Eukaryota; kingdom Metazoa; phylum Arthropoda; class Insecta; order Hemiptera; family Aphididae; genus Sipha; species Sipha maydis. Next base: position 167,845 of record JASXSY010002232.1, read on the forward strand.
ATAACACGTATTAAAAAAAAAAATTAATTGTGGCGAGTATTATTATTACTCTGAGGGGTGAGTAATAACAAAAAACTAAAGCTAATAACCCGTAACTGTAATAAATGCTATATAATAATCAAATTTCACAAATTTAAATATATAATGCAATAAGAAATGATTAACAAAACCTTAGTTTTGAATATCAATCAGGAGTATTGTGTGAGTTGATATTTATTCAGTTTTTTCATTCTCCTGAACAATTGGTAAATTGTAGATACGTGGTATTGTCGTTAGTGTAGCGTAAAAAATTATTTTTATGAATTTTATGAAATTTAAAATATAGACTGTACAATTGGATATACAAATCTGAATTATATATTATGAATTTATATATATATATACGAGTATATTGTTATTTTATTACCTTCTCATCCTAGTGATGGAAATAATCCAATGATTTCGACAATCGAGATATTATGGTAATCGAGTAATTTACTTGATTATTCTAATCGAGAGAATTAGTACTAGGAATAATCGAATGAATTCGATAATCAAGAGATTAGTAATCGAGATATTATAATAATCCAGTAGTTTACTCTATTATTTCAATCGAGAGAATAGTCAGTAGTCATCAATATAATAGACTAAGCCAGAGGTTCTCAAAGTCAAATGAATCACGGACCCCTACTTAAAGACCTACAGTCTTCGAGGACCCCCGGTTCGGTTGGGTTCCAGGCATTAATTTTTTTTTGCTCATCATTATTTTATTTTTCGGAAATCAAGCAAAAAAAAGATCTTCAAAAAAAATTTACGCATGAAGCTCAACCCAACGCATTATGCTAATTTTTTTTAGTTTTGCCCATATCGTTATGTGTAAATATATAATTTTCTGTTTTTATTTTAATTTAATTTTGAATTTGATAAAACACCAGAAATAAAAAATATTTGTCTTGATTTGTTTTTGTATCAGGACTTGAAATTAAAAAAAATTGTTGATGTACTCAAATATTTTTATTAACATAAAACATCTTGATAAAAATATAAACACTATTAATGGGAAGAATGCATTTGTTTCTTAAACTTTATAATGTCCGACATTTTGGGAACAATTGTTGAAATTTTCAACCTGAATGCTGGTTCAACGTTCTTCAGTCGATTTCTCTTGACACTTTTTATCTTACAAAGTGTAGAAAATGTCTGTTCACATAAATAAGTCGTACAAAAAAACACAAATTGTTTGAGGGCTTTGTTTGCTAAATCTGTGAATTCCGGGTATCTCATCCAGTCACTGTTTTTATCTGGAGCAGGAAAGTACTTCCTCAAAGCACTCGCTAAGTCTGCCATATGTTCAACAATTATATCTTGAACCTCAACAGGTAGATTGTCTTCTGATTTGGTTAGAAATTGTTGTAACACAGGAAATAATGTGTAAGACTTTCTTTCAACTCGATTTACCCACAGCTTTAGTTTTTCAATCATTGCTTCGATTTTGTCTTCTACTACGAATATGTCAGGTCCTTGCAGCTTCAAGTTCAAAACATTTAAATGTGTAAATAAATCTGCCAAGTACGCAATTTTACAGAGCCATGAAAAGTCATTAAGTTTTTCTCTTAAGTTAAACTTTTTGTGTGTACTATCACAAAGCAATATTCTTATTTCATCAGCTAGTTCAAAAAAACCTGTAAGAACGTTACCTCGAGAAAGCCAGCGAACCTCTGTGTGTAAAAATAGCTGTTCGTGTTCACTTCCTATTTCCTGATAAAGCTTAGTAAAAATGCGAGAGTTCAAGGATTGAGACTTAATGTAGTTGACAATTTTGACGAGTTCGTCGTATACAGTTTTAAGCTCAGTTGACATTTTCTTCACCGCCAAAGCTTCTCTATGTATTGAACAGTGTGTCCACTTGACTTTCGGCGCTACTTGCATCACCCGAGGCATCAATCCAATTTTATGACCCGCCATTGCTCCAGCTCCATCAGTCGTTAACCCTACACATTTATTCCAATCTAGTTCATTTTTTAAAATACAATCATTAAGAGCTTCAAATACATCATTTACATTGTTATGTATTACTTCTTTGCAAAATAACAGATCTTCAAAGACATATTTCTCGTCTTCGTAACGGACAAAAGCTAGCAAGTGAGATTTATCAGTAAAATCTGTACTCTCGTCTAGTTGTAATGCAAACATTTCTGTAGATTTCAAACGTGAAATTAATTGGAAGTGCACATTTTCAGACATAGCGTCAACCCTTCTCTTAACTGTGTCATATGATAATGAAACTAAACTTATTTCTTTGGTTGCAGTTTCATTTAACATTATGTTGCACATACTTTTTGCAGCAGGCATGATAAGCTCTTTTCTTATGTTATAAGGCTTTCCCGACTTAGCAATCAACAGAGAAACAGCATACGATGCAACGGTTGCCTTTTCATTTGTAGTACCAGTTGCAATTTTTTCGATTTCATTGCTATTTATTTTAAAAAATTCTATTGACTTACTAGAAAACTCGGAGTGTTTTGTTTTTAAATGTCTAAGCAACTTAGCAGGTTTCATTGCTTCATTGTATAGTATTTTGTAACACAAAACACATTGCGGTTTTTGTTCAATGTCTGTACCCGCCTGCACAAATCCCAGGTTTAAATATTCATCACAATATTTACGTTTTTTGGCTTTATAAACACTAGCGCTAGATTGTGAGCAAGACCGCTTGTCAGGGTTAGGTGGTACTGTCTGCCGCCTTCATTAATTTCAATCGGGACTTCAGTTGCACGTACAGTACCCGTTTTTAACCAACGATCCATAGCTGATTACTAAAGACCAACACCCAATTTTTTAATATTATACTGTAAAATTACCATATAATAATATATTTACAACGTAAGTCATTAACAACACAATATTCCGCGACGCGACGTAAAACGATCGAGGCGGCTGCGATGGGCAAACTAATATTAAATACTATTATGGTATTATACGTACCTACGATTAATAATGAACGATCTTGTCTTCATGTTTGCAAGTTATCAGTTTTTACCGAGTATCGATAATAATACTAGTAAATCCAAAATTATAAAACTATTAATGGATTTATCGTGGCACACCGGTTGAAAGCCATAGGTATAGAATCTATTTATAGATATACTACGGATTATATAAACCATAAAATTCTTTCAAACACATAATAACGTTTATTAACAGCAGCCCATATTTGGGTTGTGCTTGGGTTAGCTCCACGGACCCCCTAGTATGGGCTCGCAGACCACACTTTGAGAAACTCTGGACTAAGCTTTTAATAATGAAAGTTGTTTGTAATCCGTATTAAAACTACGCACCGGCCAAAACTTTTCCGTGCAAAACCGGATAATTCAGCTAGTATTACTATAATAATAATGTATTATATTTTATGCAATAAGTGTAAAATAAAATAAATTTACCATATTCTTGCCACGATTCGGAAAATCTTCTACAAGAACACCAATAACTTTTAATCTTATTGATCGATATTTGTGTAGCATCTTATTTAAAACCCCGACCACTTGTGGATCGACTTTGTGCACCTTTGAGTAAGGTAAGTTTACAAGAATATAAGGATTTAGTCTGAAAAAAAAAACAGACCAACAATTACAATTTACAGCAATTATATATCGTCGGAAAACAATATTCTAATCCACGCACCTTATATGAGTCAATTTAAATTTCCTTGGATACAATTTTGCTAATTTATTGTGATATTCGTATAAAGTTATATTGGTTACAGTACGAGGAGATGGAGGACGTCTCACAAACTTTCTATAGTTTATCACATTAGAGGAATCAAAACTTAAGACCTGAAAACGATGTGAAAAACAAATATAAAAGAAGAAACCTTGCACAAATATTTTACATTACAAAATGGACGGTTTACAGAGTACTACTCTGCTGTAATACACACGAATTAGTAGTAAACGATACTTATGTAACAATGAACAATATTTTATCAAATTACTCACGACATGCAATGTCACAATCAATGATAAGGCGATTAAAACTCCTTTGGACGACATGTTAATCGCAATGTTATTGGGACGTCTTGTCAACTAATTCATCTGAATGTACCAAAAATTAATTTTATACATGCATTATATTTTATTAAATATATTATTTTATTGTATAATATATTCTACATTTTCGTGCAAAAACTTATGATAATATTACAATAATACAGCCACAATTGACTACAAAAATATAAATAATAAATAATTGTAGTTATTTGAGAAAAATATACGAGATTCAGGGAATGTATATTCATTGAGACTAATTTATCACGATATTGAATAAAAATTTAAAGTTATAAGTAGAATGAATATTTTCATTCTACTGTTATGTTTATTTATAATTATAATTTATTAAATATACCTACACGTTGTGTTAAGATAGGTCTCAGAATTATTGTAGACACCTCCTGAGTTACAGATATCTGCACGTTTATGGTAACAACGGGGATAGGAATCAATAAAATATGATTTATAAATAAAAATTAAATATTTCAGAACCATATTGTCCAACTTGCACTAAACAAGTTTTCTCCGAAACATTGAATGTAGCTAAGACAAATGTTATACTTTTAAACTAATTCGTTATACGCTCACTCTCTGGGATAACGGTACACGATCATAAAACGTTGATACATCGTAACCCCACTTTGTTCATTTTCCGAATAACCACGAAATATTCTCTAGTCATTAATTACTGATTTTATAATGAACAATGCGTTTTACATTAATCATTGTCCTTGCAGTCGTAAAAAATAATCTGAAAACCCATCAATGAATGGAAATTTATTTGTAAATTTGTAAGTCTTAAGTGTTCAGTGGCGTAATTACGGGGGGGGGGGGGATTTGGGTGTCGTATCCCCCCCATGACCCTGTTTTTTTTTTAATCGTCAAACATATTTGACGATTTATGTACTTATTTTGTACTAATTTTGTACTTATTTTATTACTGTATATTTTATAAATATATCAAAAATCACCCGAATTCCATAATATTAAATTATTATCTAACAATATTACAGACGCTAAAAATAACTTTTTCCACATAATCGGTTTATCGGAATATCGGAATGTTTTAATGTACCTACATATTATGTTATTATTTATTTTAATGTATACAATATTGTATACTTGTATTGAGAAGTGCTTATTGCTTACATGATATAAAAAAAAATTAAGGAGGGGGGGGTAGTTGGTGAAATGTACAAAAATGTCATCCCCCTCCACAACCATGACTAAATTACGCCACTGTAAGTGTTCACCAATACTTTGTTTGTCATTTATTTTGGTGTTTACAATAAATGATTTAAATAAATAATGTTATTGTACAAGAAGGAATCCATAGCGTTTCTGTTTAAACAATATATTTATAAAGTCATTACTATTTGCATTGATTAAATATACATAGATAGCCCAAGTAACAGTAAAATTCGTTAACGCTTGATAAAGTGAAATGGGAGCCAGAAATTTAGTAGTGTGGTAGCCATGCCAATACGTTGCGCTGATCATAATTTATTCTGCCATGAAAAAATTGTTTTACTAAGATAATTGAAAAAAATAATATGAATGGCTATCAGTTATTAATGTTATCATTAATATTATTTAAAAATTTAAATGATTGTTATTGTTGTTGCGAATAGCATTATTAGAATATATTTGAACTCATTCAATTGCGATTTCCAATATTTTTTTTTTTAAATGTTGAGCCTTGTCAAGATCATTGCACATACATGATTGAACATCTTATCAATTGTAAACTTTTAAGTGACTTTAACTGGAAATCCAAAAACTATAAAACAAAAAGAGCTGAAAAAGTTAAAAGTAAATTAAATATATTAAGGAATAATTAATTAGATTTATCAGTATTGTGAGTATTTATGTTATTAATTTATGTATACTTATATTAAAGTATTAAAACTAATTTTATAATGCTATATTTATTGTTTAATCAGACACTAGTTTTGAGAAAATATTTAGGCCAATCCATGTTGTACCCTCAATTATATTATGTTGTATTGTTTTTTTTAATGGGTAATTTTTCTCTAAGATAACTCAAAACATAAAAAAAGCTGGTAAGTGGATGTCTCTCTTCTTTAGGTACAGTAGGTTACAAGTGGTTTAGTAAGCTAACTGCAGTAATGGATGGTATTAAATTTGAATTAAATAATATAATATCATTGTATAAGAAACACTATTCTGAGCAGAGTTGAAGAAGTTGAACGTTTTATACATTTTTAACAATTAAATAATTTGTGAATTTTCAATTTAATTAATTTTGTCAAAATTTGATCTTTAAACAGTTATAAAAAAACATGCCTATGTATTTTCAATATTTTTCAATTGCTATTATATTAACTTGTGAGGAACCTTGTATAACATTTTCAAACTTTTTGACAAAATAATAAAATTTTATTGACAATTATAGAATAAAAAACTAAACAAATTGAAAATTGAAAATGTCTGTAAATAACTATAAATAAATAAATATTCGAAATATTTTAAAAATGTTATTATATATAGCAAATGATAAAATAAACTTTTGATGATAATTTCATGTACGGTGATGAAATGATACACCAAAAAAACACACATCATTGTAAAATCAATACATTCATCACTCCGCTCTAAATCTAAAATGTTTCTACGTAAATGCGTTTTATCTATTTTTCGAATGGACCAGATAGAGAAAACAAACAGTGCGCGTTGCAAATATCATCTTATGCGCATTGATTAATTGTCTTGAGTTCCAATGTTACGAAAAAAAAGTGAAAAATAAATTGTAAGAAATATCAAACAAGAAAAAATATTGTAATAAGTAAATAAAATAATATAATAACGATTTGAGATCATAATATCTTATCGTAAATTATTTTTACTCGAACCGGGATTTCTACGAATCGTTAGTGGACTTTGGACTGTCGTTTCTACTTTATTTTTGTAAAAATAATTAAATTGTTAAATCTTGACACTACACGCTCTCTATTGACACATTACGCTATTAATTTACCAGTTTCTATTATGCCCATTGACTTGGGCTATCTATGTATATTAAATCAATGCTATTTGTACAATAATGTGCGTTTGAATAGCCGTAATCGTCGTCGGCATTCGAGTGAATAACAAATTTCGAAAAAATGCGTTTTAATGAGTGGAATAAGTCCATTTTTTTGGCATCCTGAACACCTTACTAAGACCTCTATATCCAGGGCCGGCGAAAGCTATGGGCGACCTGGGCATTCGCCCAGGGCGCCAATCACTAAGGAGCGTTACACTGAAAATAATTAGACTTGATTATATTGTATTACAATCAATTTTATATCAATAACAATAAAAAAAGTTGTCTTGTTAATAAAACACTTATTAGTAATAATTATTATTATTATTAGTGTGTTAAAATAAGAATACCATTTATCGAGCTTTAATATTTATTCAAGTCACTTAGTTCACCTACTCACCTAAACAGTTGTTAAATACTTATTTAAAACGTAAAACCCAACGTGCAGTTGGAGAGTGCTAAAAATATTTTATTTATCAATAAACGACGGACGATAACAAATAACGATTAATGGACAATAAGTTGCAGTGTTTGTTCAAATGTCTGTAATCATTTTAACTTCAAAATTCTTACTGTTAAGACGGCAGACGGAACAAACATAAGTTCTAACAACGACCAAGTTATTATTTTATTAAAATTTACATAGCTTTATATATTTTAGGTTTATTCATATTCATATATTATACTAAATAACTTTCATTTTATTACTTATTAGACACTTGTTTATAATAGTTATTGATACACTTACTATTTTTTTTGTATTGAGACGTCAATATATTAGATTAGTGTTTGATATTTAATTATAATTATAAATTTCAAATTTGTTAGGTTAAAACACGTTTATCGCTATGCATAGAGTCGTGATTAAAGTTGTACCTACTGGTTATATTATATAATATTATATTTATGGTTATTACATACGTACTGGTTGTATTTTCCTTGATTTTATAATGCAATTACTATATAATTTAAAACATTCACACCTTAAATAATTAGCATATTATTTCGTTGTAGGTCATATTATTTATAATGTCATCAAAAAAAGAAAAACTTTTTGGATGTCAGAATCGAAAACGCAGAGCTAAAATTGAATTAGAATTTAAAAAAAATGCAGCAGTAATTAATACATTTTTTTAACCAATCAATATTCCTGTTTCGGTTTTAACATTAATTTCGAGTAGAAGTATAAGTTGTATGGACGTGGAAGAAAATAATTCTAAAAAACATGATGACGTTATAATTGAAACTATCGACATACTCGTATTAGATAAAGATGTTCAAAATTCTGAAGTTATGAATCAAGTGGATCTATTTGACTGAGCTTTATGGCTTGATGAAATGCAGAATAATTTTATAGATACATTTATAAAGATAGGACCTGCTAAAATGTATGATAATGTTTTTCCTATTTACGAAAATATTCTTCATTTTTCCAAAAACTTTCAAATAAGAAAAATAGATAGGAATCAAAGTATCTGTAGACATTGGCTTGTGTACTCAAAAAGTTCCGACCGGGCATTTTGTTTTTGCTGTAAGCTTTTTAAATCACACAATAGATCACTGGGTACAACTGGGAGTAATGATTGGAAACATATGACAACCACACTAAATTCTCACGAAAAGTCTCCAGATTAATTTATTGCTTATAAGAAATTGCACGAATGTGAGTTGCGATTGAACCTTGGTAGATGTATTGATAACGATTTACAACGAGTAATAAGTTCAGAGATTGCTCATTGGAAAAATATTTTAAAGAGATTAATGTCAATTACTTTATACTTATCAGGTCGCAATTTGGCCTTCAGAGGATCTTCTGACAAACTGTTTGAACAAAATAATGGTAACTTTTTAGGACTAGTAGAACTTTTAGGAAATAATGATGATGTCATGAAAAATCATCTTCACCAAGTAACTACAAGACAACTAAAACAACAAGCTACGAGTCAAGAAGGCAAAATATTTTTCTGTAATATTAGATTGCACACCTGATATCAGTCATTCTGAAAAAATGTCGTTTACAATAAGATTCATTGATGAAAATGACGAGACTATTTGCATTGCTGAACATTTTATTGATTTAAAAACAGTTAATGAATCTACTGGAGAAAGTCTAACTGAATTATTGCTAAAAACATTAAAAGAAAACTAACTTGATATTATGAATTGTCGGGGTCAGGGCTACGATAATGGCGCAAACATGAAGAGGAAAACAAAAGGAGGGAAAACATATCTCTAAGAATTTTATTGACAATTTCTGTCACTGTAGCATCAGGTGAACGAAGTTTTTCGAAACTGAAATTAATAAAGACTTACTCGCGTTCTACTATGACAAGTGGTAGACCGTAATCCCTAGCAATATTGTCGATAGAAAATGAATTGGCTCAAAAGGTGGATTACGAAGAAGCAATTAAACAATTTTGTGAAACTAAAGCTAGAAAAGTTAAGTTTTAATTTAATAAAAATATACTCAACTTCATGAAATTTAAATTATAATACTTATTTTATTTATATAATGCTTTAACCTAATATTTTATTCAGTGTATTTCGAAAAAAATCGAAAAAATTTGATAAATATGCAACATTACAAAATATAAACCGATTCCTTATTCAATAATTAAATTAAGATTATTTATCTTTTAAAATAGTGTTTAATTTTTAATTAAATTGTGTTTCTAAAAATCTAGTAAGTAGTAAAATTTTAAAAAAGGTAGTTGGAAAATTTATTTCATGTTAAGTAAAGATGGTCTATAATCTAACTTATTAAATTGGTTATTTTATAAGATAATTGTGTAAAAAAAAAAAAACGATATTTTTATAAGAGGGCGCCTAATGGTGGTTTCGCCCAGGGCGCTAGTATGAATAGACCCGTCCCTGCCTATATCGATTACTCTAACAGTTAAACTGGAAATTCGAGCTTTTGCGACTCTTAAATTGGTTCAAAAAATGTAAGCACTTACCTTTTGACTTGCAAATAGTAGTGTTTTCAAGGAGTGGCAGTGAAATTATGAAAGTCACAATGAGACAAACAAGCTCTGTCGGGACAACATATAGAGAATAAATGTATAGAGAGAGACAGAGAGAGAGAAGTAAAACAATAATCGATACTCCAATTATACGTCGTAAAATTATGTATGTTTATCGATGAAACAATGTCGTTCTTTGATTATTATAAGAATCGGTATGATTTTATTATTTATTTTTATATACTGCGATTATATTTACTGTTACCCGTATACAATTCTAACTAGTGGCGTGGTGAGCAATTTTAATGATAGGAGCCAAATATATTTTATCTATCCACCCACCCACCAATTCACAACAAGATGTATACTAAAATTGCTCGCTTCGCTCGCAACAACTACCATGTGTGAAACATATAAATATGGTAAAAAAAATTCATTTTTATTATGTATAAATTTGCATTTTTCTACAAAATAAAAAGTAGTGCAATACTGTTTATATAAGTTTTGTTTTAAACTAAATTTGTAACATTGTAAGTATACCTTATAAAAATTAACATTTAGAAACTATAATAAACTATCATTAAACTATTATAAGAAAAAATAAACAAATATATAAACTCTTAGTTTATAACATTTAAGTGTGTTTATTTTCCACACTATACATAAATAACATCTAATTGAAAATGAAATATTATACTTATTATAGTAATCATAATAATAATAAATAAAATATAATTTATAACAATATTTAAACAAAAACTTTTTTAATGCCTCACATGTAGATAAAAAACAAATAAATAAGCTCTTAGTGACTTAGTTTAAAACATTTAAGTGTGTATACTTTCCACATAATACATAAATAACAATTGATTGAAAATATAAATATTAATTAATAAATATTATTAATAATAATAATAATAAATAAAATAATATCATGAAGACATGAAAGTATGCAGATAAAAAGTTAGTATTATGTTATATTATTTAAACAATAATTCTTTTTGTAACAATGAAGATGTAAAAGCATATTTGTTTAAAATTTCTTCTGGATTTAAAACTATATATTTTTCACATGATAATAACATGAGACTTTCAAGTCTATTTTGCATCATTGTGGATCTAAGTCGAGTTTTAATTAATTTTACCTTCGAGAACGATCTCTCACTTGAAGCAGATGTTGTAGGAATAGTGCATAAATATTTATATGCTAAAAAAAGATTTGGGAAAGCCACAACTAAGTTATAAGAACAAAGAATTTTAAGTATTTCTGTTGCAGATAGTTTTTTATTAATTTCTTCTTCATTGTCTAATTTATTCGAAGAGTCAGAATCAGAGTTGATTTCATTTTCACTTTCAATAATTAGTTCATTATTTGATTTAATATTAGATAAATTCATACCATTATATAATTTAATAAAACTTCTTGCAAATATAGAATATTCCATTTTTAAATCATCAAGATTTAGGCTAGGAATCTAATTCTTAAGTGCAATAAAATGATCGTCGGAAATTTCTGTTCCCTCACCAGTTGCCTTTAATCTATCAAAAGTTAATAACGACAAATTAGACAAGATACCTCGAGCACCTTCAAATCTGCTAATAATAGAAGTATTTATTTGATCCAATATTACATAATAAACTTCAATTTTAAAATGGTCATAAGGATTTATTATAACTTCATCAGAAACAACTTCTCCAGCCAACAGTTTCCTACGGCGGCTACGTATACTTGGCAACTCACATTCAACTAATCCAATTTCATTAACAAATGATTTTGTTTTTATGATTAAATTGTTAAAGCTCTGTTGATTTCTTAAATCAGATAACTTTATAGCACAAACATCTACCATAGTGATTGCTTGGATGAAATCAATAGATGAAGATTGCAAATAAATCGATAATGGAGTAGTATGAGAAAAGATATTTTCTAATAAAAATAAATTCAAAATAAATTGGAATGAAGTCATTATTCTGTAAAGATTTGATGCAGTTGAAGAGGTTTCTCTATCTGTTGAGTTAATTAACTCTTCTAATGTTTTTAGAAAGGCCAAGTATTTTTTACTTATTACTGATAATGCACGGTCATGCGAAGTCCAACGAGTGGTAGAGAAGTTCTTCATTCTACATGGTCTTTCCGAAGGATAGCATTTAGTTTGTTGCTCTAAGAATATGGCTGTTCGTTTTCTTGCTCTCATGTACGAGATCAAACTTTGGACTTCTCCAAAGAAATTTCTAACACTCAAACATTTATCACAAGTATCGACAACAACTAAATTTAAAACATGCGCAAAACACCAAACGTATATAGCATTTGGATTTTTTTCTTGAACATAAGATCGAACACCAGAATATTGTCCCTGCATGGATGCAGCTCAATCATAAGATTGAGCACATAGATTTGTTACCCAATCGATATTATATTTAATACAGATATCACTAAAAACATTGAACATTCCTAATCCTGTGGAATCATGAGCTACTTTCATAGCAATAAGCCTCTCTTCAGTTTGACCTTCTTCATTAATAAAACGTAGGACTAGTGAAAATTGTTCTAAGTTTGAGACATCAGTAGTTGTGTCAATAATTATTGAAAATACACCAGCTTGTTTAACTCTCTTCAAAATCTCTTCTCGTACCATTTCACCCATAACGCTTAACATATTATTTTGACTGACATTTGATAAAAATGTTAATCTGTTTTTTTGTACACTTTGAATTTTGGATAAATGAGCAGAGAGCAAAGGATTATATTTACCTAAAAGTTTAACTAGTTCAAGAAAGTTGCCTTGATTAGATGAACTCCAATGTTCATCATGACCTCGAAAAGCATTATTTTGTCAAGCTAGGTACAACAAAGCTTCAAAAATGATTTTAACAATTTCTCTATTTTCCGCAATCTGCGAATTTGATACAGATAATAGCTGCACATCAACCCTTAGTTGACTTGTAAACATAACTCGACGTATTTCTGACTGTAAGTGCTCTGGAGCAGATTCATGCGCTTTGATTTTTAATGAAATATGTCTCCAGTCATTTGTTCCAAGTTTTGAAAATTGATCTTGTTTTCCATTTGGTAATCCAAACAATTTACAAACTATACAAAATATGCAATCAGTTGTAGGAGAATATGATAGCCAATTACGTTTCACAAAATTTCCAGGTGAAATTTCTTTGAAATAATATTTTTCATGAAATTACCTTAAACGATCACCTTGCTGTTTTGTAGGAAATTTACTACCACTTAATTGAGATTTGGAAGGTTGGCATGGCTCTAGAGATGCATAATGAACAAAAAGTTCATTTGATACGTTTGAGTTCATCATAGCAGGATCATTATGAAATTGTTCTAGACTTAATGTCTTTTCTAAACATTAGAAAAAAAATGAATGGATTAAAAGGTATTATATTCTAATAATAAACAAAAAGTTTAACTTTTATATTAGGTAAATACTACAAATAATAAATTAGGAAAAATGCAAATTAAAACTTAAATGAGAAACATGATTACTCACCAGCTGGTAAAATACAATGTTTATCTGATGTACCACTAGTACCAGGTATGTCTAAATCAGCAATTATATCATTTTGTTTTGTCTCATTAATCACAATTTCTATAAAAATATGTATGATCACGAATAATGAATTTAAATAACAAGCAATTAATGTAGGTATTTTATTTTTTAATAGTTACTCACCAGCTGGTAAAATATACTGTTTATCTGATGTACCACTAGTACCAGATATGTCTAAATCAGCAATTATATCATTTGGTTTTGTCTCATTAACCACAGTTTCTATAAAAATATGTATGAAAATGATTTATGAATAATTAATTTAAATAGCCAGTGATGCATTAAAAAATGAAAAAAATGCTCATAAATTAAGTTTTAATAACATCTATGACATACAGCTACTTACGTGAACGTGATTGTTTAAATTTTTGAAATTTTCCTTCACATTGTGTACGTTTAAAATAGTCAGAAATACTAGAAACAGTTCTTTTTACTGCCTTTTTTTTTTAACAAGATTTTTTATGGCGAGTCCAGTTGGTGCTATTCATAGAGTCCCTTTTTTTATTACAAGTGGGACACAGTGAATTCATTTTTAAATGATGACAATTGACAATGTTAAACGCAAATAAATTAAAAAATGAATATTGAATATTCCACTGACCAGTGACCACTATCCAAGTCCATATTGCACTATTGCAGCAATAAGAAGTAAGAACTAATAACACTATTAACACTAATAATTAGTAGGTAATAACTAATAACTGACTGTGCAGGTTCTGGTCTTGCGGATACAAGTCGTTTCGGGGAAATGGGAATTTACGTCTGCCGATAACGATTTGTTATATTTATAAACCATTGCTTTATGTATTTATTACGCCGTGATGTAACTATCAACATAACAATTTTATTTGTATTCTTATTCTATATTATTATGAATAAACTTGCTGATATCTCAATTCTCAAGTTCATAATCATAATTATTTAGAAGCAAATAAGTAATACATTTTACAAATCTCCATTACCACCACGGTACCACCACCCCCAAAAATCAACGGAGCCGTGGCTCAAAAAAAACTGCCTCGCCACGCCACTGATTCTAACAAATACGTATTTAAGGTGATGTATTTGTACTATATAAAATTGAGGGGTGGGTATAGGTAACACAGTCTGGGTTTATATAATTTTGAAAAACTACCACTTAGTAGCCATTAGGTATTAGGTAAAAGGTATTTACTTAACATGAACATGAAAGTACATTGATTATTGATGTCCAAGTAATTGTAGAAACAAATAGTAAAGGTATTTTGACCTTGGACCTCAATTGAAATAATATTTTTGAGGGGTCTAGGCAGGGGTGGATGGATTAGTGGTTAAAACTTGTGTTTGCTTCACCTACTAAAAAATAGTTCGCCGTACTGACTACATACATATTACGTTAATGAGAATCGTTTCGATTGGTTATAACTATCCGTAATTGGTCTCAAACGTAAGTTCACGAAATGTTTTCAAATAGACAAGACCACAATTATAATGATATAATGATGGACCACAATTATAATAATATTATAATGGAGCACAATTATAATGATATTATAATGAATTAAAAAAATAAATATTTAATTGGAAATATTTAATTCGTTAACACTTATTATTATAATTAGATGTACCTTCTTGTATTTGTACTATCACCCAGGAGCTTAAATTAGTATAGAAATAATTTCTTATAATTTATGTATATGTAAATGACAGTTGGGTAATTATACTCATAATCAAATCTTCCAATTAGAATAGGTCACATACAATTATTTTTTTGTCTAATAGATATGCATATAATATCTGCATGTAGTTATTATGAACATGTTTAAAAACCAGAATTTATCATTTGCGCAATTGTTGAATAGTGAGACCAGCTTATTTATACATAATATATATATATACTCGTATCACACATTTTTAAGGTTTTATTAGTGTTATTTGCAATTAGAGACGTGGAACACTTTTGACATGTGAAGCAGTGCTCCGGAGTTCCAAAGCATAGGGCCCCTTGGACTTCTAGAATAATTCAGAGACTATATTTTCTTAAACTATTTGATAATATTGATGTATTAGATATTAAATTTCCAAATAATACGTAGTTAATTCAATGGCTGTATGTAAACTACGGCAAAAAAAAATTTTACATTACACAAACTGCGGCAATTTATTTTATATACCTTCTATATACCTATACTATATTATAGTACCTAAATCATATATACCTACATATGTGTACCTATGTACGTAAATCATTTAATTAATTATGTGATATTGCGTCTTGCGCAGATAGTGTTAAGGTAAATCCAAATGTATTTAAAGTTTTAATGAAGCATATCGGGAATATCGGTTCCTTCACTTTTGATAATACTATAATATATATATATATATATATATATATATACTATAGTTAGTATCTACTTACCATGCGCGGATCCAGGGGGGGGGGTAGGGGCGACCGCCCTTCCCCCGTCAGCTGTATCAAAATGTGTTGTATCTAATTTGTTGTACTATTAAATTTCATTATTTTGTGTTATACCATTCTAATGTATTGTTAATTGTTATTGTCACAAATTTTTGTCTTTTATTTTTGTAACATAAACATATGAAGTGTCGATAACAACAATATTATTGCGATATTATTTATAATCCGCCCCCCCCCCCACGTTAAGGTAGGCTGGATCCGCGCCTGCTACTTACAAGTGCTAAATGTTAGTAGAGTTAAAAGTTTAATATTTATTCAACGTGATGGAATTTACAACAATGTTTAGCCAGAATGGCAAACAATTAACAGTGTTAGACAATTTTAAATCCAAATTTAAATATGAATCTAAAATAAGTGGTTATAAAACGTGGGAATGCACTAACAAATTATGCAAGGCTAAATTGGTGTTCAACAAGGAAAAAACTCTAATACAAGAAAAATCAGTTTTGGATCATACTCATGAAGCAGATTTTACAATTGACAATTTAACGTTATCGATCATGAAGTTAAGCCACGGATAAAATACGCATTATAGCTGTCATAATACGTATTATACTTAATTAAACGATAAACGTATAATATATAGGTTATCGCAGTGTTTCTCAACCTTTTTTCTGTAGCGACCCCTCTTTCTGAATCTTAATTTTTTAACGATCCCTATATATATATATATATATACAAATTGTATAAAAATGCGAAAAACAATGTATAAATGCAACTTATAAACCTACTTAAAAAATGGCGCACGGCGATGTTAATGATGACCTGCAACATAAATATATAATATTATAATATATACACTGCAACATAGGCCTTATCTTAGGTTATTACTTGAAAATCTAGATTCGACGTTTATTATAGATTCTTCAAACAGTCAAAGAGTAATATCGCTTTAAAAATAATAATAGTGTGTTTTTAATGTAAATAATCTAAGCTCGTAATATGTAATATTATAATATTTTATTGATATAATTTTTTTAATGATTGAGCTTTTAATTTTCGCATTGATTTAAATCATTCGATTGCGACCCTGAATAATAAGTTGGCAACCCTCAAGGGGGTCGCGACCCCCAGGTTGAGAAACACTGTGTTATCGTATCGGTATATATAAAGGTAGTACATATAGAAGGTAGGTTTTATAAAACAAATTGCCGCAGTTTGTATAATGTATCTTATCGGTTTTGGTCGCAGTTTGTATAATGTAAAACTTTTTTTTGCCGCAGTTTACATGTCAACTTTTAGAAAAAGGTTAATTTTACCGCAGTTTACCATCTCCCAATTGAGTTAATATCAGTGCTAAGGTGAAATAATAACTAATGTAATATGTTTTTTACTATGGTAAATTGGATTTCTAATAAAATAATAAAAAGTTAAATAAAAATTAAAAATTATTTAATGGTAAATACACGTAAATTAATAAATGAATAAATAAACAAATAGTTATAATAGGGTGATTCACCAAGCGTAAAACACTCATTATCTCAAAAACTATTCACTTTTTCCAATTTTTTTTTTTTTTTCAAAATTTTAGATCTAAGCTGTTCTTGAATTATATAATCGTTTAATATTTTTTACCCTTATATTAATTGATAAACCACTATCAACTTTTGTTTTTCAAATGGCAACACATACTAAAAATGTCATAATTTAGTAAGGCTTTTTTTCTTATGAATTATTACGTTTAAATTTTCATTTTTTGTTAATTCGTTGACGAGATAGAGCTTCTTAAAGTTGGGTGGTTTTGGGAGGTATTTGTATTAAAATGTGTAATAATTAGTCAGTACACCAAGCCGCAGCAATACTTATCGCTTATAAAGACCAGAAGTCATAAATAAAATGAAAACCGTTCGACCCCAAGATAGGGTTACCATATTTTATTTGACGGAAACTGGGACAATTTTTCCCCCATTTTTTCTCGTTTAAAAAAATGTATTTATATATAAATCATTTACTACTGCGACGTCTCCTAACCGGATAGAAAGTCTGAAAGAAACATTGATTATATTATGGCTACTGTGATTCCTTTAGTGATAACTACAACTAGCATGTGGAAACAACAATACGAAGAACGTATTCGACAAAAATAATAATCATTTAGTTAGGAGAATAATTAAAAACAGATTTCGTGAGTAAATTATTCAACATTTTATTTTATCATGACAATAATATTATGATTGTTTGAACTAGAGTTTAATAAAATACAAACATACATTATTAAAATCAATTGGTTATCCCGAAACAAATCATCGGGACACCGGGACGCCATATTCAAAATCAGTACTGTCCTGGCCAAACCGGGACGTATGGCAACCTTACCCCAAGATATAATGGTGAATAATGATTATCAGTGTACGTACTTCTGAAAATAACTTTTATTAATACACGTATAAGTTTTTATTTTATTGGACTGTCACGTCTTATCATATGTTATCCCCACTACATGCATACATCATATAGCTGATTAACTGTCGCTTCTATTGTTAGTTGTGATGATAACAAGCCTGTGGTAAGAACTCAGCTGTAGTATTGTATTACCGTTAGGTACGAACCACGGTCTTAATAGAAAGGTCTTTTAAGACCGTGGTACGAATTATGAATTTCATAATTTTCTTTTTCAAATGTCTTTGTTGGTTATGGTATTGCGTGATACTACCCGTTAATATTATTATGAATTATGAACACTAACAGAGAATAATTCCTAGTTTCTTGTTTAAACAATGTGAACATGTTTTAAATAATTAACTTAAATTCAAGCCTATTAATCTCAAAATTAAAATTCGTTTGACTCGCTCGATGAAATTAATACAGAAATCTAGTAACAGAAGTATTCTAAACGGCTTCATTCACCATTTCTTATTTACGCAGAAAAAACTTCTCTTCCTTGGTGGCATTAAGAACTAAATACACAAATCATTTGTTATCATTAGAAAATAATTTACTTTTATGTGTTTCCAATGTTGGTCCACGATTAATAAAGCTTTTGAATACAAACCAATCACAAGTACTACATTAATTTATACATTTACTTTTATATTCATAATTTATAGTACATTTATACTATACTATAAACTATTTTTTTTTGTTTTTGCCATTGTGATTATGAATTTTATTTTTATTTTTAATATAAATAAAAATTTGTTTTTATACATCAGTGTTTAATTATTTCTGAACAATGTGACCACCCAGTTGAGAAATGCTAATATAAACTATACACATTATTAAAAAAATATATTTTCGAATATTTCTCATAAACTTATAGTTAATACAAAATAATTTATAAGAAATAATATAGTGGATCATTTCATTTTCAGTAAATCCACACCTTGGATAAACCATTAAACTGTAAATTATATTAATCTATAATATTTTAACGATGCACGTTAAGAATTTATATTGACTATAGAATATTAAATATTCTATATTTTATAGATTTATAAAATATTTATTTATATTTTCTGTATTTTATATAATTTCTATATAGATTTTATTTATTAAAATAATAATTCTCAAAAAATAAATTTAATTGAATACCATCAAATTTAATTTTACAGAATTTAAGTTTCTTGATTCTAGTTATATTATTTTTTTCAAGAATACTTGTAAAATGAATAAAAGTAATAACAAATTTAAATATTTATCAAAATATTTTTAACAGACAACAATAAAATTAATGATTTTCTGTAACAGCCTAGATGCCAGGTATGCCTGTTTTGAAGCCAGGTATTTGGATTGATATATTTAATAATGCATCCTTAAAATAAATACATAATGCCATGTACATATATTTATAAAATATATCGTGTATTTGATGATTCATCTCGGTCAAAACATTATCTTTTATTTTATGAAGATAATATAAGGTGCATCGTCTCAACTTGGCCCATCCATATATAATTTTTTTTTTATGTATGACGCAATGATTTGCTAATTTTGAAAATCAATTTGCTATCATTTGCTATTTGCTAACCTATGGCAAACATTTCATGATGATGCCGCGAAGAAGGTGAACTACTTGAACTTAGCCCACCCGTATAAAAAACATTTTTTAAGTAGGACGTAATGATTTGTTAATTTTAATTATCTATTTGCTATTATTTTCTAGTTATTTGCTAACTTTAGGCATAAATTTCGTGGTGATAACGCAAAGTGGGTGGGTTACATGAGCTTTGCCCATTCGCGGTAAAAAAAAACTTTTTTTTGGTCAGACCAAATTATTTAATAATTTTGAAAATCAATTTGCTATGATTTACTAACGATTTATTAACTCTTAACATTAATGTAAAAACGATACCGTAGAGTATAAGATGGGCGCCTTTTAAACTAATTGGTAAATGGATGAGCCAAGTTCAGGGACGTGAGGGAATTACTGTATTGGTCTTTTAAACTAAAACGAATTTACCACTGCTGTCGAAAATAATTCTTAGTGAATGATTTCGGTTGAATCATATTATATTTCTAATGATGGTTATTACATCAACCATAAAAATATATATAGCCTGAATACAATAGAAAATTCAAATTTTTTAATAAGATAAGTTGAATTTTTAATGTTCTTAATTTCGTAATAAAAAAAGGTACCTATCGAACATTTTGAAAAATCGAACATTTAAATTATTTTTAAACAACAAAAATGTCATTAAATTATTTCCAAACTATGTAATGTCATTAATTCAATAACTATTATCATTTAATTCGTTAAAATATCTAATTTTAACAACAATTTATTTTGTAAAAGTTATAAACTATTTTTGTAATTTTCCAGTTAATATTTTCCTTGTTGGTTACAACGAAAATATTATGAACATTTTGTATTCAATATTCAAATCTTTAAAATAAAAATTGAAAATGAATTTTCAATTACAAAAATTGCAGATTATCATGATTTTTATTGTTTTGTCAAAATGTATTTTTTAAACGCTCATATATTTTTTTTCTTTAATCAGTAAAATCTATATATGAGGAACTTTGTTAAATTTTCAAGACTTTTTGTCATACTAAAATTATTTTATCAACATATTCAAACAAAATTAAGAAACACGAAATTTCAATTTTCTATAAATATCGCAAAGAATTATCTTTTAATATTTTACTATCTTTAGTAAATGCTTATATAAACATTCAATGGAAATTTTATGTCTCTATGATTATTATGTTTTGAATTTTGATGAAAACAAAAATTCAATTTTGTGGAAAACCGGTATGCCCTAAATGTTGCCGTAAAATATGTAATTTGTAAAATACTCGTATAAACGAAAAAAAAAAACAAACAGAAGTTTTTCTTTAATTTTTTTTTATTTTAATAAAAAATGCATACAATCATTAATAATTTAGCAAAATATTAATGATTATATGAAATTTTTTTTTTTGATACACAATCTAAAAAAATATAATAAGTTATGAACTAAAATAATTCATAATTCAAATAATATTCAAGGTGTTTGCAGACTTGCGGTCTTGTTAAACATGATTTAATTACTCAACTCGAATTGATACATGTTTGTGGTATAGTAGAACAAATGATTAGTAGGATTAATTCGGATAAATGTATTTACTAAATTTTCCTTCCAATTCCTGTAAACAAAAAATGTTAAGACATTCACTACCTATGTAGTTTATTAAGTTAAATTGTTTGAATAAAATATATCTAATTTAAATAAAACAATTCTTATTTAGTTAATATTTTTACACTCGGAGAATATTTCATTTACTACAAAAATTCTCCAAAGGATACTATTTAGGAAATATATTTATATAATATAAAATAATGTTTCGTTAAATTCTATGAATTATAATTCATAAATCATAATGTAATTCAAAATATATTACACAAGTACGTAATAATATAATTATTCTAAACAATGTATGGATACATTTTATACTGGGCACTTGTTTAATTATTTTAAAATACCATATACATTCCAAGGAATCCCGTAAACATGTATATAATGGTTAAAATATCGAAGTAAAAGTATCGTGATAAAAATTACGCCCGAGCAAAAAAATGTCGCGGGTAGTAACGTATCGCCGTAAGTCTTAGTCGGTGGGATGTCCAGTTCGGTGTTAATCAATTGCACTGAATTCGGGGCCTATACTTGTATAATATTATACTAATAATATAATCTATTACGCCGATACAAAAAAAAAAGTGGAGCGTCAATTATTCGCACAACATTTTTGAGTACAAATTTATTTTTAGTTTAATTAATTTAGTTTTATCATTCGTTATGTTCCTTTTATAGTGTACTATAATATTATATTATACATATAATGTTATATTATGAAATGTGAGATTATTTTATTATTTTCTACGAATACTATGCTACTTTTGCGGAGAAAAAAAGAAGTTCATTGGAAGTGCAAAAAAAATTGATTATTATTCAAATAAATACATTATATTTTTATTTTATTATATTTTTATATTATGTATGAATATTATATTTAATACAATATCTAGTAAATTAACTTTTAACTTAATTTTTCAAAATTTTTTAAAATCGCACAAATCGATTACTCTCACCCTTTTAGGCCCCAATTAGTGCGGATAATCGAGACTCCACTGTATACTATATAGGTATACATAAGGTGACCATATATTTTTCTAGTCGAAACGGGACAAAAAAAAAATAAATACTTTTTTAAATATTTATATTAAAATAATTATGTAATATTATGGTTTTAAGGAACAAAAATATTAAATTTTATTAAAAATATTTTTTTATTTTTTATAAAAAAAAAACCTCTACGTATAGAAAGCGGTTGACAATTACTGTAAAACTGAAATAATGAACAATGAAAAATAATTTTTTGTTTGCGCTGATATTGGAGTATTAAAACATATTAGGTTAATACGTCCATATTAATACATCGTTTACCGCAATATTTATTTTTACGAGTATATTTTATTAGTATAATTATACTCCAATACACCCACCACACAGCCCCGATTCCGTACAACGTCAACCGTGCAATAATTCAGTATATTCACGTTACATGCACACATAATAGTTAAATATAATAAAAACAATAACTCATCGATAGGTTAAAATTGAATATTGTTATTTTTTTACTATTTTCTGATAACAGGACATTTTTGTGTCCCGAAAATTTTCCTGGGGACAACGGGACGAAGACGCGAAAAACGGGACAGTCCCGTTCAAAACGGGACATATGGTCACCTTAGGTATACATCAATTGTGCCGGAGCATTTTTGATATTTTTAATAAGTCATTGTATACAACTATAAAATCTGACACGTAAAATATATTCTTAGCTTAATTAAAATCTTAAATCACCAAACGTTTTAGTAAATTATTAATCTACTAAATGTACAATGCTGTCAACCTGTAATTTAAAAATCAATGGTTATAGTATTATAACCTAACATATTTATATACATGTGTTAAGGAATCAATCGGCGTAATTGGCTTTGAATTCAACAAATAATTATGAGTACAGCCATAACAAGGGTGAGTCGTTTGAATCATTTGCCTCAGGCGTCGAATCAATGGAGTGTTAAGGCTTGACAAATTTTTCAATTCAAATTGGACAATAAAGTAATGTTTAAATTAAAACTAAATACATTTAGAAAGCTAGGGCACGATATTAAACACGTACATCACCCCAGCCCAACCTTATTGGAATTTTTGAAAATTTACTTCATCAAGATTTAGTATGAAATTTGTATGAATTTGTACGATCTTAGTTTTTCCGTTATCGAACAAAAACCATAGATGGGGCTGGGGTGCCGTCACCCCAGCCCAACCTAAAGGGAAATTTTAACGTTTTCGATTTTTTTTCAATGCCATATTTTAGTACGTAATTTGTATGAATTTGTACGACCATAAAATTAAGAACATGTTTGTTTCCCATTTTTGGTTATGGAAATGAAACGGCAAGTTCTGCAGCTGTCCAGCATTTTTGTCCAGTAACTTTTGAAAAAAAAAAAAAATGGAAAAATTACATAGTTTTTGAGATAATGTTTTACGCTTGGTAAATAACCCTGTATTAATTGTAGCTTTTAAATCAAATGCAGTCAATTTATTCTGATATTTTGTTTTTGTAGAAATTATTATACGTAAATGGTCAACTGTGGCAGTATGTTTTCCAATTATTAGTTGAATTTCTTTGTTTAATAAACATGTTCTAAATTTTGTAGGTATATGTATAGGATATTGAGTAAATAATGTTTTGTCGGTTGTTCAAGATTTTTAATAATTCCAAGACTTCATTAGGAATTCCTTGTCTTCCTTTAGAAATCATAGACATCCACAGACTTCCTAGAATTCCTATGCTTTGTACACCGACTTCCCTCCGCGAATCCTCCCCCCCCCCGAAATGAGGTGACGTCACTTCAGCCCGACCTATGGTTTTTTTTCGATAACGGGAAAACTAAAGTAGTACAAATTCTGAAAATGGTCGTACAAATTCATACAAATTTCATACTAAATCTTGGTGAAGTAAATTTTCAAAAATTCCAATAAGGTTGGGCTGGGGTGATGTACGTATATTAAACCTCTTGTTTACTTTCTCTTGAATCACTTTATAACAAATTAATCAACTCACTCAAAACACTTCGCACAGTGAAATTAGATATCTCTGAACAAAAATAACTAATACATCTCCTTCTGATGGTAGCGTATAGAGAGAAACTAATAAAATACTACAGTACAAGTTTAGTCTACCATCCTTAAACAAAAATGACATTTCCATCGTTATAACTAGTGGTCTTGATACTCGAGAACCCGGGTACTACCCAGGTATCCAGGTTTTACGGGTATTACCCGATTTACAAAATTTCGGGTAGATTTCAACAGATAAGAATAAATTTGAAGTATTTCGACAACACTTATCTAAAATATTTAAGCCATATCCCGATACCTTTAGTGCAGATTTTACCTCTAAATAATAATAATAATAATAATAATACATTTCACTCAGAATCCCGAAGGCAATATTTGTACAGTTACAGAGAAAAAAATTCAATTGACTATGAACATTATAATAATAGTATTTATAGGTAATGAAAAACAAAAACAAAAAAAGTATATCATAGAAATAACAAATAGTTAAACATATTACAAGTAAGATCAATAAAAATTATATAAGGAGATATAATTGTATTAATATTATGATAAAATAAATCAAAATCTTTAAAATTATTACAATTAATTAATATTTTATTAATAGACCCAAAATGTATGTAATTTTGATGGTGGTGAGTAATAAGTAAGGCAGAGGACTTGAAGCATTTGCATATTTGTTTTGCACAGTCACAAAAATAGCAGAGCACGAAACAAACACGTTTCATGCTTTCATAAAGCTAGTTTTGAAATTTTATTTTGCATATAAATGCATACTTCGAGTCCTTTTTGTTTTTAAGACATATTTTACACTTTTATACGCTATTTGATACTTTTTGAGACATATTTAACTTAAATCGATTTTTTCAAATAGCATTTTTATTTCAAACAATATAGTCAAAATGTTTGGATAAAAATGTATTTAATTTTAATTGTTGTCGTATAATATGTTTTTTGACTGTCCGTGGGCACACATTTTTCCTAGAAACGATAACGATCTAACGTCGTTTCCTTACAGAAAATTAAGAAAATGAAGTAAAATGTATTTTATATATTTGGCTATGGTATATAATAAATTTAAATTATGTATTTATTTTGACTTGTTTTAAACGCTATTTGTTTAATTAATACTTTTAAATAAAAAGGCTAAAAAAAATGTTAAGTGCATAAGTGCTTGCATATTTAGAGCTTTTTTAGAGCTACAAGTCCTCTGCCCTAGTAATAAGTAAAGTAGGGTTGTTTCTCTATTCATAAGATGAAACATTAAAATGACTTCTAATAATTCCGAAAAATCTATTTCATTATTAACATGATTAAAAATAAAACGAATATCAAAATATTTTCTTTTCGTTGTTAATGAATTTAGTTTTTTAAAAAGAGTTATTAACAACAACATTATATAAATTAATATTATTTTTCTCAGTATATCCGTATCAAGTTATTTATGACTTTTGAACATTTTTCTGTCTGAGGATCGATAACAGGGATCCTTCCCCTCCAGAATATATGCCACTGATTATTATAATCTATACTTGGCACTCTGACTGCGTGGAATAACATAACCCTTAACTTTCAATATAAATTATTACAAATTATTATTGGATTTTTAATTTATTTTATAGAAAATAAACGTTATAATAACGATATCTTTGTATTCACGACATTTTTGTCATCACTAAATTTTTACTGCTATTTTTTTATTTTTATATATTTTTTTTTTACTACGATATTATGACGTGAATTTTTTTTATTTCAAATATTACGGTATCACACTTAGTAAATTATGTTGATGATATTCGTATTTATGAGTTATAAATTAGCAATCAATATCGATTTTTTTATTTTTTTTTTAACGTTAACATTCATTACGTAATTAGTATGAATTTGTACGACTACTACAGAATTTTCAAAAACAATTTTTAATAATTACACTTAATATATTGGCGTTGCTAAAACGTTATCGTCTGGTGAAATTTTTACCATATTTACACGAATAGTTATGAGTTAAATTCCATAAATATGTATAAACTAGAAAAAAACTGTTATTTTACATTAAATACATTTTATTTAAGAACCTAAAGATTTTTATGTTATAAAACATGAATATACTAATTGTTAGCAAATACATTTTTAGAGTGATATGAATTTATAACGATTAACGAATAACGAAAAAAAATCATTTAATTTTACCTTTGCGGTGACATCCGAATCAACTCTCTCGACGACATTTCCCGTACTGTTTACAATAAATTTGACGTAATTCGATTCTATTTCACTGCAAAAATACAAAACATTTTTAAATATATTTTCCATTATGATAAAATGGTAATTTTTTGATACACGTCCATGGCCCGGCTTAAGGGGTAGGCGACGAGGCTCACGTCAAAGGCGGCATTTTTCCGGAGCAATTTTTATGTATAAAAAAAAATATTTGATGTGATATTTACTTGTAAGGGGCGGCAAAACTAAATTTTGTCTATATTTATTTAAACACTTGAGCCGGGCCTGAACGGTAAGAAGATCTACAACGCCTAATGTCTACTTAAAAATTCGTTTATTGCAGTCTTTTAAACTGCAGTAAAGGTGCTTTTAAGTAGATATATAGTATATGTTATGGCTAGTATTAAGATGAGCAGGCTTATCATAACTTAATTAATGTTTTTGGCCAATGACAAAATGTCGGACCTAAGATACTAATACAGATACATAATCTTAACAGTAGCCGATAAGATTAACATTATCCAACCAATATTGACCTAATGACTAAAGTAGGTACTAAAATAATTCTAATATTGGAATAAATGTAGTTATTGCAAAAATATAAAATTCACCATTATATATTAAAATATGTACACAATCGTGTGTGAACTATGGTATTATTTAAAAATTGAGATTTATTTTAAACCATATCTGCATAAGGTTTCATATAATTGCATACCTGATAAAGACCGCTCGCAATCATCTATCATCAAGTTTAATTTGATCAAACATGCCATATAGTAGGATGGCCATTCGTCTAGGATTTTCTGGGACGTTACGGGCTTAGGAACTCATGTCCCGGTGTCCCGAAAAATTGTTTTGGGACAAAGTGTTGTTACCGGGTTTAGCTATCGACATATAATGTTCCGGAATTTAACTTCTTTTAACGAATTTTTTTTAAAATTATTTGTTGATAATAATAATCACACACAAATAAGCATATAAGCCCTTACCACAGATAAATAAAAAAAACTATAAATATTTATATATAGTCAAAATTTATCGTTCCGGATTTCTGTTAATTCAATCAGACCACCCTACCTATATTGTAGTACATAACGTATCTTCTTTCATCGATTTATTCATCAACGAGACTTAATTGGTGTTAATTATACATAAATCAGGGATAAAACTCCCCAAAAAAATTACGATTTTAGGTTTGGTTTTTGAAAACCGGTTTAATAAAAGATGGTTTTACTCAGCGGTTATATATATGAGTATATATAAATATTATGTTATAGTATGATGAATCAATTTATTTCAAAATTTTATTTTATCACAGGTTATATTTAGGTTTCATAATCGATCTACATAGCGGATCCACGAATTCATCGAAATCGTTCAATGAGTTCGCGGCATGCAAAGCTTCCGCACACGACACGATGGCCTCATGTTAACTGTTCTGTGGTATGCCCACAATGACTTAATGAAATTACCGATATATTTGATAAAGTACATAGCCTGTCTACTGAATAGTGTATATATACATACAACGTATGACTATGAACGCTTAATTAAGTTTTAAGATTAATTAACGATTAACTCAAGGAATTTCGATGAATCGTTTATTGCAATTATTACTATCGTTTTAGTTTTTATTATACTTCGTAATAATTAGGGTTCGGGGTGTTATAGCATTTGCTTATTTTTATTGTTTGACATTAAATATAGCGGAGTGTTATGAATGTGTATGTCATGTTATAACACGTTAAATCATGAAATTTGAAAGTCCTTTTTATTTTTGCTTTTTTTCGACATTTTTTTAAAAAAAATGCATATTTCCTGTTTTCTGATTATTTTTGCTTTTTCGCTTATCTCTGCTTAAAAAATTATAAGCCATGACGTAGGCCACTGACCTCTAGATTTTTTTTTTTAACTATTTATAAGTATCGTTTACATTTTATTTTTCACAAAATACCTTGGAAAATCCATAAACAATAAGGCAAAATGTCTCAAAAGTCAAAGTTAAACTTTTTTTATAATTTAAAGGTTTAACTTTTATTTTTTTTTTGATTTTTTAATTCAAAAATTATAATATGGGCTACATTATTTTGTTTTAATATTTTTTGCAATCATTAATTATATATTTAACACAGTTTCAAAATATGTCTAGTACTTTATCGTGTTCATGTAAAAAGAAAATTTAGAAATTTTTGCTAATTTTTGCTATTTTAGATCTTTTTTTGTTTAAATTTAAGTTTTTTAAATGCTTATTTATTTATTTTCATTAATGTACAAACTGAAATATTGAATTATATCTTTTCAGTATTAAAAACTTAAGTTTATAATTTAAAAAAAAACCACTGTACTTAAAACGGTTTTGGTTAAGGTTACCGTTCAAATAATTTGCGATTTCAATATCGGTTTTTAACCGGTTTTCTGTTTTACTGCTTCCGCTCTGATTAAAGTTATTACACATCGTGAAAACCGCATTTTAACCGGTTTTGCAAAAACTTGTTTCCGTTCTTGATATATATATATATATATATTTACAACAATCTTAAAATTATCATGTTCTTACGATGTGTACGTATTTTGTTTAAAATCTATTTAAAATCTTCTTCGGTTTATTGTTTGTGATCTTTAAATGTATCACATGTTTAAATGTATCACAAATTTGAATGCAGAATAAGAGTTATTATATTTACTGAATAGCATCAACATTTCAAATAAACAACAATCAAACAATGAAAAATAAATAAAACTAAAATTAAATTAATCAAAATTTAGAATCTAGTTATACCCAAGAATTGTTCTTATTGTCATTATAAATATTGACAGAGATCAAAGTTATACGCTAGCAAAGTATTTTTTTCTAAATCATTGTATAAATAAAAAAATTTAAGTATTTAAAGTTTACCTTTATTGATGATTGATATCATAATAATTTGTATGTAATTATAAATACTATATAAAAAAAAAATTTTAACTATCTATTTTTGTATGACTTATATTGTTATACTATTTGTATGTATAACGTTATTTACTCATTACCTACGAGCAGTTAGATAATGTTGTAAAATAATTTAATTATTAGTAAATAAAGTCCGAAATTTAGATATTAGTCAAAAACAGTAACAAACTCATGATTAGTTGGCTAATCTTAAAATTCGCATTTTTTGACAATATCTGTAACATTTATGTATATGTATGTAAACATTAATACATTTTTAGAACCGAAAATCGAGTAACACAGAAAAATAGACAGGAAAAATTATTATGCCTTCACACAACTCCTAAATTACAGTATATAAATAATTTTATGAATAACAAACACAGATCCTTACCTTGCATAAAAAGCCTTTCCAGTATTCCATCGCAAATAACTCCATAATGGATCCCCAAAATAGCCATTGATTTGAACTGGTTGAAAAACATCAAATGAATAGTACGGTGCTCTAATAAATGTTTTTGATGGTAAAGGATCATCAATTTTCTATATTGTTTGAAGTATAAAGAATATTATAATACAATTAGTGTGTAAAATAAAATAATTTAGTGAACATCAATAGGGACTTCAATTAATTTATTCATACAGGTGGTTTTTTAGATAGAAACAGATAATATTATTCCAAAATATTAAAAAAAATGGTTATCCAGGCACGTACTGGCCCACCGGGATACCGGGAAAATCCCGGTAGGCCCCCTTACACATTTTAATTCCTGGGCCCTCTACCAAATAGGTACCCGTAGTTTCAGTTAAAGTCAGTAATTTTATTATTTTTAATAATAAATAATAATTGTTATAAAATTATTTTAATTGAATAATTGAAAAAAAGAAAATTACATAAAGGACAAATAACGAATTTCGTTGGTTAGTTACTGATAATGCAATTTTTGATATACCTACGACTAAGGAGTTGTTTAACACAGGAGAATTTGGAATCATTGTTTTTGAGTAACTGTGAAAGGGAATTGTTGGCAGATATTACACCGGATCAAGTAATTTACTTAATGTATGAAAAAATTACAGAAATGGTTAATTTTATAACAATATTTGGATCTTTTTAGATTAAGTTCTTAAATAATTGTATAGATGATAATTATCAGTATAGTATTAACAATCATTCTATATTTTTTTTTTCAAAAAAATTATTATTTCTTAGTGTTTCAATTAATGAATTGTGACTGTAAAAAATTGTAGTACAATTTATTTCTGAATCTTTTATTTTGTTCTAAAATTATTCAGTATCAATTTTTAAGGTTGAAACCTGTATAGAATAATAAAAGACATACTGTAGAACAAGATAAAAAAAAAAAAAATAACGAGAAAAATCATTTTTTATATAAAAATAACTATAACCAAATTCCAATTAAAATGCTATATTACAATAGATAAATGAAATGTTAAACTTTCGAAAACAAAAATAAATAAAAGAAAAAAGAAACAAACTCTCTGAAAGACAGAGATTTGAGATGGACCTGGAGTGTTCATTTTTTTTAAGTTTGAACTAAAATATAAAATATATAAAAAAAAATATAGAAATACATTGGATAACAAAAATGTTACGTAAATGGTACAGTGCGGTGTGAGATACCGCTGAACATTTTATATCAACAATAACAAGTTATGATAGTGAACATAATTTTAGAAAACCTATCTTATCATATACAATTTACCTCAATATTAAGGTATACGTAACTTCCAAGTAATATTATCAATATTATAATTGATATGTAGGATAAAAAAATGCAGCGGTGTATGACACCGCACTGTAACAGTTACGGGTTAAGAATGTTGAAAATTTAGATTTAAACATTTTATTGAAGTATTTGAAATATTTTTATTAAAATACTATTCATATTTTATAATTTATACTACGAAATAAAATCACTTAAATGAAAATGATTATGTTAAAATTGTTGTGTATTTATTTATTTTTATAGAACTTAAATTAAAATGTATATTTGGTATATTATTTAGGTTCATTTACAAAAATCATTAGTGCCAATTGTGGACAAGATGAGAGAAAATTGGCTGAGATGGTTTGGGCATGTGATGAGGCGAGAGGAAACGAATGCAGTAAGAGTGGTTATGAAGATGGACGTTGAAGGGAAAAGAGGAAGAGGAAGACCAAAAAAGAGATGGTTGGAGACTTTGGAGAATGACATGAGGGCTGTCGGTGTGTGCAGAGGAAATGTGATTGACCGAGTAAAGTGGAGGTGTAGGACAAGGGTGGCCGACCCCAAATAGTTGGGAGGAAGGCGAAGTAGAAGAAGAAGAAGATTTACAAAAATCATTAGTAAATCATCGTAAACATAGTATCATCAATACGCTTTTAGTTTGGTGTTATCCATTGACCAACTAAAATTAATAAAAAATTATAATGAAAAAAATAAACATATATGTTAAATTTTTGTAGCTCTTTTTTTCATATTTTTGAAAAATTAGAGCATATTTTAAGAATTTTTAGAGCATATTGATATGCATATTTTGTCAGTTTTTAGTGCATATTAAATAGTTTTTAAGTGTATTAAATTCATAGCCTCTTTATTAACCAAATTTTCTTAGAATTATAGTAATTAATCAGTTATGAATAATTTTGTATTCAAAATTTATTGGACGAATGTCTATATATATATATATATATATATATATATATATATATATATATATGAGATTTTACTTGTATATACATTTGTTTTTTCATACGGTGAGAAGTTTTTAAAAATAGGTTTTTCGTTATAGTGTATTACACCCTCAGTATTGTATGTATGTTAGTCTTACATCGCATCCAAACTCTTTGCTTTGGAAACCAAGAACTCTCAATTTTTGCATGTAATATTTAACTTCAAGACGAGTCAATTCTTTGAGAAAGGAAGATACGACTTGACAATGAAGCGGTGGTATATTGACAAATATTAACACATAACCTCTTAATAGTTATGTGAGCAAAAAAAAAAAGAAAATCACTTGAAAATTAATAAATGTTCATCCGTTTACAACGAGTTACAATAATACATACTTGTACTTGTCCATCTTTGTATTATTTCCTGAGATTGTCTTGGCCGTGAAATCGTAAATATCAGTGTGGCCCGAACTGATTAGGTTATTAAACCAGATGTCGGATTGGCACTGAAATGCATGAGAATATAAATACGATTAAATAACTGTTGAAGAATGTTTCGACGCACTGTATAACCATTGAGAGTGAGCAGTCTCTGATACGTGGTTTATATAGTACACGTCTTGAAAACTAATAACTATATTAACTTTTATATGATCACTCACAGTAATAAAATTGGTCACCAATACCAATACGAAAAAAGTGCTTCTTTTCTTCATTTCAAATATAACACCGTCAGTAATAGATCAAGAATCGACTGCTAACCACAAATTTAATATTTACCTAGACTTAATATTAAATGATTAAAATCATATCGGTTAAATATTTATGAAACGCTAATAAAATAATAAATAATTCGCGTCAATTACAAAAAAAGAACCGGATGGGCCTCGCTCTGCTGTACAGTTGGGGGTGGAGTGCACCTCGTTTATAGGATAGGTCATTATTATAATGGATTTGTTAAATTTGAATGCAATGATAGATATCATTGTATACGAAAAACGATTCTGAACGGAGTTAATATGTTTGTCTAGGATATAATACATTGTTATTTATAAATATTGTAAAAAGTATATTTTATTTTGAAACGATAAATATATTTTTCAAATAGGATGGGTTGGCAGTTGCATACAACGACATAGTTTGTCAGTCTAGAATATTATACATTATATTATATTTTACATGTAATTTTATGTCAATATTCGCTGTTCAAACGCTTATAAAAAAAACTTCTGTGGAATCTTTTATTAAATTTTCAAGTATTTTGTACGAGCCAAATTTTTTTTATCATCGATTATAAAAAAAAAAATGTAAAAAAATCGAATATTTTAAATGCCTATAAGTGGCTTAAAAATCAATATAATATTTTGAAAAAAATATGACATAAAGGAAATGCCAAACTTAACAGCTGGTAAAAATTTCAAAAATCTGCGACTTATACTTTTTGAATTATAACAAATATTTAAAATCGTTTGAGAATAAATCGCTATTTTATGCAATTTCGTAAATTTTTGAATTTCAAATAGTCATAGAATTTTTTCGTTTAAGTTTGGTAGAATTTGTTTTAAATATTTTTGAAGATTAGCTTATGGACAAAATAGTGTTAAAATTTTGAATCTTAAGTATGAAAAAAAAATATTTTATGAATTTTTATCTACAGAATAACTTGCAAATTATCGTGATTTTTACATATTTTATAGAAATTTGAGCATTAAGGGCTTATAAAAAAAATTTGAGTAAACCGATCACCGATATTTTTTAGTTACGATAAGTTTAACTTATTATAAACCTTGTATTAAATTTACAAGAGTTTTCGGTCTGCCAATTAAATTTTATAGATGTTTAAAAACAAAAATTTTACAAAAATCAAAAATTTAAATTGTTTATAAATAAGTCAAAATATGTCAAAATACTTTGAAAACATAACCATGTATAGAAAACGTCAATATAAAGATTTGGTGAAAATTTCGAGTTAGAGCATTTTAAAAAAATGTAATTTGTAAAAACGTGATTTTGCGTAAAATTTCCCGTTTTTTCGTAATTTTTTTATAGTTTTTTTTTGATTTTTTTAAAAAGTATTGAAAAGTTGGATTTTAGACTAGCCAAAGTACCATCTACATTCACTTTCCTTTCAGAAAAGTTGCTACATAAGTAAATCGAAGCATTTTTACTGCCAAAAAGGTGTCGTCAGACCCAAAAATAAAAAATTAAAAATAAAAATAAAATAAATAAAAAAAAAACACACATCATTGTAAAACCAATAGATTCCATCACTCCGTTCAGAATCTAGATCGTCTTTCCCCATAAAAGACACTGCATCAGGTCGTAATCAGTGACTTAAAGTGTGAATTCATATGAAAAGGTACAATAATTGTACTTTTTATATGAATTCGTACTTTTAGATACTTTCATGTAACTGTTTAAAACAATTATTGTTTTAAACAGTTACATGAAAGTATCCATTAAAAATACCCAACTCAAATGAATTTAATCTCGTGTACATTCTCTTATATTAAGACATGACCAATGCGTAATTTATACTGTGCGAATTTATAATATAGATACAAAAGGAGCTTTTGCTCTAGGGTGGTAAGTTTAAAAGGGTGGCAATGATGGCATATGAGCTGTGATGCTAAAATAATTTATATTTAGTAAATTATTTTTCTCAGTGTTAAATTTTTCATTTAAGTATCAAATATCTAGCCAGAATCAATAATATATTTTCTTATTTTTAAAATATAATTTTATAGCACTGAATAAAATAAAAATGTAATATTGAGAAAAATAACGACAGTTTTGGTAATGAAAAAAAACTAACATCACTACTGGTTGATATGCAATCTTTAAGAGGTAGTAGTGTAGTGTCGTTCGTTCTAGAAATATGGTTTCAAACGAAAATGAACATTTGAAACAATAGAATCGTACTCCGAGTAACAATATAATGTTTTTTGTTCGGAAAGGTATTATTACGTATACAATTTTATAATTACCTGTTACGACCGCTGTAGTCTTTCCTTATGTAGTTCTACATGTAGCTTTACCGACTCGCTGTGGAATAGTGATTAAAATTATTTGGATATTATTCACGCTTCGGTTGTCTTCGAAATTAATTCGTTGTGTGACGAACAAAATAAAATCGATATAAAGTGTCATCAATTATTTTTAATTACGTCTGCGGCGCTCGATCGTCAAAATTAACATTACCGTTCATTAACATTCTTTCAACCGAGTTCGACTCGAATGCGCAACACATAATACATAAATACATAATACATAATACACAATACATAGTAGATACTATCTGTATTAGCCATCTATATTTCTTTATTATTATTATTTTTTTTTATGTTTTCTTTTAACCAAACAACAAATCAATATAATTTCAACTTCCGTAGTTGAGTGAAAAATAAATAATTTAATACTTGAATTTTATTATCGAATCAGACACTCGTGTACAACGTGTTTCGTATAAAAGGCGCTCTCATATAAGATACTTTTTATGTCTTATTATGTCTTATTTATGTCTTATTATAGCACGTTCAGGGACGTATATAAATGTTTCCCACGTGTAGGTCTGTGGAAAGTTGCCACTCTAAATAACTAAAATAATATACATCACTAACTGAATTATTGTTTAATTACCTACAATAAAATATATATTAATTAGGTAAGTATACAAAATGGTATGAATGAAATACTAAAATTTCTTAAGATTTAACCCAATTTTATTTATAATTAATAACGTATTACATTCTTCAAATGTGTCGTTGTAGGCACGTGCCAATAGTGCGTGTATACAAATACGTTTTGAACCACTAGTATATCGTCTGAAAGCGCTCATAATTGTGCTATTATTGTTATAATTGACTCGTCGAATTGCACGATAGTTGGAATTCGATCCGGGGACCTATTTAGTCGTTCCGACGAAATTACAAGCTACACTTAATCTCTTGAATAATAATAGAGTAATAGAGGGTGAATAATCATCGTGAACCTTGTGAGATAACCAAAGAATGTTAAACTGCTCATAGTTGTTATTGAAATAATACAACTCAATTTTTGCTAATTGAAATTACATGTGTTACGGAACTATAAAATGTGTTTAACGTTTTCGTTTACTTCTATATTGAAAATATGGTTTCAAGTAGTGATGGGAATAATCGAATGATTAGTAATCGAAAACAAAAATAATCGAATAATCGAATGATTAGTAACTGAAAAAAAATAATCGAATAATTAGTAGTCGAAAAACAAAATAATCAAATGATTAGTAAATACCTAGTTGAAATAATAATAAGCGAATGATTAGTAAATGGTTGAAATAAAAACAATCGAGTGTTTATGGTTTATGATTTACATTGCTTGAACTGGTCATATAAATAATCAAATGCTTATTTATAAGTGTGAAAATATAAAATGCATTTTCAATCTAAATATTTATATTTTATATGTATTATACCGATTAGTGTGGTGATTAACGATACCGGGAATTATACTAATGAATAATGATTAAAATAAATAATAATACAATAATGGACAGTCGCATTCTTAATTTACTACCCCAGACTTAAATCTTAGAATAACAACAAAGTAAAATAAACATTACAATTTATTACAAACAATTATTACAATTATTGCCACATTTCATCAGAAATAATTATTTTAAATATATTTTTAGATTCTGAACGGAGTGAAGAATGTATTGATTTTACAATGATGTGTGTTTTTTTTTTTTTTTTGTGTCTGTCGACACGTTTTGGGGCAGTAAAAATGCTTCGATTGCCTTATGTAGCAACTTTTCTGAAAGTTTTTTTATTTGGTACTTTGGGGGGTCAAAAGTAAAAAATTTCCAATATTTTTTAAATGCGACGAGAAAAACCATAAAAAAATTTGGGAAAAACGGTTTTTACGCAAAACCAGTTTTCGACATAATCAAATTTTTTATTTTACTATAACTCAAAAACTAATCGATGTAAATACTTGAAATTTTCACAAAATGTTAAGATTAGCATTCTCTATACACCATTAAATTTTCAAAGTATTTTGACTTATATTGAGCTATTTATAGACAATTGAAATTGTCAATTTTTTTAACTATTTTTTTTTTAAATAACGATAAAATTTTTTTGGCTGCCCAGAAAATCTTGAAAATTTAATACAAGGTTTCTTATAAGTTGTTCCTTAACTGATAAAAAAAAATCTAAAATCGTAAGTCACAATTTTTTTTTATAAGTGCTCAAAGTTCCAATTTATACGAAATATGTAAAAATCACGATAATTTGCAAGTTATTTTGTAGATAAAAATTCATAAAATTTTTTCTGTTCATACTTAAGGTTCAAAATTTTAACACTAGGTTATCTATTAGCTACTTTTCAAAAATCTTTAAAAAAATTTCTACCGGAATTAGAGGAAAAAATTTAATGACTGTTTGAAATTTAAATATTTACGAAATTGCATAAAATAGTGATTTATTCTCAAACGATTTTAAATATTTGTTATAATTCAAAAAGTATAAGTCGCAGATTTTTGAAATTTCTACCAGCTGTTAAGATAGGTATTTCCTTTATGTCATATTTTTTTTCAAAATATAATATTGATTTTTAAGCCATTTACAGGCATTTAAAATATTCGATTTTTTTTACAATTTATTTTTAAAATCGGTGATAAAAAATAAAAAATTAAAAATTTGGCTCGTACAAAATACTTGAAAATTTAATAGAAGATTCCACAGAAGTAGTTCTTAATGTCATTCGAAAATTATTAAAATCCATAGGCACAATTATTTTTTATAAGCGTTTGAACAGCGAATATTGACATAAAATTACATGTAAAATATAATATAATGTAGAATGTTCTAGACTGACAAACTATATTACTGTATGCAACTGCCAACCCATCCTAATTGAAAAATATATTTATCGTTTCAAAATAAAATATACTTTTTACAATGTTTATAAATAACAATGTATTATATCCTAGACAAACATATGAACTCCGTTCAGAATCGTTATTCGTATACAATGATATCTATCATTGCATTCAAATTTAACAAATCCATTATAATAATGACCTATCCTATAAGCGAGGTTCACTCCACCCCTAACTGTACAGCAGAGCGAGGCCCATCCGGATTTTTTATTTTAAGAACATCTGTAATGAATACATCCGGTGTTTCTTAATCCCACGTTAGTTTCACGATCAGTTTTAGTAAACAGGTAATGAGATAAGAAAATCATTCAATTATTTTTACCATCACATGTTTATTTTGTCATGGTTTTCCCTACTAATTTTTATCATATGAATGTTTTATTCGATTATTTTATCATTCGAA
The DNA here is from genome assembly GCA_034509805.1 of Sipha maydis. NCBI lineage: Eukaryota > Metazoa > Arthropoda > Insecta > Hemiptera > Aphididae > Sipha > Sipha maydis. Next base: position 206,646 of record JASXSY010002232.1, read on the forward strand.
TGATCCATTCGATTACTTTATCATTCGAATGATTCATTCGATTATTTTATCATTCGAATAAAACCACCTGAAGGAAAGATATAATAATTAAAATATAAATAAACAAAACTAAAATGCTGACGAGCAACGCGGCGTACGACGACAGAACACACACAGACTCTACGGCGTAAACTAATACTATAATAATTATAATAATAATAATAATAATGGTGATAATAATAGTAGTGGCCGTTCGGGACATCCCGCTACAGCTCGGCCTTCCTGACAAGTATGATTGTCCTCGATCATGTTTTACTTAACTTACTTTATTCTACTTAATGTCTATTACTTATCCTAAATTATTACACATTTTTTTTTTTTTATATGATATATATACTTAATTTATTTAATCTAATGAATTATTTCTGGATAGGAAAAAAAAAAAAAAAATCAATTTATAATATACATAATAATAATTATTGTTCACACAATTTAATATACTTGAATATACACATATTGATAGTTATTCACCTAAATGAATAATAATAGTTAATTTAATAATTAAGATAAAATAAACAAAATGTAATAATTAAAATAAATGCAATTACAAATCATAATGATTATTAATCATCTTTCTTATAGGTAATCCATGGTTTTATGTTTCGGGCAGCAATAACGGTTTTTAAAGGTATTTGTGTTACCTGATATCCGTCAATATCAGTCATAACATATCTATCGTTGGGTAATATTTTAAGTATTTTTTATGGACCCTTGAATTTTGGTATGAGTTTTTTACATGCATTTGGTGTTGTATCAACGTTTGTTATCATGTAGAGATGTGAGTTTGTATTATACAGTGGTATAAAACTGTATTATACAAGGTACTATACACATGTTATAAAATTATTTTATACATACGGTATAAAAAAAAAATAATTATGGCGTTATTTTTAGTTATTACCACGATTAAAAATATTTAGATATAAAATTATTATTTATTATTATCATTTATTAATTATTATCATATCATGTGTTCCCAATGAACTAACCTTCTAGTCATTTTTTAAGTTATTCCTTTTTTAAATGATTCGTATTTCATAATTAATAATAGGTTTATAACCTCTGTTAAATTTCCAATAATTTGAGGTACTGGAAGGTTCTATATACGGTATAATACAGGTATAATACCGGTATTATACGGTATTATACAACAACAAAATAAAATACGGTATTTTAACATCTCTATTATCATGACATAGTCACCTATAGAATAAGTATTTGCTTGTTTATGTTTACTATCATAGTAGGCCTTATTTTTTAGTTGGTTTTGCCGTGTAGTATTAAATGCATTTTGCCTAGCTGTCTCAAATTCCCTATCGTTATTATTCTCGTTTAATGTTTCTAAATAGATTTTAACATAGTCATTAATATTTCCCATCTGATTCATACCGAAGAGAAGTTTACTCGGTGTATTGTTGATGGATCTATTTTGAGTATTATTTACTGCAAATTGTATTTTATTTAGATGTTCGTTCCAATTATGGCTATGTTCATGCATTAATTTTGAAAGCATAACCGTAAGGCTCCGATTATATCTTTCGACCTGTCCATTGGACTGTGGTGATCCTACTGCGGTCATAATATGCTTAATTTCATGTTGTGTACAGAATTCTCGAAAAATATCAGATCGAAAACACGATCCACGATCGGATATAATTTTAATTGGCTTACTGTAGTATGAAAAGTATTGCGCTAGCTTTGAACAAGTCTCCTTAGCGGTGACAGAACGAACAGGATATAAGTTAAGAAATTTACTAAAAGCGTCTACAACGACTAGGATATATTTAAAACGATTTCTTGTTTGATTGAGCGGGCCGTAGTGATCGATATGAATAGTTTGGAATGGCTTATTATCTTTATCAATAATGTTTAGGAATCCTTCCCCCTTCCCTTCCTTGGGAGAAAATATAATACATTTTAAACAATTTTTTATATAGTTTTTTACATGTTCAGCTAATTTCGGAAACCAATAAACTTGTTTTATGAACTCTATCGTACGATTGACACCTATATGACACATTTCATCATGACACGTTCGGATTATTTGTTCATACATGCCAGTTGGAACATAGAACAAAAGTCTGTTATCGTGTTTCTTATTTACTAACCCATTGCGCATCTCAAATAAGGGGTGCTCCGTTTTTTCGAGTGTTTTAATTAGATTTTTAATTTCGGGGTCAGTACTTTGCCTTATAGCAAGTGTTTGGTTAAAAGTACATCCTTCCAATACTAATATATGTCGACAGCGACTCAGTGCATCTACATGTTGCATTTTGGACCCAAGACGGTGTTCTATCTCATATGAATAATTTTGTAGAAATAATGCCCACCTTGCGATACGCGGATTAATATCCTTCTTACGTAAAGTTAACGTAACACTGTTACAATCGGTGACGATCTTAAATTGGATGCCTTGTAAATAAATATGGAATCGTTTTACAGCGTTTACTATGGCTAACATTTCTAGTTCATAACTGTGATATCTGGACTCTACATCCGTAGTTCGATGGCTATAATAAAAGACCTGGTGAAAATTATTATCACTTTGTCGTTGCAACAATATTGCTCCATATCCCTGACTGCTTGCGTCACAATGCAATTCGGTCGGAGCATTAGGATCATATATAGATAAAAGTGGTTGGGCATTAAGTTTGGTTTTTATATTATCAAATGATTTTAATTGTTCCTCCCCGAATTCATAAATAACATTTTTTTTAAGCAATTTATACAATGGTTGAGTTAACCCTGCAAAGTTTGGAATAAATCGTCGGAAATAAGACGCAAGTCCGATGAAACTATGAAGTTCTTTTTGATTTTATGGTATAGGATAGTTATCGATAATTGCAACGTTCTTGTGATTTGGCTGAATGCCGTCGGCACTAACGCGGTAAACTAAATAATTAACTTCGGATTTTAAAAATTGAGTCTTATCTAAGCGAATTTCTAATTTTTTATTTTTCATAGTGGTCAAAATTCGAGCAAGTATATCTAGATGTTCATCTATTGTTACCGTGGCCACCATAATGTCGTCAAAATAAACAATTACTTCTTTATTTCTGATAAATTCGTCAAAAATATTTTTAATGAATCTACTGAAACAAGCAGGACCCGTTGATAACCCAAATGGCAGTTTTAAATATTCAAATTGTCCAAGTGGAGTTGTAAAAGAAGTATATTTTATTGAATCTTTGGCCACATAAATATGATGAAATCCGTCTTTTAAATCAAAACAAGTAAAATATTTTTTCCCACGGAGTAAGTCTAAATTATCGTCAATTAACGGCAATGGATACCTATCCTTTATAATATATTTATTTAATTCACGATAATCAACACAAAGTCGCAGATCTCCACTTTTTTTTTTACTAGAACAATCGGGCTACTATATTCAGATGAACTCGGGCGAATAATTTGTTTTTTTAGCATGTCATCAAGTATTATTTGTAATTTTTCTTTTTCATAAAATGATAATCGTCGTGGCCGGAAATAAAAAGAATTATGGGTTTTTAGTTGTATATGCATTTCAGGGTGGTTGTCATCGTTACTCTGTGTACAATGTTTTACGTAATTATTAATATATATTCGTTTTACACTGGCAATAACCTCATTACTTAATTTATCATTTATATTCAAGTCAATGTCAAATTTACTATAACTATTCAAGTCAAAATCTAAAGATAATATTTCGTTAAATGGAATGTTGTCTGTTTGTTTAAAAGTAATGATAAATTGTCCATCTATTATTGATAAGTTAACTCGGGGATGGGCAAGAAAATTTCGTCCTAGCAGACAATCAGTCTGAATTGTACTATCAGGTACTACTTTAAACTTCAAATTTATTGGTATATCAAGATCGACATGGTGCAAATCAGCAAAAAATTCATCAATAATGTTTAGCATAGATCCATTTATACCGATTAAATCTGAGGGGGGTGGCTTAATACCAGATGTATAAGAGACTACAGTTGACTTAAGAAGACTAACAGGGCTACCTGTGTCTATAAGAGCAGTTATACTAGAATAATTACCATTAGGATACATAATTTTGGCACTTAAAGTATACGGGTGTACAATATCTTGGGAGGGTCTTTCCAATATTGAAACATTCTCACCATGGTCACTCAACTGACTGGGTAGATGCTGGTTACTTTTATTTTGTAGACAATCACGGGCCAGATGTCCATGACTATTGCACCGGAAACAGGATCGACTTTCATTTCGTTGTACCTTGACTGTGCACGCTGGAGCAATATGGCCTTTGGTACCACACCGGTGGCATGTGACGTTAGACATATCCCTTGGTATACTAGTCTTCATCGCAGATGGTAAACGTTGGACGGTCTCACGGTCCTTGGTATCCGTGTGACGACTGAATGAAAAGCCATTGTTCTTATTGAATGATTTTGTAGTTTCATTTTATCGAAAACGACTAGATCTTGCATTCCGCAAATTATTATACGAGTTTATATCTGTCAATAGATCATCTTCACTCATGTGAGTTCGTGCCATAAGATAATTACACATATCATGATGATATAATCCCTCAATTATTTGCATTTTAGCTTCTTGGAACGGTAATAAAATCTCGCGGCATTGTAACATGCACCATTATATGTAATATGGTTGTGATGTAATTACTAAGAAATAATGATATGCATATTCTCGAGTCGTACGATGATAAAAATGCACATTTATAAATTATATAAATAGCTATCGCATTCATAATTGTGATGTAAGCCACGCGCAGGTCATAAACGGTGCAATTCACATCCTGTGACCATGAACAACTGTAAAAGAAAAAACATTTCGTCGAATTTTACGATCAAAGGCCAAGGGAAACCAAGTGGCGAAAACAACACCAAACAGAGTATATAAAGGCACCGTTGCACCACCAACGACAGACGTATCCAGCCATCAAGTACAAACACTCCGCTTACGACAGTCATATTTACTTTGTTATTACTTTGCTGATTTTTCTAAGTGTAAAATAAAATTATCATACTCTATTCTTTCAAGTTTAAATTATTGAACTTATATTAAAACACTTAGAAGTACTATTCAATCATAACATTATCGTAGCGTCCTCAAACCACTCGAGGCACGTTACAGCATAAACGAGCTTTGTGGTGGAAGTATTCGATAATACATTCATTTTTCAACTGAACGCGGCTAGACATTAATTTTACGCGATCAACAGTGCATAGCTCTTGCCCACGAAAGTGTTAGTAAATTGATCAACAAAACTAGTCCAGCTCGAAAATGTGCGGCCGACATACCAATTATGAGATGGACCTACGAGCTTCGACCGAACTGTTTCCAATTTAAAATTATCAGGCCAATTATGTAATTTTGCTACGCTCTCAATTGAATTCAACCATGCCCGAGCTTCCACGATAGACTCACGTCCGGAAAAATCATTAAGTGAACGATTGAAATCTGGCATGACATAATAACCATTATTGGGTACACATAACGGTGACTGTGATTGCACACGCGGTGGTGTACTATCAACTACCAATCTTGATAATAATACTTTGTTTTGTTCCATGAGTGATAACAGTGCATTGGTTAATAACTGATTATCAACTGATAATAATAATAATAACAATAATGGTGATAATAATAGTAGTGGCCGTTCGGGACATCCCGCTACATAAATAAGTATGGTTAACCAATATATGAGTGAGCAATTAAGAAGTAATGGAAAATGTATGGTTTTCATGCGGATCTATTGAATACCAAAATAATGCAATCGTTGATACTTAAATCACATTTTTAACAGATTTTTTTTTTAAAAGAAATTTTTTTTCATACAAAAGAAAAAATAAATGACATCATTTATTCAATTTCAATATTAAATTTCATTCTAAAGATAATTTTTAAAAGGTCCAACATTTTATAATTAATTATTGTTTTGTCGTTAGAAAATGGTTATATACAGATATAATGAGCATTCAATTATCCAATTTGGTTATATTCGCAGTCTTGTATTGTGGTAATTATTCTTATTTAATAGATTAATATTCAAAAGATTATATTTTAGTAATATATGTTATATAATCTTTTCTTCTTTTAATTAGATATGTACATTATAGTAAAAAAATATAGCAAAAAAATTTTATTTTAAAAAATTTTCAACCTTGGGCCTGAAAGGGTTAACAAACTATAATTAAGTTGTAACTTTTACAAATGCGGTATAAGAACATATATAACCTGTGAACAAAATATAAAAAATAAAATGATGTATAAATATATATATATATATAAAATATGATTTAATAAATTTAATAATCAAATTTTAGATTAGATGATTAAAATAAAGTAAATAAATTGTTGTAAATTAGATTTAAAGAAGAATTTACAGCAATTAAATAAAATATGAAAAATACTACTCCGTACGATTAATAAATTATTATGAATTTAGGTTAACATATTTTAAAATAAACACGGAATAAATATATTATAGAATACATTTGTCATAAATTGTCATAAATATTTAAACCCGAAGTACAATTATAATTAATATATAAAAAAAAAAAACAAACATATAAACAACACCTCAAATAAGAAAGCACAATAACCACCTCCACCCAATCTCAACGCCAATTCTGAATATCAACAATATCCATATTAACATCAACAACTAGCCACCGAAAACACACCCAGATCATGTACGTAAGCAAATGTAACTGAGGTTCAGCAGTCCGCTAACTCAAGTACCTCCACAAACATCAATGAAATCTCACTTCTAAAATTCCTTGACAAGTTCAAATCTATAATAAACCCTCTTATCTCTCTAATTACCACCATCTTCTCAAGTCTCATTAATACTAACAATGCCAAATAATAACGCCACATCTCACTCTCTCCTCATCCTTAATTGGAATGCAAATGGTTTAACAAAACACTAAGAAGAATTTCTAGCTATATTACAAAATAACAGGATTGATATTGCTTTCATATCTGAAACTCATTTTACCAATTCAACACGCTTCTATCTACCCTGTTTTCAAGTCTTCAAAATCAACCATCCTGATGGCACGGCGCACGCTGGAGCCGCCGTCATAGTGAAATATTCCCTACTATTCCATCCCCTTCTACAATTCCAAAACGATCATATTTAAGCTAGTGGCATACAAATAACACTTAACAACACCCCTAAATATATTCGCAGTATATAGCCCATCACGCCACACATTAACTTTAAACCAATTCAACGAATTCTTTCTTACTCTTGGTCATACATTTTTAATAAGAGGTGATCTAAATGCTAAAAATATATAATAGGGTTGTCGCGCAGACAACCCTCGTGAAAACATAGTTAAAATCACAACACAAAATTGTAACTTCAAAGTACACTCTCCTCCATCGCCAACATACTGGCCCACTTCACCCAGAAAAAGGCCAGACATTTTGGACATATTTATATCCAAAATCCCCAACAGTTATCACAGCCTAACCACTAACCTTAACGGCCTTTGTTCTGATCATTCAGCTATCCTCTTAACAATTGACACCGCCCCTCTTGTTAAACCAAAACAACTAAGCCTCATCATAGGCCAAATGGACTGGGAAAAATTTAGATCCTCTCTCGATAGTCAATGTAACCTCAAAACTAGATTAAAATCTCCAAACGATATAGATGAAACCGTACACCTCTTAACAAGTTCAATGCCATTGTCGACATCGGTAACATTGCCCGGGTCGCCTTTGTCGACTACCCGTCGACTACCCGTCGACAAATATAGTGTTCACTTTGATGGTTTATAATTTTTATATTTGAAAATAATCTAAAAACTAACGACGATAATACTAGAAAACAAATATCCAACGAAATTCTTATACCAACAATAGAAAATAAAACACATAATAAAAAAGTTTCATTTAGTGACCTAGAAAATCAATATTCAACAGTTAATAAAACTGAACTAAACCAAACTAAAAACAACATGACAGATAGGAAAAGAAATTTACAAATGACACCCGACTATTTTACAGGCAATGAGAACGTAAAATTTTATTTAAATCAATATACAATGATAACTGATTTTAATGACTGGACTGAAAAGGATAAACTTAAATTTCTACCGATGTTTGTAAAAGGAACCACTAGCAATTTTTTAGAGAATTTAAATAATTTAAAAAAGGAATGGACTTGGAAAGAGATTGAAGACGCCTTTATTGATCAATATTTACCTATTGGCCATATCACCTTTTTAAAAACAAACTTAGAAAATAGGAGACAGGGAGAGTCAGAGTCAGCCACCAGTTTCATGACTGAAATAGAAAGTTTATGCAGACAAATTGATGCCCATATGAAAGAGGAAGATATATGCATTTATATTCTAAAAGGACTGAAAGAAAATATTTTACACACAATTTCGATGCACGATAATTGTTTGGGATGCCGGCTATTTACTGGCATTTAGCCGGACGACTACTAAAATTTAGTGACTAAATTAAGTGCTGTTCAACCTTATGGATGGGATAGATGATGAAAACATAAATATAATAATAATGTGTAGTCAGAATCCATACATTTTTTGTTTAAAACGTGTATTTAGCGGATTAAATATAAATAACAATAATAATAAAGAATTACCGAATGGCACATACGCCTCGGGGGAGGGGGGAGGTGATTTATAATCAATAGTATTATATTATATTTATATAGGGATATTGCATATATACAATATAATAAAATATATAGTATTCGACATGTAAATATTTACAATTATTATAACTTGAAAAAAAAATCGAATAACAATAGCAAAACAAACTTAAAACATTTATTTCTCACAAAAAAAATTATCTAGATAATTTTTCTCAGATAACTATTTTATTTATCTAGATAAGATAAAAAAATAGTTTATATTTATATTATCTAGATAAGATAAAAAGATAAATATATTTATCTAGATAAAATTATCTAGATAATGAACAACATTGCTAATAACTAACCCAATGAGTACCACTGCCTGAAGACGAATCCAAATTTATTATAGCACATTCAATATTATACGGTTTTTTAGGTAAGTTGTGTCGTATACGATGATTGAATCAAACGTATAAACACAAAAACATAAGTAGAATTAAGGTAACATTTAATAACTGCGTATGTTCCCAGTGGTAGTTGAGTCACACGACCACCACCGAAGACTCTATTTGTTAGTCTTCCGTCTTTTATACATTTAGCTTAACCTAATTATACATATTATTGCTTATATGCTAATTTTAATTTTATAAAGTAGATCATAAATAAAAAAGAACCGGATGGGCCTCGCTCTGGTGTACACTTGGGGGTTAAGTGCGACTCTTCATAGGATAGGTAATTATAATGGATTTGTTAAATTTGAATTCAATGATAGGTATCATTGTATACGAAAAACGATTCTGAACGGAGATGATATGTTTGTCTAGAATATAATACAATGTTATTTATAAATATTTTAATAAGTATATTTTATTTTTAAACGAAAAATTTAGAAAAACCGAAAATTTAAATTGTCTATAAATAAGTCAAAATATGTCAAAATACTTTGAAAACTTAACCATGTATAGAAAACGTCAATATAAAGATTTGGTGAAAATTTCAAGTTGTTGCGGTTTTTCGTTTTTGAGTTAGAGCATTTTAAAAAAACCGATATCATTTGTCAGTCTAGAATATTATACATTACCTATATTATATTTTACATGTAATTTTATGTCAATATTCGCTGTTCAGACGCTTATAAAAAAAAATTGTGCCTATGGATTTTAATAATTTTTGAATGACATTAAGAACTACTTTTGCGGAATCTTCTATTAAATTTTCAAGTATTTTGTACGAGTCAAATTTTTTATTTTTTATTTTTTATCACCGATTAAAAAAATAAAATGTAAAAAAATCGAATATATTAAATGCCTATAAGTGGTTTAAAAATCAATTTATATTTTGAAAAAAATATGACATAAAGAAAATGCCAATCTTAACAGCTTGTAAAAATTTCAAAAATCTGCGACTTATGCTTTTTGAATTTTAACAAATATTAAAAATCGTTTGAGAATAAATCGCTATTTTATGCAATTTCGTAATATTTTAAATTTCAAACAGTCATAAAATTTTTTCCTCTTAGTCTGGTAGAAATTTTTTTTAAAGAATTTTGAAGAATAGCTTATAGATAACCTAGTGTTAAAATTTGAACCTTAAGTATGAACAGAAAAAATTTATAAATTTTTATCTACAAAATAACTATTGGAACTTTGAGCACTTATAAAAAAAAATTGTGACTTACAATTTTAGATTTTTTTTATCAGTTAAGGAAAAACTTATAAGAAACCTTGTATTAAATTTTCAAGATTTTCTGGCCGGCCAAAAAAATGTAATCGTAATTTTTTAAAAAAATTGACAATTTCAATTGTCTATAAATAGCTCAATAAAAGTCAAAATAAAGTCTTTGAAAATTTAACGGTATATAGAGAACGCTAATCTAAACATTTGGTGAAAATTTCAAGTATTTACATCGATTAGTTTTTGAGTTATAGCAAAATAAAAAATTTGAGTATGCCGAAAACTGGTTTTGCGTAAAATCTCCCGTTTTTCCTCATTTTTTTAGGGTTTTTCGCGTCGCATTTAAAAAATATTGAACTTTTTTTACTTTTGACCCCCCAAAGTACCAAATAGATTCACTTTTCTTTCAGAAAAGTTGCTACATAAGGCAATCGAAGCATTTTTACTGCCCCAAATCGTGTCGACAGACACAAAAAAAAAAAAAAAAAAATAAAAAACACACATGATTGTAAAACCAATAGATTTGATCACTCCGTTCAGAATCTAAAATGTTATTGTGACACTAATATAAGTACTTGTTATTTCTTCTGCTTCCTTTGACTTAAATTATTTTGTTGTTTATTATTGTTGTGACTGTATGATACTACAGTTGTCTCATGAAAAGACACCACGAAAATCATTGATTTATAACTTTTTAACGTAATATACATCTTCACTAGTGTTTGTTCGGTAACTTTAGTTTTTTGATTTTTTTTTTACTTTTAATCCTTTACCAATGGGATCGTTTAAATACAAACCATTACCTTTTTTACGATTTTTTATCACATTATATAAACTTGATGCACCAGAAGCTATAATTCCTAATGTTGACAACCCTACAAATATTGATGCAAGGGGTAATGCTCTTCCCAACTGATTTGTAGTTAAAATTATTCTCTTGCCAATTATTCTCTTTTTTTTAAATTTTTTTTTCTCTTCTAAGAATTTATTTTTTATTTTTACAACCCATATCGATTTTTCTCTTGGCTTTCATAGCACTTACCACTGTATATGCAGCAACTTTTTCTTTTTTAGTACTATCACTAGTTTTAACTCTTTCCAAGCCTGTTCTTCTAATAACTTATTAGCTTTATGTCTTATATCTAAATTATTACTGTTTTCATAAGCAGTATCGTGTATTCGACAAACAGAATCTAACGGATTTACACCTTTGTTTCCACGGGCTAATCTCTCTTTGTACCAGGTCCACAATACTGATACCCTAGTACATGAGCTTTGACTGGAAGCTTATTTTTAAGAGTATTTAAGAAGCCTTTACCAGATTTTAACTTATGAGTTGGATGCATTATATATAACTGAATTTCTATTTCAAAACTCTAGTATTTGTATATAAAAAATGAAATTAATCGAACAAAAAGATAAATTAAACATTGATTATGTTGATGCACAAATTTTTAAAAAGCCATCAAAACACGGACCATTATTACCAGATATTATTCGTGGAATATTGGTTGGATCTTCAGGATCAGGAAAAACAAATGTTATGTTTAATTTTATACCTAACTAATAGAAATTGATTAAAATTCGAAAATATTTATTTATACTCTAAAACACCTGAGCAAGAAAAATATTTACTATTAAAAAATGTAATAAATAGTATTAAAGGTGTTAATTTTTACATATTTACAAATGCAGGCAATGTTAGAAACCTAGTTTAGTTAAAAAAAATTCTATTTTTATATTTGATGACGTTATTTGTGACAATCAGACACCTATTCGCGGCTATTTTAGTGTGGGACGCCATTCTGGCGCTAATTCAATTTTTTTACTTGGCACAGACATATTCGAAAATACCAAAACTGTTAATGAGAGATAACACACATTTTTTAGTAATATTCGAGCAAGACGATAAGAATTTACATCAGTTATTCAATGATCATCATTATGCTGATAAGGATTTTTCAGAGTTTCGAAAAATGTATCATTTATGTTGGAACCTTGTAAATTACGGATTTATGGTTATTGATAAAACTCGTGAAATGCATCAAGGAGGTATAGATGTGGTTTTCACATGTTTATAGAAATTAAATAATTTCATCTATAAATATCAGTGTATTTTTATTTTAATGTCATTTGAATGATTGAGTAAAAACTATTTGATATTAAATATTTGTTAATTAATAAAATGTACGAGAAAAAAGTTATACCAAACAACTTAATATTATGTAAAAATAATATAAAACGTAAGGTTTTGGATATGAAAGGAGGTGTTATAGAATCTAACAATTACTTTCGTGAAACGTTTAAGCCGATACTTGATCCGTTAAACATGATTATAGAAAACAGAAAAAACTGTTAGTGGCATTCGGGGACTGCCGCGATAAAGCTATTGCATATTAAATAAATAAGAAGTTGATATAATTTAAAATTTTTTTATTATTCTAGTTAACAGGCCAAAAATTAACAGGGGACCAACGAATTGGTCATAAGTATACATAAAAAAAAAATTAATGATTAAAAAACCTTTATTATTTAAAAAATATTTTCAAACTTTAATATAGATATAAAAAATTACACATATTATAATATAATATTTTGATATTTTTTTATAGATACAATGTACACATTTTAATATAATACTTATATATTAAAATTAACTCTTAAAGTAATCATTTTTTACGTATTTAGGTTTTTTTTCATAACTTCGCTAGTTTCTCCGATTCTGTTAATTAAAATATCATCATCTATAGCTTATGTTCGCTTTTCCACGGACATCAACATAAACGCTTCCAAATTCTCATTAGTTAAAGTATTTCGCAATCGATTTTTTATGAATTTTAGTGTTGAAAATGACCTCTCACATGCTACTTGTGTTACCGGTAGAGTTAAAAGATAATTATAAGCCAAAGATAAATTTGTATACGCATTACTATATAAATTGTATTTGACTAATAACTTTAAACAGCAACAAGCACAATTTTTGCATGTTTTATAGGTCATATTTTCATCTTCCGAATTGAAATTTTCAAAATCATATTCGTCTCCAACTGATTTTTTTTAAGTTATCCCAACTATTACTAAAACTTACTAATTCTTCTGTTAATTTTCGATGGAATTCTTCCAAATTATCATTAATTGTAAATCGGATTAAATATTTGGAGAGAGCTTTCAAGGCTGTTTTTGGTAAACCATGTTTTAAACTACTGAAATTGACTGGGGATAGAAGCGATAAATCTATGTACAATGGACTATTGTTTACAAATCTTGAATTCATACTTTCAACTATTCTATCCATCACCTGATTATGAACTTCAACAGTATATTTTTGTTTCGCATCGTTAATTGGGTTATCGTTTAATAATTCATCAGTCATTTGTTTTTTTTTCCTTAATCGTTTGATTTCGAATTGTTCTTGAAGATAAATTTCATTATCTAAATCTTGCAATTCTAGTTGATTATTTACCCATTCGACAAATTTATCACTTTTAGCTATTATATTTTTCATATCTCTTTGGTACTTAACTATTTGACTCAGTGCAGATTTTACCATTTGTTGACATTTCAGAAGGTCTAATCCACTGGTTTGTAGATATCTAGATAGTGGGCCTGTTATGCTAAAAACATTCATAAATATGTACGCCGTCAAAATAGTCTCATACTTTAATAGTAAATCTAAATAATTATTTGCTTTTGCTCTTATATCAGGTTTAAATTTTTCCCCTTGAACAACTTTAGTGAAAGCAATTATCAAGTCTACATACATAGAACTTTTTGGATCTCCAAATGTTCCAAAAATTCTCTCAACAGCAGTCTGTTTTGATGACCATCTAGTTTCCCCAATGTTTTGAAGACGCTTATTTCGACTGTTATCTGAATTTGTCTTGCTAACTTCATTCCAAATATCCATCCTTAAATATGATTCTTTGAAAAATACTGCACAACTATTTAATAAAGTAAAAAATGATGCTACTTGGACAGAATTTTTTGTTGCATCACAAATAACAAGATTTAAAACGTGACTATGACACCAAACATGAACTTGTTCAGGCGATAATTGACTTAAATGTGAAGTAAAACCATTATATACTCCTCACATATTGGACGCTCCATCAGTAGAATTTCCTATACATTTCGTTAAATCCAAACCAACAGAAATCAATTCCTCTTTTAGCAGTTGAGCCATACCTTTACTACTTGAGTTATGAACACACTTAACAGCAATTAATTTTTCATTAATTGTATCGTGAAAAACGTATCTAATAACTATTGAACATTGATCCATTACTGAAACATCTTGGGTAGTATCAATAAGAACCGAAAAGAAAGAAGCATTTTGGACTTCGGTAGCAATTGTACGTTTAATATTTGATGCTATTTCATTTATAACGACTTGAACCGTATTTTTGGATAAAAAGGTTAAAAAGCTTCCACGGCCTTTCTTATTTTGTTTTTGTTTCTTTTCACTTTTATTGATGATAGTATTGAAGTGTTCGCAAATGATAGGATCATATTTACTGAGCAATATCATTATTTCCAAGAAATTCCCATGATCTAAATAATTATCGTTCAAAGAGTATGCTGCTTCATTTCTTTTACCTCTATAGCTTAAACCTCTTTTTCCGATTAACTTTATAACATCGATAATTTTTTTCAAAAATTTGTCGATTTTTTTTTTATATTTTGTAAATTTGAAAATAGCAGTGAATCTATATCTTTATTTTGAGTTGTTAAGAAATAAGATTCGGAAGAGCGTGAATGAACTATGCTACTCTCATGCTCCTTGATTTGTTGATTAACATGTTTCCAATCAGATACCCCCTTAGTAAATGAATTCGATTCAGAAGCAAAAGCCAAACAAACTGAACAAAATAGTTGTTTTGATGATTCATCAAATGTTAGCCATACCCGATTTGTTCCATTTTCTCGAAGAAAAATTTTATCTGAATTGAATGGGAGGCTGAAATCTTTTGGTTGACTAGGATGATACTTGAAGAAATGAGATAAAACAGTTGAACATGGCATTATGAACTTATTAAATACTACTGGAGGACTTTCAGAAGTCAAACAAAGAACTTCTAAAAAAAGTACAAATTTCATACAATCATATCAAGTTCATATTATGTTCACATGCATGATATAAGTAATGTTATTAATAGTGTTTGAAATATTTCAGTATTTTAATAAATTTTGTTTTTTTTTAAATAAGTTTTATTTTTATGTATATAGTTGTCATAATTTACTTTTATAATTTTATACTACTGAAACCAATCACTAATTACCTATTACCTACTCATTAGTAATGCTTTTTTTTTTTGGTATTTTACATTTAAAATAGTATTCAACATTTCAAGTATTTACATCGATTAGTTTTTGAGTTATAGCAAAATGAAAAATTTTAAATTTTGTTGAACTCGGATATTCTTTTTTTGTGTTAATCCAGAATTGGCCAGCTCATTAAATTTCATTTAATCATTTGAAGAGTGCGATCGTTTTTTAATTCTGTAAGTTCTTCTTCCTCTTTTAATGAAAGTTGTGTGTTTCTTAAACTAGAATTAAATGGATTTCTCACCCAATCAAATAATTTCAAATCCAGCGATGAATAATAATGATCAAGTTTTTGGTTCTGTTCGAGACATACCACCTTTTTGGAGTTCGCGCCGTTCGTGTCCGGTGAGTTTCGGGAGACAGATCGACGTCCCCCTCCCATATGTCACACGCGTGAACTGGTTTGACCGGGCACCGGCGGCGTCCGTCTGTCTATCACGATAGACGGCCCATTTGTTTTTTCTCCGGTCCCGTAGCGTTCGGACCTGCCCTCTCCGGTGCCAGGGGCACTATCGCCTTTTTATTGGGATCGTGATCGTGTGATCGTCCGGCCTGTGCCTTTTATATATGCGTTTGTACGGCAGCTTTGCCTGGTGACTTGGCACCCGTGACCAGAATTTTGCGACGTCAAGCGCTCGTGTGTCGTTTCAAGCTGCCGCAACCGTCACGAGCGTCCTGTGGCTTATTCAACACGTGGTCGGCCATCTTTGTGCGTGTGGGTAGTGAGTCCTCCACACTCCCCCGGATCAGTCCGTTGCCAGTGTCCAGTGCCTGACCGTGTTGCTGGTTGTTCCTGGTTAGGAACAATTCCTTTCCTACCAAGACGTCGTCTGTCGGTCTTGGTGTTCGTCGCACGTGCCTTGAGCACGGTCGCGTGGGCGTAACCGAACGAAACCCCAAACCGACCGAGGTATGAAAATTTGAATTGTAATCACGCATCTACGTGATCTGATTTTTTTTATATAAACATTTTTTTTTCTTTTGTGTAATTTTATATATACATATACATATATGTGTATGTGTTATTATTATTATTATTATTGTTATTTATTATTATTGTAAATTGTCATTTACGCATTTTATTAATATATCGTGGTATCAGTATTATATGGCATTTGTTAGTCACCCGTACTGCAATGCAACTAATACCTTAACCCTGGGTAAACCTTAAAGGCACGTAAGTGCAATCGCCAGCCGAGGACAACCGCTACTTCGTAGGAGCCTTATTGGTACAGGTTCAATAATGTTATTGAATCATTGATAATTGGTATTATTTTATCAGTAAATTTAGTACTAGCAGTTAAGGAAACATATTAAAATTCTTATAATTTACCCTTCTTTTCCAAATCAATAATTTGCCTTTAAATGCAGCAATTTTGTCTGTAGATATTAATACATTTTGATTTTCACCTTGCATGCTTAAATTTAATTGATTCAGGTGTTCAAAAATATCAGATAATTATGCAAATTTTGAACACCAAAGTTCATCGGTTAAATAATCGGAATATTCCATTTATTCCATTGTAAAATATACTAAAAGTTCTTCTCTAAGTTCATAAAAACGTGTAAAACTCGCCCTTTTGATAAAAAATGTACTTCTGTATGAATAATCAATGTATATTGTATGTACCTGTCGGCGCGGCAAGTGCCTACAATATTAGGAGGCTGGCTTGTTCGCCAGTTATAATTAAATAAATAAAAATCAATGTAATAAATAAATGCGTCAATGTAATTCTACTGCTATGAATTAGGAATAAATACAATATTGGCCCACACGGCACACAAATAATAATATATAAATAAATAATTAAATAATTAACTAATAAATTAAAATGCTGCCCACACGGCACAGCCCATTATAATGAATAATGGATAATAAATAAATAATAAATTAGCCTTTGGCGGCTAGGCCCGTCGGCCTTTACACAAGAACAAATATGGTCGACCAATACTCACATGTGACTGTGATTGATGACGGATTTTATCCCAACGCGACCGCACCAGATACTGTGACTTGACAAATGCCTACGACGGCACACCGCAGTGTATAATAAAAATAAGTCACAGCGACTAGTGCGTGCGACCAACCAAGCACAGTCACCAACGAAGAACAATTCTTCTGCAGCCCGAAAAGAAGACACAAATGACAAAACCACGCTATTCACAGGACGACCGCTGGTAACACTAAAAACAATAACAATTAGCACGCTAGACAATATTCCAATGCCTCGAACGATACTATACCAGACGGTCGATTCACAAAACGAAAAGGTGACGACAACGTGGTTTCACAAAGAAAATGGCTGCAGACACAGGAACACGAAAACTGAGTAGGTGTGCACACCACGAAAACGAAAAGACAAGAGCGAGTTGGTGCCGACGACATTCACCACGAAGGCTTAGGCCGCCGGACACCAGAAAGAAGATTAAATGCCTCAGTGCCACCACACAAAACTGAAAACACGCGAACTTACTGAAACTTGTGGCACTGAGAGCATGACTTTAACTTTTACTGAACAACATAACCGAAAAATTCGAAAACGTGGAATTAACGAATACATTTTCATGCGACTGATAACGATGCAACCACGCCGCTGGCCGACCGCACACGGAGGCACGCCGCCACCGCCGACCGTTGCCGCAACAGCGTGACACACCGTTACGTCGCACGAAAATGATAACACAACAAAAAATATTACAGTTAATGTTTGCTGCGCAAACATACACCCCCCCTTGAAAGATTATCTTTCAAAACTTACACATTAAATATAAAACAAAATTACCGAACAATTGAAACTTGATAGAGGGGTATGATATAAACAATAAATATTATGATGAATATATGAGAACTTATCTTCAAAAATAATATGAATAACACAGCCCAAATAATATATAATGAGACACAACAATGCCTATATAAATAAACAAAAAATAATAGTAACAAAAAATAAAAATACATAATATAAACAATTCCCCTTCCCTTTTTTTTTTTTTATATCCCTAATCTTCATCTTCATTGTTGCTGATAGGAAGCAAAGCTAATTTGATTGTAGGACGCTTGAATTCGGTCCCAGAGAAATTGCGCACAGTCACTGCTCGAACACACCCATCAGCCCCAGGGTGTACAGCTGTTACTCGTACTAGTGGCCACTTCAGTGGTGGCATGTTGTCATCACGTAGAATTGCTAAATCACCAATAGCGAAATTGCGATTCTGCTTGGTCCATTTTCCTCTCCGTTGTAATTGTGGCAAGTATTCCAATGACCAGCGCTTCAAAAACACCTGCATTTGCCTTTGCATTAGTTTGTACCGCTTCAATCGATTCTGAGGAACAGATGACACATCGGGTTCTGGTGGCAACATGAGTGGACCTCCTATGAGGAAATGACCTGGTGTTAATACATTGAAGTCTGCTGGATCTGATGAAGTTGGATACAAAGGTCGAGAATTTAACACAGCTTCAACCTGGCATAATAGGGTAGTGGTTTCTTCAAAAGTTAGCAATACCCCTTTTGATATGCGAACAAGATGCTTCTTTGCAGACTTGACAGCACTCTCCCATAGCCCACCAAAATGTGGGGCAGCAGGCGGGATGAAATGCCATGCGATTTCTCTCATGGTGAGAAAGTCATGTACCTTTTTACTCTTTGCGGTTGTCTTGAAATAGGTTTTGAGTGTGCGGTCCGCGCCAACAAAATTAGTGCCATTGTCACTGTAGAGATTCTGGCACTGGCCTCTCCGAGACATGAATCGGGATAGAGCAGCCAAAAAATCTTCGGTTGACAGTGATGATACTAGCTCTAGGTGAATGGCACGAGTAACCATACACACAAACACGCATTTATAGCTTTTTATTGGTGTTACCTTTCTTAATCCGCTTCGAACAAATATTGGACCACACAGATCTACACCACTACTGGAGAAAGGCCGAGCTACTGTCACACGTACACTGGGCAAAGGAGCCATTAATGGTGATGCAAGCTGAGGTTGAGCACGAAAACAAGTAATACATTTTCGAACAATTCGTGCAGCGATTTGTCTACCTCTGATAGGCCAGTAATTTAATGATATGTGGGCAAGTAGCGCCTGCGGTCCGGCATGTAAAAGGCGAATGTGCTCATGTTTGAAAATTAGATTTGAAACTAAAGACTTAGATGGCAGTACGATAGGATGTTTGAAATTGTGATGACCTGAAGCATTGCTAAGTCGCCCTCCAACTCTGATCAATCCTTGGTCATCAATAAACGGATTTAAGGACTTCAAACAGCTACTGCGATGAACCATTTTACCAGCACGCAAAGCTGACATTTCTGTTGATAATTCATCAGATTGGGCTTTCATTAACCAAAAATATTTAGCCTTATTCATTTCATCCACTGAGATGAAACCAATACATTTTTTATGATGTAACCTTCTGGCCATACAGTTGAAAACAAAGCGTTGAATTAGGGCAGTTATTCTTAATAGTTCAGACAAAGTTGAAAATTTCTGCAATAACCAGAACGGTTCTTGGCTTGTAACGCTTAAAACTAACTTGACCTTGCGTAGCTCTGGTAATTCCGAAGGAAAGTCTGGTACACCAGGCCAAAAGTGCTTTTCCTTCCTGAGCCATCTTGGCCCTTGCCACCACAATACAGTTGATATCATTGTCTCAACATTAACACCTCTGGATATTAAATCAGCTGGATTGTCTGAAGTGGGAACATGATTCCATTGCTCTGGAGTGGTTAGATCTTGAATACCAGCAATTCGATTTGAAACATATACTTGGAAAACGCATTTGCTATTAATCCATGCAAGGACAATTGTAGAATCAGACCACAGGTATACCTCACAGTCTGGAATAATGATGTTTACTAGCCGTAACTCAACCTGAATCTCAGCTACGAGTTCTGCCAATAATAATGCACCACACAATTCCAAACGGGGTATGGTAGTTGCTTTTAATGGTGCCACTCTGGATTTGGAAGTGAATAAATGAGTATGTACTTCACCATCATGAGTAACAGACCGCAAGTATAGACATGCTCCAAAGGCACTTTGTGATGCATCGCAGAAGCCATGCAACTGGATCGAAGCATAAGTACATAGAGCCCGTCTTGGAACAGACAGTTCGGTGAGTCTTTGCAAGCTTGAATAAAATTTAGCCCACTTTGACTTGAACTCAATTGACAACACTTCATCCCAATCAATCTTGAAGCTCCAAAGCTGCTGTATGAATATTTTTCCTTTTATAAGAAGAGGTGCAATAAGTCCTATAGGGTCGTACACACTGTTAATGTCGGACAATAAGATACGTTTGGTCATGTTTTGAGGTGGATGCCAGGGTTTTATTGCCAATCGAAAGCTATCAGTTGCTGGCTGCCACGTGAGCCCCAGGCCGTGACCATGTCTTCTTCAGTGAGTTTGAGTACGAATGTGGGGTCATCACATGCTGCTGATATTTTGTTAATTAAATCAATTGAATTAGAACACCATTTGCGAAGCGAGAATCCAGCGGGCTGCAAGTGTGTTAACAATGACCTGTACATTTGATAGCATTCATCTACAGAAGATCCACCACTAAGTAGATCATCTACATAGAAGTCTTGAGTAATCACTCGTTGTAGTTTGGAATTATTTGTGGAACGTCCTATATCAGTTAGACAGCGAGTGGCCAAGTATGAGGCGGACTTAGTGCCATATGTTACTGTGCACAACCTGTATTCTTGTAACTGATCTGCAGGACTTTTTCGGTAGAGAATTTGTTGAAGATTCCTATCTTCCGGCGCAACTGATACTTGTCCGTACATTTTCTCTACATCCGCAGTGAATGCTACTTGATAAGTGCGAAATCGGAAAAGGATTTGAAATATATCAGGCTGTACTTTTGGTCCCTTAAGTAGAACGTCATTGAGAGAAATGCCAGACTGAGTTTTGGCGGAGCCATCGAATACAACCCTGAGCTTAGTCGTGGTACTGTTTGCCTTAAATACTGGATGATGCGGCAGATAATATTTTGGCCCAGAAGCATTAGGACTGAATAGTTCCATGTGTTTTAACTTTAAGTACTCAGAAATAAACATATCATACTGTTCAGCTAATTCAACATCTTTAGCAAATTACAATAAATCTAATTTACAATAAATCTAATAAATACCATTAATTGAGCTTTTCCACTAATATCTGTTGATTCATCAACTTGCAAGGCAAATAATTCTCCACTTTTTATAACTTCAATAACCTGCTCCTCGATATATTCTGATATATTTATAATTCTACGACTAATTGAACTATTAGGTAAAGATATTTTAATTATTGCCTTTACTGCTTCGACTCCTAACATAGTCTTTACCTTAATACGACAAGCTGGCATAATAAAATTATTAGGTTTAGTCGAATTGGTTCCCGTCTGAAAAATATATTTTATTAAGTATAGCCAAATTGGTTCCCGTTTGTGTACAGGTAAATAGTGAGGTAAAATCCAGCGGACCAGTGTATAGAGAGAAAAAACAATTAAAAAAAAAATTTAAAAGCTGTATGTATGACATGTAGACACAATAATTGTGTGATAATTATTATCATATCGATAAGATAAAATATAGAAGTATAATACACTATATGTTACTAGAGACTAGCAAATTATCGCTATTAAGATAACGATTGAGATATACGTACTTCTCTTTTAATATCGCTGTATGGTGTATCGTATATATCCTATGTACGTATGACAAATATGTTCGTGAGCACTGTACACAGTCTCGAATATCATCGTCATTTATACTCGTACCTATAATATAACCTATATAAAATTGATTTTGCTTAAACATCGATCATAATTTAATATATATTTTTTAATTTTAATTTTTCGTTATTATGGAGTTTATGTTTAGTGAAAAGGGAAGTGTTTAAAATTGTGTTTATTATATTTTATTACTTGTATTTAAAGTGATGACAAGTTGACTTCCAATTCAACGATTTAAAATTGTAGATATTTTAACATTTTATTTTAACACACATCAATGCAAATTTTTAACCAAGTCTACTTTAAAGTTGACAACCCTTAATCGGTAAAATTGCTAAAAATATGCGTAATTAAACGGAAACCAATTCGGCTATACCTAATAAAATACCTTTTTCAGACGGGAACTAATTCGTCGTGTGGGTTTGGAACTTGAGAACCAATTCGGTATCAGCCAAATTATCATCGACAGTTATAAAACGTTACTTTGGTGATGCTCACTAAATAGCAGTGGTGGCTCGTGAGATTCATACGACATAGTGTACAAATAATTTGTAAATCAACTATGTAAGTGGGTAAGAAACATTTAATTTTTTTAAGCTCTCTATGCTATTCGTCACGGAAAAATAAAAAACAAATTAGAAAAAAATAACTTATTGTATATGAAACATTAACACAAAATCTTGTTTTCACGCAATAACGTGGAACTATAAAAAAAAGTCCGGTGTGCACATTGATTGTGCTCCAGACGACTATATCCTAACCGACACGTCTACGCATGTAGCTAATGTTTGTAGGGCCGCCTGGAACACAACGAATATGTGCTCTAATTATTTGATTGCTATTAGACACACTTCTTAACACGAAAAGCTGTACATTTTTCATATCTGATTCATTCCTGCGTCTAGCATTCCAGTATATTATGCTCATTCAAAAGTAGTAATTTGTGCTATGGACAAGGAATGCCCGCACTGCTATGCTCTCAAATTCAAAAATGAGCCAGTCTGGATGTGTTGTGCATCAGGAAAGATGCAACTACCTGAAATTGAAACACCACCTGAACCATTGAACGGTTTACTTATCGTCACAGATCCAGATTCTAACGTATTCCTGAAGTCAATTCTTCTTCTTCTTCTTCTACTTCGCCTTCCTTCCAACTATTTGGGGTCGGCCACCCTTGTCCTACACCTCCACTTTACTCGGTCAATCACATCTCCTCTGCACACACCGACAGCCCTCATGTCATTCTCCAAAGTCTCCAACCATCTCTTTTTTGGTCTTCCTCTTCCTCTTTTCCCTTCAACGTCCATCTTCATAACCACTCTTACTGCATTCGTTTCCTCTCGCCTCATCACATGCCCAAACCATCTCAGCCTATTTTCTCTCATCTTATCCACAATTTGCGCTACACCAACACTACCTCTCACGTATTCATTCCTTATTCTATCTTCTCTTGTCACTCCACTCAACCATCTAAGCATTCTCATTTCTGCGACACTCATACTTTGTTCTATTCTCCTGTTAACCGCCCAACACTCTGAACCATACAGCATAGTTGGTCTTATTACACTTTTATAAAATTTACCTTTCAGCCTAATTGGAATTCTCTTATCGCATAACATGCCCGATGCTTCTCTCCATTTCATCCACCCGCACTTAATCCTATGTTTTACATCAATGTCAAAGCCCCCGTCCTTTTGAACAAAAGATCCTAAATATTTAAAGCTCTCAAATTCACCTATCACATCACATCATATTATCCTGAAGTCAATTAGAACATTCAATTCATGTTTTCAAATGACATCGTTCGGAGCAACAGAAATAGTTCGTAATACTAATGCAAATGGTCAACAATACAATTCTATACTACGGATTTTAGTACTTTAAGGTTAGGTTAGGATTATGTATTAATTGATTATATTAATCCACCGTATTATGTCAAACTTGGTATAACTTTGATACTTTATTAGATTTAAATCATACACTAAGGTACGTACAAACAGCACTAGGTCCACGATCTACCGCAGGTAGATTGCCTACCTGATAATGTGCTGCTGTGAATCAGAATTTTTATTCCGGAGAGAAAACTTAAGATAAATCTAGAACATCATCCACCGAATATTAAATAACGAGTTGAACAAAGTTAGAGTCATATAGAGTTGGTATATTTAACGAGCAACGAAGTGCACGGGATCAGCTAGTATATATATATATATATATATAACTAGTTGTAATAAATAAAATGAAACTGAAACCACTCAGTAACATCACATTATGATGTTTCATATTGAACACAAAACATACATCTCAAAGATGTTAGGCAACATAAAATGTTCAGTGGGGTATGATGTGTATGTGCCAACAAGGCTCCTACGGAGAAGCGGTTGTCCTCGGTTGGCGTCTGCACTTACGTGCTTTTAGATTTTACCTAGAGTTAGGTTAGATTTGTACTGCAGTACGGGTGACTAACAATTGCCATATAATACAAATATAACTATATATTAATAAAATCCCGTCGGTGACAGTTACAATAATAATAATTAATAATATATAGATAATAGAAAAAAAATGGTTCGCAACAGCGCAATACAATATAAATAAATAAATAAATATACAAAGGTAAAGTACGCTACGCGTCACAAAGGGGGAGCGCTCATACCTCGAACGGCCTTTGTTTAGTTCTACCCACGCGACCGTGCTTAAGACACGTGCGTCAAACACCAGGACCGACAGATGACCTTGTCTTCAAGCAAAACGGCAATTGATCCCAACGGACACGGCAATGATGGTGAAAAAAACGGGGAGACGGTGGAGCGCTCGACGTTGCACTGTCCCGACCACGAATGTCGAGTCACACGGTGAAAAATGTCGTACAATTGTAAGCACAAAAAAAATGTTTACGACGTACAGTGATCACACGATCACGCGGTCACAGTCTTCAACAATAGACGTGCCACTAGCACCGGAGATGACAGCTCCGAACGATACGGGACCGGACCAAAGACAGACAGACCGCCGCACCGTTGGTGCCCGGTCGAGCCAGTTCACGCGAGAGAGAGTGCACCACATGGCGGTGTTCGTCAATTGCGCCGGATTTGGGACACTACCTGTATAGTATACATCTATTGCGCCGGTATCAAAAAGGTATAATTAAAAGGTATACATCAATTGCGCCGGAGCATTTGACAATGACACAAACTGTCTTGGTTAGTTTTAATCCTTATAATTTTATCTTCAAATAATAAAATAATATAATGGTTTTCAAATGTACCTATGATATAGATAATCTACTTATAAGATTACAACACGTAAAAACCATAATTGCAAAACTTATTTGTAAGTTCCTTATTTACCAAATATACAATAATGCTAATCTGTAAGTCTTTAAATCAATAGACATAGTATTTTACACGTTTATATAATAATATATTTAAAAATCGAACGGCGCAATTGACGTACACAATTTATAACATTGAAATATCGATCGGCGCAATTGATGTATACCTTTTTTCTATCCCGTAATTTTTCTTTTTTTACCTGTGATTTTCGGCACAATTGATATATGCCCCCACATGGAAGGGGGACGTGGCCACGTCTCCCGAAATTCACCAAAAAAGTGCACGGCGCGTGTGACAAAACGGCGCGAACTTTAAAATGTTGCACTTCTCGAACAGTGTATATTTTCAATTTTCACACAAAGATAATATTAGTTAGAGGGTCTAATTTACTTACTGTACTGGGGACATTTCCTACCTAGCTACGTCACTTTTCGCAATGTTTTAATGTTTGTAGAGTACATTTCTAAATTACTTTGAACATGTTATAACTAATTACTTAGAATAAATATATTAATAAGAAATTTATAGAGTAAAAATTATTAATTAGAGGAAAAATAACTTAGATTTAATTTATGTAAAATAAATAAATAAAAAATAAAAATAAAAATAATAGTTTTCAGGAAACTCTTCTTAGTATGATTCATATATGTCATTGATTTTCAAAATGGGTGCCGTTAGCAGTCTTTTGGCATACCACGATTTTTTTAAGACTTATCATTTCTATAAGTACTATGATAAATGTTAAAATTTTTAATATAGCGAAGTAATATATAATTCAAATTATTATTTGAGATAATCAAATTGCAATGGTGTTTGACACTCAGTTACTCTTCAGGTTGACTAGCCTCAATAAATTTAACTCCTAGCAATAATGCAGACATTATTGCCAGAAGTTAAATTTAATACAAAAAATACGGATAAATATGCACGCGTGCTATGACTTAGTGAATGATGTTTGATATATAAATTCCTAATGTCGTACATATTCTGTCTGATTTGATAAAGGTTTAGATAATAATTGATATTAATATTTTTTATTGATTAAATCATTTTACTATTATAGGATGTGAGCACACATTTTTGTAATTATATAATGCATAAAGTATTTGTATACGTATTTGCAGACAATTTATGCATTTAACTTAACATAAACAGGAATATAAAATCCAAACACAAAATTTTTCTAATATAATATTTTTACATTTTATATTTACGCTCTGTAACGTATACGCGGTTTTTTTATTTGTATTATATTACATATGCGTATAATGTAAATATAAATTAGGGAGAATATTTAAAAAAAAAAAAATTTTCCCCACTTGTTTTTGTGTAATAGATTTAGTTTCAAGTGGAGTATTTAAAACCATACTATCGTTTTAACTGTTTTAAGCTGTTATTTTTTTGAATTAGTATTTGGACCTTAAAAATATAAGTGTTATGAATTATAAAGTAATAAGTATTTTTTGATTTAAGTTTGAGACTCTAGGATACCAGGACAATGGTTGATCTATAAATTAGGAATTTAAAAAAAAAAAAAATGTAAAAAAAATGTATTCCATTTTAATTTTATATCTAAAGACAATTTAAAATACATCTTAAATTTCATAATTGATTTTGGTTTTGACGCTCAAAAACTGTACGTTGAATAAAACAATAAAAAACAATTTTCATTCTACTCACTTAGATCTTAAGTCTTGTAAAATTATAACTACTCTCGTTTAATTTATTACCGTTTGACCTTTTATTTAAATTACTCATAGAATAGAGTTATATTTAAAGTTAGTGTATTCTGATTTTTCCGTTTTTTTTATACATACCGTCTATATATTCCTCTATTTTCTGTAAACAATCAAACAAAATAAAATAACTATACAATAAATAAATAATTTAATATGGTTGAGAACGTAAAGTAAGACGGGCATTCGAGTGCAATGTAACGTTATATTGTAATCGTAATGCTGGAACACGAACGGTGTTACTGGGGACGCTTATAAATTCCACCGATTGCGACCATTTTAGACCTTTTTTCATGTAAATTTCACCGGTAGATTTTTTTTTTACCTGAAAAAAAAATGTAAATTCCACCGATATGTTTTTTTTTACCTGAAATATATGTAACATTATGTAGGTAAAATTGTAATCCAAATCCTATTTGATTAACTAAGATTAAATAATTTATGTCAGTACAGATTTATTATAATATACTTAGTGCATTTAGATACAATTATTTAAAAAAAAAAATCATATAATAATTAATAATGATCACTAGTTAGTTAAGACATAATAAATATAAAAAAAAAAAAAAAAATAGAAAAATATATAATTATTAATAATAATTAACACTATGTGGGTAATATAACTTATGTACAGATTTATTATTTATACATATTATATTTAGATACTTTTATCTTTTTTTATACAAATTTAAAATAAAATGTATAATAATCAAAAATGATCACTAGTCAGTAGTTAGTTGAAAAATAATTATACTTAAAATAATAAAAAATATATGTTATGCGATTTTTAATTTTCAATAATGAACGGCTAATTAATAATAATTAATAGTAAAAAATAATTATTTAAAGAAAATTTTAAATTTAGATGGGTAATGTTAGATTTTGATTGTGAATTTTTAAGATTATTTGGTTCTCTAATGCTGTTTAATTTAATGTAAATTAATGATTGAATATCTAATAGATATTAATTGTAATCTGTGGATTTTACTATCAGTGGAGTTTACGTGTTGTCAGGTCAAAAATAAGTACCGGTGGAATTTCCATTTTTTTATCAGGTAAACAAACGTATCGGTATAATTCACATGTTATAAATCCAACCCTAAAATCGACTGCCTGTAAATCGGTGGAATTTACAATCGCCCGTAAAGCTGACTACACACGGAGCGGTTTAGCCGCACGCGGTCGCGGTTTAAATCCGCAGCGGATACCGCGGCATAGAAACCGCTCGCACGGATTGCTTACATACGCAGGCGGTTTTACTGCGGTTTTCAGCGCCAATATTTTGAATAGCATGATCGATTGAACGAGTCACTAGTTTCTCTAGTAAAGAGTAAAGAGTAAAGACACTTGTTTTGAAAGCTATTTGTAACTTTGTATAGCACTTAAAATGGACTTACAATTATTGGATGATGTGGAAGCCGTGGCTGTAGCATACGCTTTACACAAACGACATCAAAAGCAAAAAAAAAAATTACCGAAAAGTTGTTATTGGGTCGTTGCCAGATAAATTGAGACGGCGGCGGCGCTTTTCAGTAAGTGTAGTCCAAACTAGTTGTTGGCAGGCTGGTGCAAAGGCCACACAGTAAGCTACGACGCGCGCAGTCATCAGTTCGAACTCGACACAGTACAATCAATTTTTTGTACTCTCTCTCTATGTATATTATAATGTTGTTATTATTTTATTATATTATTATTTATATTATTTTACAATTTCTGCTTTTTGTTCTTAAATTAAAGATTATTATCAAAATATTTGATTTTAAATGAATATTGTAAAATAATTTTTGTAACAATAGTTGGTTTATTGATGTATTTTTGGAAATAATATTGAAATACGGAGAACCACTGGTTTTCCGTTATCACGCCGCCGCCGCCATCTCAATTTATCCGGCAACGACTGTACATCCAATTAATTTGAAAAGGCCGCAAGAAGACCGTTCAGGTCTACAGGGGGCTGGCCTGCACTCATCCACATTTGTAGGTAAGTACCAAGTTCCTAGGACTTCAAATAATAGAAGGTTGAATAAAATTATTTTGAACCTAGCTTCGGTAGCCCAGAAAAATGGTTCTGCGCACAACACTAGAATAAGCCAAACTTCAATCATGATTTTTTAATTAAAATTAACCCGTTCAATCATAATCACGTCCGCGGTCCGCCGCGAATACACAGTTTAATTTTAGCGAGCGGTAGCGATCGACCGCCGGAAATTTAAACAAGAGCGGACACAGGCGATCGTCCGCGCAGACCAGCGGCGGTTTTGCCCGTATGAAGATGCCAATTGAATAACCCATGTTTAATTTTGGGCGGTTATTCGTCGCGGATTTAAACCGCGACGCGCGCGCGGCTAAACTGCTCCGTGTGTAGCCAGGTTTACAGTCATACCCGAAAATAATGCCACCACAATCCAATAATTTAATTACAATATATTTCGTAACATTTTTAATTTTTGGATTTTAATCGCACTGTCTAACAGTCAATCTTCTCGTGTTGTCAATATCGCTGGCAACGATACCATTTCTTGCTAGCCCCTATGCACCACACGCCTATATAATATTATTATCAAACGTTTTATGGGGGTATTACGCGAAAACGCAAACGAATGATTTTTGTTAGGTATTGAATATTGAGATTCGAAATGCTATACTGCTAAAAACACGTTTAAAATTACGTTTTTACATAGTTTCATCGTAAAAATGTTCTTACCCCATTTAGTAGAAATTCTTTATCATCATAGATTACAATGGGTTTATCCATTGGTTTGACGATAGCATATTTGTAATATCTTTCATGAGAACTGAAAAATAAATTTTTTTTACAAACAGTACAATTAAAATGATATAACAGTCTATACAGTATTCAGAAATCACATGTATCGTTTAGAATCAAGATAAAATTATAAAAATCTTAGATTTTATAGTTTTATAAAGTGATTTTGCAGTGTGTAATATGAAGCTCACAACTCAATGTTGTATTCATATATCTGTTCTATGTATAGACGTGCGAAGACATGTATTTCAGAGGGTGTCTACAATACTTTTGGGACCTATCTTAACAAAATATGTAGGTATATTTGATAAATTATAATAAATAAAAAATTAAATAAACATGACTTTAATTTATTATTTGATATTGTGGTCAATTAGACTCAATGATTGTTTCCCTTGAAACTCGTATATTTTTTACAGATAGCTTCAATTATTTATGATTTGTATTTTTGTAGAAAATTGTGACTGTTACATTATCATATTAAGTTTTTGCACGAAAATAAAGAACATTTAGTTTTATTATTTTCTATTTTGAAACATCATTTATTTTTTACCCAAATATTTGAAAATGAAATTTATTAAATTTTATTTAAGCAACGTTAGTTAAAATATGGGCTCCTTACTTAAATTGTAGGACCCCATTTACTACATTTTGGAAGGGGGAGGGGACACTCGGCACATCCCATGCACATGCCTATGGTTCTACGACAATGTGATTCTGAAAACAGTATATATCTAATGAGCAAAAAAAATAAAATCAATAAACCCACGTATCTCGTAGGAATGATTCCCAAATATATCCATATTGGAAACCGCGCATTTACCCACAACTACTATTTGATTCAAAATACTAAACCCAATACGATTTCTACGCATCCAATGCATGATTGTATCTGTCGTCCATTTCCTGTAAACAACATTTTTTGAAGCTTGTTATACGAAGTATAAACATTTTAAGGATTGAAAATATAAATACATTTATAAGAATTCAATTGTATAAGAATTTATAAATTTTTTTTTTTTTTAAGAAGGTTAAAATCGTTTAAATGTAAACGTAATAAAAATAATAATTCAGGTAACAAGCATTGTACGACGAAAATTATAACTTAGCATTTATGTTCCAATACTTTGTTACAGGCCCGTGAGCAGGATTTCATAATGGAGGGGGGGGGGGTTTGAAAAAAAATTGTATTTAATATATATACATCAATAATTAGTAAATAGTATTATAAGGTGAATAATAGCGTAAATTACAATATTTAAAGGTTCAAGATGGTTCCTAAACTAACCTTTTATTTAGTTTTATGTGGCGCAAACTACAACCTTAAAAAATAATGTAAATTACAAACGCCCATCGGATCGGCATTATTTTTCACTGGTACCTATCACGGGGCCCACTTAATAGGGAATCACTTAATCACTATCCACCCGGTTGTTACCTACAGATATTTTGAATAATATAATAATGTCAGAATGATGAAATAATTATCGATTTAAAAAAAATGTATATTGTAAATAATAAATACATTTTGTTGGTTGGATGTAATAAGATTTATCAAACTTTCAACTTTTTGTCAGGTTGATAAAAAAATCACAACATTATATGACAAATTTTTTATTAATTTATCAATAATTATATCACTACGATAAAATATTGTCAGCGTAATACATATTAGATTTGTCAATTATCTACAAAACGCGTTTGTCAATGTTACAAGTACTATTTTTTTCAGTGCTCGTATAATATTATCATTGATTATAAATACTATAGATCGCTCACTGCAATACAAAATACGCTGCGCGGAAATTATTTCCGATAGAGCGCGATAAGGTATTATTTTTGTCAACAATAAAATTAATATTATATTTTCTAATCGCCCGTCGCATTGTCATCATCGCCGAACGCCGTCGCACATCATCGTCAACCTCCGTTCCTCGTCGACCCTCGACCCGCACTCTCGTGCTAACAATATTATTTGCGCCAACATAGCGCATACCACGCGCGGCAACACTCGAATTCAACAAAATCAAAAAAAATTATAGTTTTAGGTCGGTGTATCACCATTTTATATTTATATTATTATTTTATATAACTGTATTTATTTTGAGTTTGATTTAAGGAGGTTATACAATGTATTATTTTTTTTTACTTTTTTTTTTATTTTATAATAAACACAAATTTAGGATAACAACATTTTAATCGAAATGGCATAGTACAATATGTAGGTACAATAATTAAAAAGGTACTCGGAAAGAAAATGTATGGAATTTTATGTTTTTTAATTATAAAAATATCAATAAGTCTACTATTTCTAAGTAAGAAACATGTTTTAATTGTTTCAGAATATCTTTAATTTATCTGCCTGTTTAATTTCTTTATTATGAAGTTTTGATGTAATCCATTTGCATTCTTTATACATTTTGGTTCTGAAAAGTAGCTCTATTATGTACATGTAATGATCTTTGCACGGAGAATTTAAAATTGATGTGTTTTTAACAATTTTGTTGGTTGCATCATTTGTAAGTTGAGTGACTATTTTTTTTTCTATTTTGATGTCTTCAAATTTCCTTTCGAAAATAGCAAGGCAAATATTTGATATTTTCAAAAGTATGGATGAAGGCATTTTTAAACCTTTTGTATTAGTAAATATATTATCAAACGTTTTATAAGTTAATAATAATTGGTTTTTATCATTAATATCTTTTTCAGTGATCAAATTTGAATTACGCACTTAAATTTCTCTATACATTTATTTGCTAAATATCCTAAGAAATAAACAACGGTACATGTTTCCAGTGAAGCGGGTATAGGGCTACAGTCTAAAGATAATGAACTAGTTTACGATGAGTTATCAGACACTAAATTATTTTGTTCTTCATCGAGATCGGTTTCTATCAAATCTGGGTTTGGATGATCGATTAAACATCCTTTTAAAACATCAACATTTAAATATTCATCGTCATCTTCTTCACAGTTGCATTTGTCTGAACATTTCATCAAACTGTATGAACAGATGCTTCCAAAACAACACCTAAAAGTGTGAGCTGTTGGATTTCTGTTATAACCATTTCTTTTTCTTATTATTGAAAATAAATTTTCCAACGGATCTTGGGTTAACCGATTAGTCATCAAAAAAAATACATTTTCAGGATATATTTCAGTCATTTCCTTAAGTTCTGACTCGTATAAATTAAGCAACGCAGTTGAAGTCCAAACCATTCCTGAAAAGCATGGTGGAGTACTGTTTTTTTATTTTTATGGTTAATTTTAACAAGATTTTTAAATGTTGAAATTGATTTTGACACTTTGTGATTTTGACTTGTGGATTTTTTACACTTAAACATAACAATTCATGAGTGAAAACAAAACATATTTTGTCTTTCACAATAATTAATCTCACAGTTATTATACTATGAAGTTAAAGTAGGCACGATACACACAAATACCTATGAATGATTATAAATTATAATAATTATTCTTAAATTATTTATCAATCGGCAACCAAGCAATTTTGATGTGTTAACAAATATGTTAATTATAATTAATAATTATTATGGACAAAATGTTATTTTTGACTATTAATAAGGTCACAACTTTTTGGTGGTAAGTGTATTATATACCATTTCCCTATAATTCTATAAAAGGTTTATTGTTTTTTTTTCTGTGACATATAAAGGGTTAATATCAGCCTCCGATGTTGGAAAAATATAAATATGCGAAAATGAAGAATTAATAATAAATATTAATATATTATTCATTGTAATAAGACAGCAGTTCGTGAAAAAAGCCGCGCAAACGCGTAATCATGATCGCAATAATCACGGACACACATATTACATCTAGAGTCTGAGCTTCGCACACGATTTTACGAGACATTAATTTATTTTAGTGGGCGGGACTAATAAAGCGCACTAGCGATTCAAACGTGAAACGCCGGTACTCATATCCGACTACAGCGACTTATAGTGGCAAACGCCGCTGAACACGCAGGGGATTTTACCTGGCAGTGAACGATCTATAGTATTTATAATCAATGATATTATATACTGTTATCTTCACGTTTGCTGTTTATCGACTTTCATCGTTGTCGTTGTCGTTATCGACAAAATATAAAGACAATAAAATGTAGGTATAAATATAGAAGTATACAACATACACAGGGCGGAATAGGCTCAGCGAGTTACCGAGTAAAACTCGGTGAGTCGTGACAATTAGTAGAACACGAGATTATACGATAACGGATTTCGGGTATTTTATAAGTTGTTCATAATCATATAATATAAGATATATGATCGTTATATTATAACGATTGTGAGCTCACAGTGAGATGTTATATATCCCGACACGCCGTTAGAAATAACAACAAAATGGACATTCGAAAATTTTTCAAAAAACCTCGATTAGGAAATGATGAGATAGTAAGTACATTAAAATTAATTACAATTACTATTAATAGGATTAATTATTCGAACTGTAGGCAGGCTTAAAAACAATATAACAAGTATACTTGTTATATTGTTTTCAAGCCTATTATAGTATCGTACTATGATGTTATGCATTATTACAAATAAGATTATAAAATATTACATATAATAGATCAAAAATGAAAATACGATTTTTTCGGTTATGGGGGGTTTGAACCCCCAAAACCTCCCCCTTGCGCACGGGCCTGCTGTGTTTGGGTGATCGTTCACTTAATTATTCAGTAGTGATTAGTCGAACCCTGATATTTTAAATCGAACCGAACTTGAACCGAACTTTAAACTATTTTTTCGATCTCGAACTCGAACTCAATACTTTTTATCATGTATATTGTACCTACCTATAAATTAAATCAACCGTAATTATTAATGACTATTGTATTTTAAGTAAGGTCGCATACCAGAGAAATTATAAACACAAAACTTTTTATATGCAATCGGTTTCAGAAACTAGTTTCAAGTTGATCTGTATATTGAAGAAACTTAAATAATGAAACTATAGAATAAACGAATTATGATTAGTTTTCAAAATGTCGTCTGACGAGGACGATGTGATTTTCCTTTGGTGGTGGGCACGTTAAAAAAAAAATTAAAAAAAACGTCGTTATTGGGTACATCCGATTAATGTATCTAATATATGTTCTAGTACTTTTGTTGTTGCAAATGAATTACATAGCGATTCAGATAAATTTAAAACATTTTACCGCATGAGTAAAAGTAATTTTGATAATTTAGTACATATTGTTGGTCCAAAAATCTTCATAAAAGATACAAACTTCAGGATTGCAGTACCAGTAGAAGAAAGAATTTTAATTACATTACAACTAATTTATTGTTTGAAAATTAATTTCTATATTATAATTTGATTTTAATTTTTCATTATGATTTAATTATTAAAAAAAAATATACAACAAGTATTTAAATTGTAACGAAACAACACCGTATCATGTTTCTCTAAATAGTAAACATACACTTATTCGCCCTCGCGGCGTAAAAACGACAGCGAAGTTCTTATCTTCGTTCGTCGAAAACAGAGCGCACGATTATAAAAGTGTATTATGACCCGCATGCAACGTCCGTGATTCCAACGATACGAACACCGACTTCTATTATGGACGGAGAGAACCGGTACGCATAAAAGGGCATCAAAATTGTCCATTAAAACACATTCCCCCCGTATCTGGTGTACTAGATATTATGTGGACGAATACGATCGACAACCATAAAATCTCGGATTATACGTTGTCACTGATATACCCGTACACCTGATACCTCCCCGTACAGTGAACATCGGTAGATTCAGCGTACCACCAGTCATTCATCACAATCGAGGAACCCAGGAGCCATCACGATTAACCGAGTGAGCCGTCGCCGTCCGAGCCTGAACACGCCACCTACGGATCCCGTGACAAGAGCCCGTCCCGATTTCAAACCGCTGCTGTGTGTGCCAAATCTAACTGCCCGGTGCGTAACCAGCTTTATCCTCATACTCCGTGTGTCAGATCGTCTAGCGAGTCACTCGACGCTGCCAGAGGCTACGTTAATTATTTAGCGTAGCATACTTTGGCCAGCACGTTGACATCATTTGATAAATCTCCTAGTGCGACACCTGACATCACGGCGTCGTGAGTATTCCCCTGAGTGTTATGTATGATGAACGTTTGTAAACTCAATAAAGAGTATTATTTATAAATTGTAAACCAGATCTAATATTGTAAACTGATTTGTATTGTATTTGTATTTTGGTATCCAATTTGTAATTGTATTATCAAAATATTAAAATAAAAGTTAACAAAATTTACCAATAAAGCACAAGGACTTTATGTTTTGTTACAAAATATATAAGTATATAAGTATGTTTTAAGTACGCTTTGTCAGTTTTATAAATATGTGTATAAAAAAATGATAGTGTATACATCATTCAGGCATCAGGGATGTAGTATCCTTGATTCATCGTATTCGAATTATCCACGTTAGTCAAATTATTTGTCAATGTTGTTTCTGATGATGAAGTTTGATTCAACGGTACATAATCAAGTCCTGATGAGGATTTACTAACTCATGAGCTAAGTGGTGTAGAGCACAAGCTTGTGTTGTTACCATGATTAATATCCTGTGTAGTTTTTAAAATATCATCAATCAAAACATTTACCTAAGTACGACATTTTCTAAATTGTGTATTATTCATTTCATTCAAATCTGGAAGTAAACATAACAAAAAAATTTTTTTTGGATTTTCCTCTGAAGTACGTTGTTTAGCCTTAAAATAATCTATTACACATCATCTACATTAGTGATATTATTTGAATTTTTCTTCTTTTTCAAGGGCGGTTCAATGTCAACAACTTTATTTTCTACAATATTATTTTTACTTGTTGAAGGAATTTTTTCAGTTATTGTTATCTTATTGCATAAATCTGTATTATTGTAGTTGTCTTGATAAGATTATGCGCCTTGATCGTTGTCATTGTCATGTGTAGGAGAAGGTAAATTTCCTTTTTTCCAGTTCAGATAAGGTCTTATAAACTGCATCTTGTCTGTAAGGTTGTATTTTTTTTTTTTTGAAGCTGATCCACTTTTTTTAGTAATATTTTTTGTAAATACAATGCGTACATTCCTCCACGTCTCTTTGCAGTTTATAACTAAACAAATGTATACATTATTAATTAATATCGATCATTAAACATTTTTAGAATTAATTATTTAAATAATTTATAAGATTCACATTTATAATTTTTTGTATAAATTTCAATTGTAGCGCTATTTGACATATTTTAAAAATAAGTAATTTTCTTAACCTCATGTCAGATATACACCCAAAAATAAAATTCGTTACGATTGGTTTATTATTTGCACGTGTCCCCCGAAGTGGACTATGTGGGAAATATTTTTAAAAATGCCTCTGACAATTGAAACTAGATTATTAAAAAATATTAAAAAATTAATTTAGTCTATTAAAAAAATATTATTTCAAATTTTTAGCCACTGGGTGTAATTTTAGAGCATTGGCTCAACATTTTATGAGAGGAGAGATAACTGATGGTAAAATAATTGGAGAAACGACAGAAGCTATTTGGGAGTGTCTACAACCTACCTATTTACCAGTACCAAGTTTAGAACTTTGGAAAAATATTGCTGCACATTATGATCTCAATCGACGGCAAACACATATGCATAAAAAAATTCAATAACACAGGATCAAGAAATTTTAATTATAAAGGTTTTTTTTTTTCAATACAACTACTTGCTTGTGCAGACGCAGACGGCTGTTTTATCACTGTGGATATTGGAGATTTGGGTAGAAATAGTGATGGAGGTGTATTTAGATTATCTCGTTTGGGTAGATGGTTAGAAATTGGAGGAATGAATATTCCACAATCAGAACCTTTACCATACGACAACAAAGATCCCAATTTTCCATATTATTTTTGTGGGGATGAAGCTTATCCTTTAAAATCTTATTTGCTACAACCATATTCAAAGAAGGCTTTAAACGATCAAAAACGAATTTTGAATTACAGATTAAGTAGAGGTAGAAAATCAGTCGAATGCGCCTTTGGAATGATGGTTTCCAAGTTCATAATTTTTGAAACGCCAATCGCGTGTTCTGAGTCAACTGTAATATCTATTGTAAAATGTGCTTGTGCTCTTCACAATTACATACGTAAAACTGAGGGAAAGTTATATGAATCGCAAAATATGAACAGTCAAGATGAAATTAATATTCTCCAGCATTTAGCACAACACCAACAAGCAATTCATAATTTATCGACAGCAAGTTCTGTGCGAGAATATTTATCAAATTATTTTTTAAGACCAGAAGTTTCATTACCGTGGCAGAGAAATACGCAGTTGAACAAAACATTTAGTATCTATTATAATAATAAACATATTTTTAGTTATATTCAGTAGCTTATTGTTTTGTTTATTTTATTATCAACATAATTTTTTAAGAGATATAAATAATAACAAGATACCCAATCTGATGTTCCCAAACTTGTTTTTACATTTTTAAAAAATCGTTTTTTACATACTACAATATTTACAATACATCAATAATAATAATTATAATATTTACTATACAAAATATTTATTTATATTAACACTAACCTGTATCGTTTACTTCTTGAGCAAAACTTTCCCAAGCTAGTTGGGTTGACTCACATTTGCTATATTCGTTTATATTATAATTGTACAAACATGGATATTTTTCTACTGCTTCAACTAATAGTGTATTAAAGACAGGATCTTCTTTTTTCGGCATTTTTATTAACTACAGAATATGTCGAACAAAAAATATATGAGTATAAATAAATAATGATATAAAGTATAATTTAAAGTATGATTTTGTTTTATTGATTAACTTAAAAAACTTACTTTATTTCAGTACGTGGAAAAATTCGAAAAAATATTGTTTTTTGAAATAGTACTAGTATTTTAAGTATTAATATTATATTAATTATAAATATTAATATTAATATTTATTTTAAATATTGAATAGTAAATAAATAAGTTTATAAATCAAATTATATGATAGAGCATAATTCATAATTATTATTATTATTATTTCATAATTCATAATTCAGTAAAATCTAAAAACGTGCATACTGTGTGAAAATGCTCATGAAACTGAAACAATGAAACCAGAATGACAAATTTCGGGTTGTAAATTTCGTAAACTATAAATAAAAATAGTTGCACGAAACTCGGTGTGTGTTACCCCAAACAAATATATCGGCTAGTTTCATTCAAGTTTCGTGTTTATAATTTCTCTGATGTGTGGAAGTTACCATGAATTTACCAAAAATAGATTTTAACCTCTACAATAAATATGATAAAAAGAAAAATAGCTGTATTATGAATGTAAATACACTGCCTCTGTTGGCAATAAATAACTTATTAATGTTTTGGTTGGCGGAGGATGGATGTGTAACAGGCGGCTGGAAAAATAACATTATTATTATAAATAATGCAATGCCCACTATAGATTATCACTTTTTATCGCCAATAGTCTAATTATTTCTAAATAATCATTATCAATTTTTATTTTTCAAAAATAACTTTTGAAGAATTGTACAAATATTTGGTTCTCGAACTGTCGTGGCCAGTAAGTCTGGTTCGACAAATATTTTCAAGTTTGATTTTCGAACAGTAAAAGATGCTTGATAGTTCGGTTCGATTTTTTTCATGCCGAGTTCGAATTTCAAACCGAACCGAACATCAAGGGTTCGGTTCGGTTCGGTTCGAGATTCAAACAGTACTATTATTCAGTTGTTTCGATTAAATTTGTTATTCATGAATCTATGATTTATAGTCCAATTTCGTCTCCATACAATGAGAGTGATGAATATAAAATAAATCTAAAAATAAGGATTTTACTTAATTGCGTTATTATTATAATTAAAATTGTTTGAAAGTTTAAAATACCAACACAATAATGTTATTCACCCGAATACGGAATCTTAGCAGTTTTTATATTTTACGTTAATGGTTAAATGAATCAAATACTAATGTTTTTTTAAGAATATAAATTTATTTTAAACAAATACATGTAAATTATTACTCAAGAGTGTCGATCACATAGTTATAGTATTGTTTAATATTTCAATAATTTAATAATAATAATATAAGAAATATATAAATGTATAAATATATATGTCTGTGAACATGTAACGCATAAACTGAAGCATATACTCAATGAATATAATTTATGTATTATCATTCAAAATTGATTACTCAATTTAATGTTAAAACAATGTCATATAAAAAATCCAAATACCACTCACTCACTGATGGTTATTTCTCAATAACTACTATACGTACAAACTTGAAATTTGACATAGTGGTTCCTCTAAAACTGATTACATACTACACGTATTAAGAATCCAGCGTTCAAACATTAAAAAAAAAATTGTATGATTTGCCTATAATACTATTGCGGTTGAATCGATTTGTACCGTCATATCCATATGATTCAGCGTGGCGAATTTATAACTAAAAGTTATACGGAGCTGGAGCGTAGCATATTTAAAGGAGTAATATTTAGGCATTTTATAACACATGAACATTTTGGTTGTGTCTATGTGTGAGTAGTAAATTAACATAAGTGTGTGTAATTCGTTACCGCGTTTATCGTGCCACCGTACATCGACTAAAATACAAATTCCCTGAACTACGATAATATTCATAAATGAACATTTTATCTCTACATTATATTTGCTCAACTCCACGGTCTAACCGTTGAGTTGGGGGCAGTTGTCCGAAAAATGATAAGGACCTGGATCGAAAGACGGCGGCATATGATGTGTTGCCAACATTAAATTTCTAACAATTATATGATAAAATTAATTTTTGTTTGTGAAGAAATACTGTTTCACTGAATGATAATTATTATATTTTTAGATTCTAACCGGAGTGATCAAATCTATTGGTTTTACAATGATGTGTGTTTTTTATTTTTTTTTTTTTTTTTGTGTCCTAATATCCTAATAACCTAATATCAATTATTTTCCCTCCAAATTGTATTTAAGTGATAACACGTATTAAAAAAAAAAATTAATTGTGGCGAGTATTATTATTACTCTGAGGGGTGAGTAATAACAAAAAACTAAAGCTAATAACCCGTAACTGTAATAAATGCTATATAATAATCAAATTTCACAAATTTAAATATATAATGCAATAAGAAATGATTAACAAAACCTAAGTTTTGAATATTAATCAGGAGTATTGTGTGAGTTGATATTTATTCAGTTTTTTCATTCTCCTGAACAATTGGTAAATTGTAGATACGTGGTATTGTCGTTAGTGTAGCGTAAAAAATTATTTTTATGAATTTTATGAAATTTAAAATATAGACTGTACAATTGGATATACAAATCTGAATTATATATTATGAATTTATATATATATATACGAGTATATTGTTATTTTATTACCTTCTCATCCTAGTGATGG
This sequence comes from Sipha maydis, assembly GCA_034509805.1. NCBI lineage: Eukaryota > Metazoa > Arthropoda > Insecta > Hemiptera > Aphididae > Sipha > Sipha maydis. Next base: position 248,280 of record JASXSY010002232.1, read on the forward strand.
AAATAATCCAATGATTTCGACAATCGAGATATTATGGTAATCGAGTAATTTACTTGATTATTCTAATCGAGAGAATTAGTACTAGGAATAATCGAATGAATTCGATAATCAAGAGATTAGTAATCGAGATATTATAATAATCCAGTAGTTTACTCTATTATTTCAATCGAGAGAATAGTCAGTAGTCATCAATATAATAGACTAAGCCAGAGGTTCTCAAAGTCAAATGAATCACGGACCCCTACCTAAAGACCTACAGTCTTCGAGGACCCCGGTTCGGTTGGGTTCCAGGCATTAATTTTTTTTTGCTCATCATTATTTTATTTTTCGGAAATCAAGCAAAAAAAAGATCTTCAAAAAAAATTTACGCATGAAGCTCAACCCAACGCATTATGCTAATTTTTTTTAGTTTTGCCCATATCATTATGTGTAAATATATAATTTTCTGTTTTTATTTTAATTTAATTTTGAATTTGATAAAACACCAGAAATAAAAAATATTTGTCTTGATTTGTTTTTGTATCAGGACTTGAAATTAAAAAAAAGAACAGGATGGGCCTCGCTCTGCTGTACACTTGGGGGTGGATTGCGACTCTTCATAGGATAGGTCATTATAATGGATTTGTTAAATTTGAATTCAATGATAGGTATCATTGTATACGAAAAACGATTCTGAACGGAGATGATATGTTAGTCTAGAATATAATACAATGTTATTTATAAATATTATATAAGTATATATTATTTTTAAACGAAAAATTTAGAAAAACCGAAAATTTAAATTGTCTATAAATAAGTCAAAATATGTCAAAATACTTTGAAATTTTAACCATGTATAGAAAACGTCAATATAAAGATTTGGTGAAAATTTCAAGTTGTTGTGGTTTTTTGTTTTTGAGTTAGAGCATTTTAAAAAAAAACCGATATCTTTGTCAGTCTAGAATATTATACATTATATTATATTTTACATGTAATTTTTTGTCAATATTCGCTGTTCAAACGCTTATAAAAAAAAATTGTGCCTATGGATTTTAATAATTTTTGAATGACATTAAGAACTACTTCTGTGGAATCTTCTATTAAATTTTCAAGTATTTTGTACGAGCCAAATATCACCGATTATAAAAAAAAAATGTAAAAAAATCGAATATTTTAAATGCCTATAAGTGGCTTAAAAATCAATATAATATTTTGAAAAAAATATGACATAAAGGAAATACCAATCTTAACAACTGGTAGAAATTTCAAAAATCTGCGACTTATACTTTTTGAATTATAAAAAATATTTAAAATCGTTTGAGAATAAATCGCTATTTTATGCAATTTCGTAAATATTTAAATTTCAAACAGACATAAAATTTTTTCCTCTAGTTCCGGTAGAAATTTTTTTAAAGATTTTTGAAGAGTAGCTTATAGATAACCCCGTGTTAAAATTTTGAACCTTAAGTATGAACAGAAAAAATTTAATGAATTTTTATCTACAAAATAACTTGCAAATTATCGTGATTTTTACATATTTCGTATAAATTGGAACTTTGCACTTATAAAAAAAAATTGTGACTTACGATTTTAGATTTTTTTTTATCAGTTAAGGAACAACTTATAAGAAACCTTGTATTAAATTTTCAAGATTTTCTAGGCAGCCAAAAAAATTTTATCGTTATTTAAAAAAAAAATACTTAAAAAAATTGAAAATTTCAATTGTCTATAAATAGCTTAATAAAAGTTAATGGTGTATAGAGAACGCGAATCTCAACATTTGGTGAAAATTTCAAGTATTTACATTGATTAGTTTTTGAGTTATAGCAAAATAAAAATTTGATTTTGTCGAAAACTGGTTTTGCGTAAAAACTCCCATTTTTCCTCATTTTTTTAGGGTTTTTCGCGTCGCATTTAAAAAATATTGAACATTTTTTACTTTTGACCCCCCAAAGTACCAACTAGATTCACTTTCCTTTCAGAAAAGTTGCTACATAAGCAAATCGAAGCATTTTTACTGCCCCAAATCGTGTCGACAGACACAAAAAAAAAAAAAAAAAAAAAACACACATCATTGTAAAATCAATACATTCTTCACTCCGTTCAGAATCTAAAATTGTTGATGTACTCAAATATTTTTATTAACATAAAACATCTTGATAAAAATATAAACACTATTAATGGGAAGAATGCGTTTGTTTCTTAAACTTTATAATGTCCGACATTTTGGGAACAATTGTTGAAATTTTCAACCTGAATGCTGGTTCAACGTTCTTCAGTCGATTTCTCTTGACACTTTTTATCTTACAAAGTGTAGAAAATGTCTGTTCACATAAATAAGTCGTACAAAAAAACACAAATTGTTTGAGGGCTTTGTTTGCTAAATCTGTGAATTCCGACCGGGCAAGAAACCAAAAATGACATAAATCATTTTCTTCTTTGAAGATTATTTCCCAAGCTCTATTGCAAGACAAATCTACCAGTTGATCTGGTTCATTTTCAGAGAGATTATTAAGGCTAGCAACATCTTGTTGTTTGAAAGGGTATCTCATCCAGTCACTGTTTTTATCTGGAGCAGGAAAGTACTTCCTCAAAGCACTCGCTAAGTCTGCCATATGTTCAACAATTATGTCTTGAACCTCAACAGGTAGATTGTCTTCTGATTTGGTTAGAAATTGTTGTAACACAGGAAATAATGTGTAAGACTTTCTTTCAACTCGATTTACCCACAGCTTTAGTTTTTCAATCATTGCTTCGATTTTGTCTTCTACTACGAATATGTCAGGTCCTTGCAGCTTCAAGTTCAAAACATTTAAATGTGTAAATAAATCTGCCAAGTACGCAATTTTATAGAGCCATGAAAAGTCATTAAGTTTTTCTCTTAAGTTGAACTTTTTGTGTGTAATATCACAAAGCAATATTCTTATTTCATCAGCTAGTTCAAAAAAACCTGTAAGAACGTTACCTCGAGAAAGCCAGCGAACCTCTGTGTGTAAAAATAGCTGTTCGTGTTCACTTCCTATTTCCTGATAAAGCTTAGTAAAAATGCGAGAGTTCAAGGATTGAGACTTAATGTAGTTGACAATTTTGACGAGTTCGTCGTATACAGTTTTAAGCTCAGTTGACATTTTCTTCACCGCCAAAGCTTCTCTATGTATTGAACAGTGTGTCCACTTGACTTTCGGCGCTACTTGCATCACCCAAGGCATCAATCCAATTTTATGACCCGCCATTGCTCCAGCTCCATCAGTCGTTAACCCTACACATTTATTCCAATCTAGTTCATTTTTTAAAATACAATCATTAAGAGCTTCAAATACATCATTTACATTGTTATGTATTACTTCTTTGCAAAATAACAGATCTTCAAAGACATATTTCTCGTCTTCGTAACGGACAAAAGCTAGCAAGTGAGATTTATCAGTAAAATCTGTACTCTCGTCTAGTTGTAATGCAAACATTTCTGTAGATTTCAAACGTGAAATTAATTGGAAGTGCACATTTTCAGACATAGCGTCAACCCTTCTCTTAACTGTGTCATATGATAATGAAACTAAACTTATTTCTTTGGTTGCAGTTTCATTTAACATTATGTTGCACATACTTTTTGCAGCAGGCATGATAAGCTCTTTTCTTATGTTATAAGGCTTTCCCGACTTAGCAATCAACAGAGAAACAGCATACGATGCAACGGTTGCCTTTTCATTTGTAGTACCAGTTGCAATTTTTTCGATTTCATTGCTATTTATTTTAAAAAATTCTATTGACTTACTAGAAAACTCGGAGTGTTTTGTTTTTAAATGTCTAAGCAACTTAGCAGGTTTCATTGCTTCATTGTATAGTATTTTGTAACACAAAACACATTGCGGTTTTTGTTCAATGTCTGTACCCGCCTGCACAAATCCCAGGTTTAAATATTCATCACAATATTTACGTTTTTTGGCTTTATAAACACTAGCGCTAGATTTTGAGCAAGACCGCTTGTCAGGGTTAGGTGGTACAAGGGCCTGTCTGCCGCCTTCATTAATTTCAATCGGGACTTCAGTTGCACGTACAGTACCCGTTTTTAACCAACGATCCATAGCTGATTACTAAAGACCAACACCCAATTTTTTAATATTATACTGTAAAATTACCATATAATAATATATTTACAACGTAAGTCATTAACAACACAATATTCCGCGACGCGACGTAAAACGATCGAGGCGGCTGCGATGGGCAAACTAATATTAAATACTATTATGGTATTATACGTACCTACGATTAATAATGAACGATCTTGTCTTCATGTTTGCAAGTTATCAGTTTTTACCGAGTATCGATAATAATACTAGTAAATCCAAAATTATAAAACTATTAATGGATTTATCGTGGCACACCGGTTGAAAGCCATAGGTATAGAATCTATTTATAGATATACAACGGATTATATAAACCATAAAATTCTTTCAAACACATAATAACGTTTATTAACAGCAGCCCATATTTGGGTTGTGCTTGGGTTAGCTCCACGGACCCCCTAGTATGGGCTCGCAGACCACACTTTGAGAAACTCTGGACTAAGCTTTTAATAATGAAAGTTGTTTGTAATCCGTATTAAAACTACGCACCGGCCAAAACTTTTCCGTGCAAAACCGGATAATTCAGCTAGTATTACTATAATAATAATGTATTATATTTTATGCAATAAGTGTAAAATAAAATAAATTTACCATATTCTTGCCACGATTCGGAAAATCTTCTACAAGAACACCAATAATTTTTAATCTTATTGATCGATATTTGTTTAGCAGCTTATTTAAAGCCCCGACCACTTGTAGATCGACTTTGTGCACCTTTGAGTAAGGTAAGTTTACAAGAAAATAAGGATTTAGTCTGAAAAAAAAAACAGACCAACAATTACAATTTACAGCAATTATATATCGTCGGAAAACAATATTCTAATCCACGCACCTTATATGAGTCAATTTAAATTTCCTTGGAACCAATTTTTCTAATTTACTGTGATATTCGTATAAAGTTATATTGGCTACAGTACGAGGAGATGGAGGACGTCTCACAAGCTTTCTATAGTTTATCACATTAGAGGAATCAAAACTTAAGACCTGAAAACGATGTGAAAAACAAATATAAAAGAAGAAACCTTGCACAAATATTTTACATTACAAAATGGACGGTTTACAGAGTACTACTCTGCTGTAATACACACGAATTAGTAGTAAACGATACTTATGTAACAATGAACAATATTTTATCAAATTACTCACGACATGCAATGCCACAATCAATGATAAGGCGATTAAAACTCCTTTGGACGACATGTTAATCGCAATGTTATTGGGACGTCTTGTCAACTAATTCATCTGAATGTACCAAAAATTAATTTTATACATGCATTATATTTTATTAAATATATTATTTTATTGTATAATATATTCTACATTTTCGTGCAAAAACTTATGATAATATTACAATAATACAGCCACAATTGACTACAAAAATATAAATAATAAATAATTGTAGTTATTTGAGAAAAATATACGAGATTCAGGGAATGTATATTCATTGAGACTAATTTATCACGATATTGAATAAAAATTTAAAGTTATAAGTAGAATGAATATTTTCATTCTACTGTTATGTTTATTTATAATTATAATTTATTAAATATACCTACACGTTGTGTTAAGATAGGTCTCAGAATTATTGTAGACACCTCCTGAGTTACAGATATCTGCACGTTTATGGTAACAACGGGGATAGGAATCAATAAAATATGATTTATAAATAAAAATTAAATATTTCAGAACCATATTGTCCAACTTGCACTAAACAAGTTTTCTCCGAAACATTGAATGTAGCTAAGACAAATGTTATACTTTTAAACTAATTCGTTATACGCTCACTCTCTGGGATAACGGTACACGATCATAAAACGTTGATACATCGTAACCCCACTTTGTTCATTTTCCGAATAACCACGAAATATTCTCTAGTCATTAATTACTGATTTTATAATGAACAATGCGTTTTACATTAATCATTGTCCTTGCAGTCGTAAAAAATAATCTGAAAACCCATCAATGAATGGAAATTTATTTGTAAATTTGTAAGTCTTAAGTGTTCAGTGGCGTAATTACGGGGGGGGGGGATTTGGGTGTCGTATCCCCCCCATGACCCTGTTTTTTTTTTAATCGTCAAACATATTTGACGATTTATGTACTTAACTAATTTTGTACTTATTTTATTACTGTATATTTTATAAATATATCAAAAATCACCCGAATTCCATAATATTAAATTATTATCTAACAATATTACAGACGCTAAAAATAACTTTTTCCACATAATCGGTTTATCGGAATATCGGAATGTTTTAATGTACCTACATATTATGTTATTATTTATTTTAATGTATACAATATTGTATACTTGTATTGAGAAGTGCTTATTGCTTACATGATATAAAAAAAAATTGAGGAGGGGGGGGTAGTTGGTGAAATGTACAAAAATGTCATCCCCCTCCACAACCATGACTAAATTACGCCACTATAAGTGTTCACCAATACTTTGTTTGTCATTTATTTTGGTGTTTACAATAAATGATTTAAATAAATAATGTTATTGTACAAGAAGGAATCCATAGCGTTTCTGTTTAAACAATATATTTATAAAGTCATTACTATTTGCATTGATTAAATATACATAGATAGCCCAAGTAACAGTAAAATTCGTTAACGCTTGATAAAGTGAAATGGGAGCCAGAAATCTAGTAGTGTGGTAGCCATGCCAATACGTTGCGCTGATCATAATTTATTCTGCTATGAAAAAATTGTTTTACTAAGATAATTGAAAAAAATAATATGAATGGCTATCAGTTATTAATGTTATCATTAATATTATTTAAAAATTTAAATGATTGTTATTGTTGTTGCGAATAGCATTATTAGAATATATTTGAACTCATTCAATTGCGATTTTCAATATTTTTTTTTTTTTAAATGTTGAGCCTTGTCAAGATCATTGCACATACATGATTGAACATCTTATCAATTGTAAACTTTTAAGTGACTTTAACTGGAAATCCAAAAACTATAAAACAAAAAGCGCTGAAAAAGCTAAAAGTAAATTAAATATATTAAGGAATAATTAATTAGATTTATCAGTATTGTGAGTATTTATGTTATTAATTTATGTATACATATATTAAAGTATTAAAACTAATTTTATAATGCTATATTTATTGTTTAATCAGACACTAGTTTTGAGAAAATATTTAGGCCAATCCATGTTGTACCCTCAATTATATTATGTTGTATGTTTTTTTTAATGGGTAATTTTTCTCTAAGATAACTCAAAAACATAAAATAAGCTGGTAAGTGGATGTCTCTCTTCTATAGGTACAGTAGGTTACAAGTGGTTTAGTAAGCTAACTGCAGTAATGGATGGTATTAAATTTGAATTCAATAATATAATATCATTGTATAAGAAACACTATTCTGAGCAGAGTTGAAGAAGTTGAACGTTTTATACATTTTTAACAATTAAATAATTTGTGAATTTTCAATTTAATTAATTTTGTCAAAATTTGATCTTTAAACAGTTATAAAAAAACATGCCTATGTATTTTCAATATTTTTCAATTGCTATTATATTAACTTGTGAGGAACCTTGTATAACATTTTCAAACTTTTTGACAAAATAATAAAATTTTATTGACAATTATTGAATAAAAAACTAAACAAATTGAAAATTGAAAATGTCTGTAAATAACTATAAATAAATAAATATTCGAAATATTTTAAAAATGTTATTATATATAGCAAATGATAAAATAAACTTTTGATGATAATTTCATGTACGGTGATGAAATGATACACCAAAAAAACACACATCATTGTAAAATCAATACATTCATCACTCCGCTCTAAATCTAAAATGTTTCTACGTAAATGCGTTTTATCTATTTTTCGAATGGACCAGATAGAGAAAACAAACAGTGCGCGTTGCAAATATCATCTTATGCGCATTGATTAATTGTCTTGAGTTCCAATGTTACGAAAAAAAAGTGAAAAATAAATTGTAAGAAATATCAAACAAGAAAAAATATTGTAATAAGTAAATAAAATAATATAATAACGATTTGAGATCATAATATCTTATCGTAAATTATTTTTACTCGAACCGGGATTTCTACGAATCGTTAGTGGACTTTGGACTGTCGTTTCTACTTTATTTTTGTAAAAATAATTAAATTGTTAAATCTTGACACTACACGCTCTCTATTGACACATTACGCTATTAATTTACCAGTTTCTATTATGCCCATTGACTTGGGCTATCTATGTATATTAAATCAATGCTATTTGTACAATAATGTGCGTTTGAATAGCCGTAATCGTCGTCGGCATTCGAGTGAATAACAAATTTCGAAAAAATGCGTTTTAATGAGTGGAATAAGTCCATTTTTTTGGCATCCTGAACACCTTACTAAGACCTCTATATCCAGGGCCGGCGAAAGCTATGGGCGACCTGGGCATTCGCCCAGGGCGCCAATCACTAAGGAGCGTTACACTGAAAATAATTAGACTTGATTATATTGTATTACAATCAATTTTATATCAATAACAATAAAAAAAGTTGTCTTGTTAATAAAACACTTATTAGTAATAATTATTATTATTATTAGTGTGTTAAAATAAGAATACCATTTATCGAGCTTTAATATTTATTCAAGTCACTTAGTTCACCTACTCACCTAAACAGTTGTTAAATACTTATTTAAAACGTAAAACCCAACGTGCAGTTGGAGAGTGCTAAAAATATTTTATTTATCAATAAACGACGGACGATAACAAATAACGATTAATGGACAATAAGTTGCAGTGTTTGTTCAAATGTCTGTAATCATTTTAACTTCAAAATTCTTACTGTTAAGACGGCAGACGGAACAAACATAAGTTCTAACAACGACCAAGTTATTATCTTATTAAAATTTACATAGGTACCTATATATATTTTAGGTTTGTTCATATTCATATATTATTCTAAATAACTTTCATTTTATTACTTATTAGACACTTGTTTATAATAGTTATTGATACAATTACTATTTTTTTTGTATTGAGACGTCAATATAATAGATTAGTGTTTGATATTTAATTATAATTATAAATTTCAAATTTGTTAGGTTAAAACACGTTTATCGCTATGCATAGAGTCGTAATTAAAGTTGTACTGGTTATATTATATAATATTATATTTATGGTTATTACATACGTACTGGTTGTATTTTCCTTGATTTTATAATACAATTACTATATAATTTAAAACATTCACACCTTAAATAATTAGCATATTATTTCGTTGTAGGTCATATTATTTATAATGTCATCAAAAAAAGAAAAACTTTTTGGATGTCAGAATCGAAAACGCAGAGCTAAAATTGAATTAGAATTTAAAAAAAATGCAGCAGTAATTAATACATTTTTTTAACCAAGCAATATTCCTGTTTCGGGCTTAACATTAATTTCGAGTAGAAGTATAAGTTGTATGGACGTGGAAGAAAATAATTCTAAAAAACATGATGACGTTATAATTGAAACTATCGACATACTCGTATTAGATAAAGATGTTCAAAATTCTGAAGTTATGAATCAAATGGATCTATTTGACTGAGCTTTATGGCTTGATGAAATGCAGAATAATTTTATAGATACAGTTATAAAGATAGGACCTGCTAAAATGTATGATAATGTTTTTCCTATTTACGAAAATATTCTTCATTTTTTCAAAAACTTTCAAATAAGAAAAATAGATAGGAATCAAAGTATCTGTAGACGTTGGCTTGTGTACTCAAAAAGTTCCGACCGGGCATTTTGTTTTTGCTGTAAGCTTTTTAAATCACACAATAGTTCACTGGGTACAACTGGGAGTAATGATTGGAAACATATGACAACCATACTAAATTCTCACGAAAAGTCTCCAGATCAATTTATTGCTTATAAGAAATTGCACGAATGTGAGTTGCGATTGAACCTTGGTAGATGTATTGATAACGATTTACAACGAGTAATAAGTTCAGAGATTGCTCATTGGAAAAATATTTTAATGAGATTAATGTCAATTACTTTATACTTATCAGGTCGAAATTTGGCCTTCAGAGGATCTTCTGACAAACTGTTTGAACAAAATAATGGTAACTTTTTAGGACTAGTAGAACTTTTAGGAAATTATGATGATGTCATGAAAAATCATCTTCACCAAGTAACTACAAGACAACTAAAACAACAAGCTACGAGTCAAGAAGGCAAAATATTTTTCTGTAATATTAGATTGCACACCTGATATCAGTCATTCTGAAAAAATGTCGTTTACAATAAGATTCATTGATGAAAATGACGAGATTATTTGCATTGCTGAACATTTTATTGATTTAAAAACAGTTAATGAATCTACTGGAGAAAGTCTAACTGAATTATTGCTAAAAACATTAAAAGAAAACTAACTTTATATTATGAATTGTCGGGGTCAGGGCTACGATACTGGCGCAAACATGAAGAGGAAAACAAAAGGAGGGAAAACATATCTCTAAGAATTTTATTGACAATTTCTGTCACTGTAGCATCAGGTGAACAAAGTTTTTCGAAACTGAAATTAATAAAGACTTACTCGCGTTCTACTATGACAAGTGGTAGACCGTAATCCCTAGCAATATTGTCGATAGAAAATGAATTGGCTCAAAAGGTGGATTACGAAGAAGCAATTAAACAATTTTGTGAAACTAAAGCTAGAAAAGTTAAGTTTTAATTTAATAAAAATATACTCAACTTCATGAAATTTAAATTATAATACTTATTTTATTTATATAATGCTTTAACCTAATATTTTATTCAGTGTATTTCGAAAAAAATCGAAAAAATTTGATAAATATGCAACATTACAAAATATAAACCGATTCCTTATTCAATAATTAAATTATGATTATTTATCTTTTAAAATAGTGTTTAATTTTTAATTAAATTGTGTTTCTAAAAATCTAGTAAGTAGTAAAATTTTAAAAAAGGTAGTTGGAAAATTTATTTCATGTTAAGTAAAGATGGTCTATAATCTAACTTATTAAATTGATTATTTTATAAGATAATTGTGTAAAAAAAAAAAAACGATATTTTTATAAGAGGGCGCCTAATGGTGGTTTCGCCCAGGGCGCTAGTATGAATAGCCCCGGCCCTGCCTATATCGATTGCTCTAACAGTTAAACTGGAAATTCGAGCTTTTGCGACTCTTAAATTGGTTCAAAAAATGTATGCACTTACCTATTGACTTGCAAATAGTAGAGTTTTCAAGGAGTGGCAGTGAAATTATTTAAGTCACAATGAGACAAACAAGCTCTGTCGGGACAACATATAGAGAATAAATGTATAGAGAGAGAAATAAAATAATAATCGATACTCCAATTATACGTCGTAAAATTATGTATGTTTATCGATGAAACAATGTCGTTCTTTGATTATTATAAGAATCGGTATGATTTTATTATTTATTTTTATATACTGCGATTATATTTACTGTTAACCTTATACAATTCTAACAAATACGTATTTAAGGTGATGTATTTGTACCATCCAAAATTGAGGGGTGGGTACAGGTAACACAGTCTGGGTTTATATAATTTTTAAAAACTAGCACTAAGTAGCCATTAGGTATTAGGTAAAAGGTATTTACTTCTCATGAACATCATAGTATATTGATTATTGATGGCCAAGTAATTGTAGAAACAAATAGTAAAGGTATTTTGACCTTGGACCTCAATTGAAATAATATTTTTGAGGGGGTCTAGGCAGGGGTGGATGGATTAGTGGTTATAACTTGTGTTTGCATCACTTACTAAAAAATAGTTCGCCGTACTGACTACATACATATTACGTTAATGAGAATCGTTTCGATTGGTTATAACTATCCGTAATTGGTCTCAAACGTAAGTTCACGAAATGTTTTCAAATAGACAAGACAACAATTATAATGATAAAATGATGGACCACAATTATAATGATATTATGATGAATTAAAAAAATAAATATTTAATTGGAAATATTCAATTCGTTTACACTTATTATTATAATTAGATGCACCTTCTTGTATTTGTACTATCACCCAGGAACTTAAATTAGTATAGAAATAATTTCTTATAATTTATGTATATATAAATGACAGTTAGGTAATTATACTCATAATCAAATCTTCCAATTAGAATAGGTCACATACAATTATTTTTTGACTAATAGATATGCATATAATATCTGCATGCAGTTATTATGAACATGTTTAAAGACCAGAGTTTATAATTTGCCCAATTGTTGAATAGTGAGATCAGTTTATTTTATACATATATATATATTATGTATAAAATATACTTATCGCACATTTTTAAGTTTTTATTAGTGTTATTCGCAATTAGAGACGTGGAACACTGTTGACATGTGAAGCAGTGCTCCGGAGTTCCAAAGCATAGGGCCCTTGACTTCTAGAATAATTCAGAGACATATTTTCTTAAATTATTTGATAATATTGATGTATTTGATATTAAATTTCCAAATAATACGTAGTTAATTCAGTGACTATCAGTGCTAAGGTGGAATAATAACTAATGTAATATGAAATATGTTTTTTATTATGGTAAATTGGATTTATAATAAAATAATAAAAAGTTAAATTAAAATTAATAATTATTTAATGGTTAATACTCGTAAATTTATATATGAATAAATAAACAAATAGTTATAATATATATATAGATATATAGATATCTTAGGCGTGCGCAGAGTTTCTGATCAGATACAGCACACATTTTTATCGGTCTTGATACCTTTTGTTTTAAGAAGATAACATTTTTTAGGAAACTCATTATATATTACATTTATTATGTATATAACTGTATACAGCAGGGGTTTTCAAACTTTTTAGGCAGAAGGCCACAACATTTTTCATAAATGACTTGCGGGACGTACGTACACATAATAAAATATATTTATAGTAATATAATATAAAAAAGAACCGGATGGGCCTCGCTCTGCTGTACAGTTAGGGGTGGAGTGCACCTCGCTTATAGGATAGGTCATAATTATAATGGATTTGTTAAATTTGAATGCAATGATAGATATCATTGTATACGAATAACGATTCTGAACGGAGTTCATATGTTAGTCTAGAATATAATACAATGTTATTTATAAATATTATATAAGTATATTTTATTTTTAAACGAAAAATTTAGAAAAACCGAAAATTTAAATTGTCTATAAATAAGTCAAAATATGTCAAAATACTTTGAAATTTTAACCATCTATAGAAAACGTCAATATAAAGATTTAATGATAATTTCAAGTTGTTGCGGTTTTTCATATTTGAGTTAGAGCATTTTTAAAAAACCGATATCATTTGTCAGTCTAGAACATTCTACATTATATTATATTTTACATGTAATTTTATGTCAATATTCGATGTTCAAACGCTTATAAAAAAAAATTGTGCCTATGGATTTTAATAATTTTTGAATGACATTAAGAACTACTTCTGTGGAATCTTCGATTAAATTTTCAAGTATTTTGTAGAAGCCAAATTTTTTTTATCACCGATTATAAAAATAAAATGTAAAAAAATCGAATATTTTAAATGACTATAAGTGGCTTAAAAATCAATAAAATATTTTGAAAAAAATATTGCATAAAAGAAATACCAATCTTAACAGCTGGTAGAAATTTCAAAAATCTGCGACTTATACTTTTTGAATTATAACAAATATTTAAAATCGTCTGAGAATAAATCGCTATTTTATGCAATTTCGTAAATATTTAAATTTCAAACAGTCATACAATTTTTTCCTCTTAGTCCGGTAGAAATTTTTTTAAAGATTTTTGAAGAGTAGCTCATAGATAACCTAATGTTAAAATTTTGAACCTAAAGTATGAACAAAAAAAATTTTATGAATTTTTATCTACAAAATAACTTGCAAATTATCGTGATTTTTACACATTTTATACAAATTTGAGAATTAAGGGCTTATAAAAAAAAATTGAGTTAACCGATCACCGATATTTTTTAGTTACGATAAGTTTAACTTATTATAAACCTAGTATAAAATTTTCAAGAGTTTTCGCTCAATCAATTAAATTTTATAGATGTTTAAAAACAAAAATTTAACAAAAATCGAAAATTTAAATTGTCTATAAATAAGTCAAAATATGTCAAAATACTTTGAAATCTTAACCATGTATAGAGAACGTCAATATAAAGATTTGGTGAAAATTTCAAGTTGTTGCGGTTTTTCATTTTTGAGTTAGAGCATTTTAAAAAAAACCGATATCTTTGTCAGTCTAGAATATTATACAGTATATTATATTTTACATGTAATTTTTTGTCAATATTCGCTGTTCAAACGCTTATAAAAAAAAATTTTGCCTATGGATTTTAATAATTTTTGAATGACTTTAAGAACTACTTCTGTGTAATCTTCTATTAAATTTTCAAGTATTTTGTACGAGCCAAATTTTTTTTATCACCGATTATAAAAAAAAAAATGTAAAAAAATCGAATATTTTAAATGCCTATAAGTGGCTTAAAAATCAATATAATATTTTGAAAAAAATATGACATAAAGGAAATACCAATCTTAACAGCTGGTAGAAATTTCAAAAATCTGCGACTTATACTTTTTGAATTATAAAAAATATTTAAAATCGTTTGAGAATAAATCGCTATTTTATGCAATTTCGTAAATATTTAAATTTCAAACAGTCATAAAATTTTTTCCTCTAATTCCGGTAGAAATTTTTTTAAAGATTTTTGAAGAGTAGCTTATACATAACCTCGTGTTAAAATTTTGAACCTTAAGTATGAACAGAAAAAATTTTATGAATTTTTATCTACAAAATAACTTGCAAATTATCGTGATTTTTACATATTTCGTATAAATTGTAACTTTGAGCACTTATAAAAAAAAATTGTGACTTACGATTTTAGATTTTTTTTTATCAGTTAAGGAACAACTTATAAGAAACCTTGTATTAAATTTTCAAGATTTTCTAGGCAGCCAAAAAAATTTTATCGTTATTAAAAAAAAAATACTTAAAAATATTGAAAATTTCAATTTCTTATAAATAGCTTAATAAAAGTCAAAATACTTTAATAATTTAACGGTGTATAGAGAACGCGAATCTTAATATTTTGTGAAAATTTCAAGTATTTACATCGATTAGTTTTTGAATTATAGCAAAATTAAAAATTTGATTTTGTCGAAAACTGGTTTTGCGTAAAAACTCCCGTTTTTCCCTTATATTTTAAGGGTTTTTCCCGTCGCATTTTTTACTTTTGACCCCCCAAAGTACCAACTAGATTCACTTTCCTTTCAGAAAAGTTGTTTCATAAGCAAATCGAAGCATTTTTACTGCCAAAAAAGGTGTCGTCAGACACAAAAAAAAAATAAAAAATAAAAAAATAAAAACACACATCATTGTAAAACCAATAAATTCCATCACTCCGTTCAGAATCTAAAATTGTTGATTTACTCAAATACTTTTATTAACATAAAACATCTTGATAAAAATATAAACTCTATTAATGGGAAGAATGCATTTGTTTCTTAAACATTATAATGTCCGACATTTTGGGAACAATTGTTGAAATTTTCAACCTGAATGCTGGTTCAACGTTCTTCAGTCGATTTCTCTTGACACTTTTTATGTTACAAAGTGTAGAAAATGTCTGTTCACATAAATAAGTTGTACAAAAAGGCACAAATTGTTTGAGGGCTTTGTTTGCTAAATCTGTGAATTCCGACCGGGCAAGAAACCAAAAATGACATAAATCATTTTCTTCTTTGAAGATTATTTCCCAAGCTCTATTGCAAGACAAATCTACCAGTTGATCTGGTTCATTTTCAGAGAGATTATTAAGGCTAGCAACATCTTGTTGTTTGAAAGGGTATCTCATCCAGTCACTGTTTTTATCTGGAGCAGGAAAGTACTTCCTCAAAGCACTCGCTAAGTCTGCCATATGTTCAACAATTATGTCTTGAACCTCAACAGGTAGATTGTCTTCTGATTTGGTTAGAAATTGTTGTAACACAGGAAATTATGTGTAAGACTTTCTTTCAACTCGATTTACCCACAGCTTTAGTTTTTCAATCATTGTATCATCCAAGTAATCCATTGTAATCTGCCAAGTACGCAATTTTACAGAGCCATGAAAACTCATTAAGTTTTTCTCTTAAGTTGAACTTTTTGTGTGTACTATCACAAAGCAATATTCTTATTTCATCAGCTAGTTCAAAAAAACCGGTAAGAACGTTACCTCGAGAAAGCCAGCGAACCTCTGTGTGTAAAAATAGCTGTTTGTGTTCACTTCCTATTTCCCGATAAAGCTTAGTAAAAATTTGAGAGTTCAAGGGTTGAGACTTAATGTAGTTGACAATTTTGACGAGTCCGTCAAATACAGTTTTAAACTCAGTTGACATTTTCTTCACCGCCAAAGCTTCTCTATGTATTGAACAGTGTGTCCACTTGACTTTCGGCGCTACTTGCATCACCCGAGCCATCAATCCAGTTTTATGACCCGCCATTGCTCCAGCTCCATCAGTCGTTAACCCTACACATTTATTCCAATCTAGTTCATTTTTTAAAATACAATCATTAAGAGCTTCAAATACATCATTTACATTGTTATGTATTACTTCTTTGCAAAATAACAGATCTTCAAAGACATATTTCTCGTCTTCGTAACGGACAAAAGCTAGCAAGTGAGATTTATCAGTAAAATCTGTACTCTAGTCAGTTCTTCTTCTACTTCGCCTTCCTCCCAGCTATTTGGGGTCGGCCACCCTTGTCCTACACCTCCACTTTACTCGGTCAATCACATCTTCTCTGCACACACCGACAGCCCTCATGTCATTCTCCAAAGTCTCCAACCATCTCTTTTTTGGTCTTCCTCTTCCTCTTTTCCCTTCAACGTCCATCTTCATAACCACTCTTACTGCATTCGTTTCCTCTCGCCTCATCACATGCCCAAACCATCTCAGCCTATTTTCTCTCATCTTGTCCACAATTGGCGCTACACCAACACTACCTCTCACGTATTCATTCCTTATTCTATCTTCTCTTGTCACTCCACTCAACCATCTAAGCATTCTCATTTCCGCGACACTCATACTTTGTTCTATTCTCCTGTTAACCGCCCAACACTCTGAACCATACAGCATAGTTGGTCTTACTACACTTTTATAAAATTTACCTTTCAGCCTAATTGGAATTCTCTTATCGCATAACATGCCCGATGCTTCTCTCCATTTCATCCACCCGCACTTAATCCTATGTTTTACATCCATGTCAAAGCCCCCGTCCTTTTGAACAAAAGATGCTAAATATTAAAAGCTCTCGACTTCACTTATCACATCATCATATATTGTCATTGGTCTCCTCATTCCTTCAACTTCTTGGTCTCTTTGTCCAAAATCATACTCTATATACTCTGTTTTATTTCTACTAATTCTCAATCCCTTTTCTTCGAGGTCTAACCTCCACTCATTTAACCTATTATTGACAACTTCTAGGTTTTCTCCTATCAGAACTATATCATCCGCAAACATCATACACCATGGTATCTCACCCTGTATCTCCTTTGAAACCTCATCCATTACCACTGAGAACAGGTAGGGGCTTAGAGCTGACCCCTGGTGCACACCTACTCCTATACTGAAACCTTCTGATACTTCACACCGACTCTTGACACTAGTAGTATATTAATATATATATTCAATTGGATTTATTTTTCATTTTCTATATTTATTAATTATCTTTCTTTAACCGTTTTATTGTGAGTTTTTACATTTGAATGAACAATTTAATGTGAATGTAATGAATTTCTAAAAAAAGATAATGTTAGAGTGCCTAATTGATTTACAACACCGGAACCCAGTGTCGCAACTAAAATATTGAAGCACATGTACGATCTAATTTTAGAGACCGCTCATCGTTTGTAGTATCTAAATTTAGAATCGTTGATGAATGTATGAGCTAATATTAGATATGAGTGGAAAGAGTATAAGATAACATTTAATTTTCATAAAAATGAATAATTATTCTTCTTTCTTTTATAATTTCAATTTCTCGCCTACGTCAAAAACTTTTGGAACACATGGAGTAACACATGTGTAACGTCACGGATTTTTTAATCCCCGTGTTTATAATTATTATTATCATCGATATTTAATTAGAATAAAATTCCCAGTTTATATGCGACCTACGCTTGATTAATATTATAATGATATGTACGAGCGAGATTATTTCAATAATATTATATAATATGTCGCACATATCATATATCCCTTACCTTCCCTACCTCCTATCCATATTACAGGAGTGTCCGGGTATTCGCCGCCACCGCCTTACCATGGTCCGGTGCACACCGCGGTGTATAGTTTTTTTTTTTTTCTCCCCCACAAATTGTATACGCACATTGCCCAGCTAACCCGTCTCTCGTCTGCCGCCTGTTTTTTTTTTTTTCTCACACCGACGCCGTTTTTCTTCGTCATCGTCTTCGTCTCCGGCTCCGTCTGACGTGTGCATTATATTCCGTCTTGGTTTTTGCAAGTCCGGAACGCCCATAAAATCAAACAACAACGTTTGTCCAGTCCGCTGTCGGCTCACCTCTACTTCAGGACCAAGTACGCCGACAAGATGATGGGCTAAGCGTCAGTCATGGGCCTTCGGCGGGCGAGAAGTTGACGATCAACAAGTACCGATTACAACAAGTATCGACCAAAATATATATATCGAGCTCCCCATTTTGTTTTTTTTTTCTTTTTAAATTAATTAATAATATATATATATATATGTAACACATCATATTCGGAGTATTGTTTTTATTATTTTATTATTATTATTATTGTCATAATTTTATATAAGTACGAGATGATAATTAGTAAAAGCCTATGGATTCCACCGACGTGCCCATAGTGGCATCACGTGGTTCGGCCCATAGGTCACCGTGCCAAGTGATCCCCTCGGACGGTGGGTGAGCAGTAAGCCCCAACAAAGGGCCGAAACGTCACACATGTTAATGGGAGAATTAAAGTTGTTAAGATCAACTGTCGTTACAAGAAAATGTTGTTTGTAATTATAATAATACAATAATGTAAAAATCTGTTATAACGGTTTTGGTTATATTCCGTTAGTCATACGAGGCATTTGTTTATGACATACCATTATTTTGAATAAATCATTAGTGGAAAGAGGCCTTTATTTTCAACGTTTTCGAATGTCACATTGTTAAATTGGCAAATACCTGCTGTTTTTAAAAAAAAAATACTTGTGAGTAAATAATTTATTATTGATTTATTGAATAAAAAAAAAACTCTTATCAGTAATAATTAATAACATACATTTTTTTATTTTTTTTATTTAACTAAGGTACTCCTAGCTTTCGCTATCTATACCTAGAGATGTAGGATAATTTATATATTTTGGCATGTTAAGTGTAATGTTTAAATTATAACGAATTTTAAGTTAGACGATAACAATAGTTAGGGGATTAAGTTAGTATATTTCTTGAGGAATTAGGTCATGCGGGCGACCTCGTTGGTGGCGACGTTGTGAAGGTGGTCTGGTGTTGATGTGATAGTGCATTGAGCCTGTTGACTTGTGGCAGGAATTGAAGAAGCTCGCAGTCAAGAGCTTGGTGTGATCATGGAGAGTTGGAATGTTGAGGTCTCTGTGTATGCTTGAGTTCTTTACGAACCACGGACCGTTTGTAATCATCCTTAAAACTATGTTTTGAAATAATTGTAGTTTTTAAGATGAGTTTATGTAAATTGTATTTTATTCAATAAAATGCATATATTTTCATAATTCTAAATCTTTACTGTTTGTTATACTACATAATGTAATGGTTTTTAACTCATATGCAGGGGCAGATTTAGGTATGTGGTGGCCCCTGGGTGGAATGCATTGTGGGGGCCTCTTACACATAAACAAGAAAATATATTTTATTACTTATTAAATAACTTTTATTATTATATTTAGTAGTAGTAACAATTAACTAATTATATAATAATAATTAAAGTAATGTTCAATATTATTTAATTAAATATGTGTAAATATAAATGTCGAGCACGTGCTCAATTCCAAAAATATCGATACCCTTCTGATAAACAAACATTAGACTGCCAAATATCTTAAAAAAATTAATCCGCAAACACAAATTTGAATTCTTCAAAAGAAAATACGAACTTCTAAATACAAAAGATGGCTCGTTGTAGAAATCCACAAAAAGTTTACTTAACTTAAAAGAACAACTCCCATCACTCACCGGCACTAATCGAGCTCTAGCCTATTTAGACAAAGAGAAAGCTGACTATTTCGGTGAGCATTTATCCAATGTTTTCACGTCCCATCCTGATATTCTACCCGAATCTAAGCTCTTAAACTCAATTGACAAATATCTAGACAGCCCCTGCCCAGTTCCAATGTCTGCCAAACCTGCCACCACCAACGAAGTTAAATTTATAATCCCAAATCTAAAAGTTGGCAAAGCTCCAGATTATGATTTAATAACCAACACAATTCTTAAAAAAAATACCGGCTAAAACTCTGATTCTCATTACTTACATCTTTAATTCCATGTTTAGACTTTCATACTTTCCTTTGATAAGGAAATTACCAACAATCATACTCATTCCTAAACCCAATAAACCGAAAAACCTAGTAACTTCATACAGACCATTTAGTTTGTTATCAACTTTGGCCAAGTTATGCGAAAAACTCATTCTCAAGATAATTAGACCGATAATTCAGTCACTCAATATTATCCCCGACTCTCAGTTTGGTTTAAGGGCTAAACACTCAACCATACATTAAATACATAGGCTAACAGACCTAATTTCATCATCATTTGAAAAAATTCAATAGTGTCCTGGCGTATTCCTCGATGTATCGCAGGTATTCGACCGAGTATGGCATTAACGCCTGCTCTATAAACTAAAACAATTCTTACCAGCTCCATACTTCTTACTAATCAAATCTTATCTTGAAAACCGAACTTTTGGTGTTCGGCAGTCAAATTCCTTCTCATTTTACTATCGTATTCAAGCTGGAGTGCCTCAAAGCAGCGAACTCTCGCCCGACTTATTCAACATATACACTGCCGATATGCCAAACTCAATAAATACAACCATGGCCTCATATGCGGATGACACAGCAATAATTTCTCTAGGTAATGACACAGCGCAATCTTCCATTTTTTGCAAAATCATCTCAACTTAATTAAAAATTGGGCAACCAAATGGCGTATCAAAATAAACCTTGAGAAGTCGGTTCACGTAAATTTCACACTCAAAAAAACTTAATGCCCTCCACTATATTTTCAAGGATCACTTATCCCAAATTCAACTGAAGTCAAGTATCTTGGAATTACCTTTGACAAGAGACTAACCTAGGGTCCTCATTTAAAATCTAAAAGAAAATAATTAAACAGCCGACTACACCTCCTACGACCAATACTTAAATCCAAATTATACCCACACACAAGAAATATTGTATATAAATCTCTCTTAAGACCTATGTGGGCTTATGCCATTCAAATTTGGGATTGCGCAAAACCCTCGCAAGTCCACACCATACAGGCTTTTCAGTCAATAGCACTTTGACTCGTCACCTCTGTACCCTGATACATATCCAACGATACACTGCATAATAATCTAAACATTAAAACAGTCAGCCAGTTAGCTTCAAAACACTATTCTAGATTCCACTCTAAATTATCTACACATCCAAACCCAAAAGTCTCATCACTCTCATGCAAAACTCTTCCTGGAAACCCTATACGTCGGTTGAAACGAAAATGGTGTAGAGACTTACTCAAATAAATCCCCAATAAAAAAATTCACGTTGGGTTCTATCAATGGATGGCCTCCCTCCTTATATTAATCATATCTCACCTGTAATATATCATAATATTTACTTATTGTGCTCCACTAGTATAGATTATTTATTTTCAAATAAAAAAATAAATAAATATAAATAAAATATTTTTTCTGTATCCTCATTTATATACCATAAAATTGTGGGGGCCCCTGAGCTACAGCTCACTCAGCCCTTCCCTAAATCTGGCACTGCTCAAATTTATGTAAGTAGGTGAGATGTAAATACTTTTTAACGCATTAAGTCCAAAGTCTTCTATATAACCATACCCTCATTTCAACTGTAGTTCAAATTTTTAGATTTAACATATGAAACCTAAACTTGTAAATTAAAATTAATAAATATTTTTTTGATATCCATGCAAGTTTACAGGATACCAAGACCATAGCAATAGCTAATATATAAATTAATTTTTCCACTTCTTATAAAGGAATTCTTCTTCAAACAAAGGAATAAAGATATATTTTAATTTCAAAATTATTACAATAGACAATTTATAATAAACAATAAATTCAATAATTTATTGTTGTTTTCGATATTCATAAAAATGTATATTGAATAGAAAACAAGGATCAATCCGTCGTTTTATTCGCATATGATTTTAGTTTTGTATTGTTTTGATTACTCTCAATTAATGTTTGAAAGAACAAAATGTAATTAGTTGTATTATCAAAATATGGTTTTAAATTATTTGTTCCACGTGAGGTACTAATTCCTGTGAACAATAAAAAATAAAAATAAATAATTAGGTATATATTGAGTAAACAATATTCGACAACAGAAAGATCAATATCTCAACAATCTTATTGATAAGTTTCATTTTACCGGAAGTACGAGTAATTCAATTAGATGTCTAAGACGAAATTGAACAAGAAATATACTTATAACATAACAATTATTTTTTTCCTAATAAAACTATTTAATTAATTACTCAAATTGTAGTGGCTCTATATTGAACCACTACCGAGCCTTTTCCTCTTGCATTGTATCGGTTCAAACATTTCCTTATTATAGTAATACTATATGTAAATTGTAAATAACGTTAATATAAAACGATTTTTGAAAATAAAAGATTTTATTTTTTACATTTAGGCAGTATAACCTGTTAGTATAACCTAAGAAAGCATAAAATCCGATTTGAACTCGTAAACCGAAACCCCAGAAAAAACTGACTGAAGTCAGTTTTAATCTTATAATATGAAAATTTCAACATTATTAACTCCATGCTAAAAACACAAACCTTTTGACATATATATTATCATAAAAATATTATTACCTCAAGTGAACGCCAGTATCCATCAAGTCTTTCATGGGGAAAACCAATTTTGTTCACCGTAAATATAGTGTAGTCTTCTTTTATAGTACTGAAAAATTCAAACTTTTTTTTATAAATAATACAATTAAAATTATAATTATATAATGATCAGTGAAGATAATTATAAGCAGGGCTCGGAAGTTATAGTACTAAAAAAATTTATTTTTAGTGCTCAAATATGCACATAAAAACATTAATATAAGCGCTATAAATAGCACTAAAAATTGGAATATATGCAATAAAAAATTTTCAATAAATTTTTTTAAACATAAAATTTAAGATATATTTCATTTCCAAAATGTTTTCATATGAAGTATTCGATATTTTTAATTTTACAGATTTGTAATGTATTGCATACAATATGGTGGTAGGTATGTAAAAACTAGGAACTAGTTGAGAGTATGTAGAACAGTTCACGATCAATCGAACACGTGACATATCTAAATGTTGATATAACATTATAATAAAATGACTGTGTTCAGTCATTAGTAGGTACAGAGATAAAACGCCTGCACGATAATACAACAAGTCCAATGATGATGCGATAGTACGATGTGACTGATACGATGTTTTTTTTAAAAATAAACAGTTTATCGGAAACGAACGGAATTGTCCGATTTAATCGATGATAACAGGGGTCTAAAGGTTGCCGCACACTATAGTCTGGTCCACGAGAGTCCATACAAAAAACCGCCTTCCGACCGAGCGCCGTCGAGGCGAGCCGAGACGAGGCAAAGTGACACGACCGCGTCTAGTTCACTCTCGCGCTCGGCTGCTCTCGCGAAGTCTCGGCGAATGTATACTGCCGGCATAAGAACGCGTCCGTCGTTGCGCATCGGTTCCCCTTCCATACGCCGAAACATACCGATCGGAAACCGACCAGCAACGATCGCCGACAGCCGTCGTTGACATTCGTATATAGAGAGTGATCGCAGCAAACGCGTGTTTATGTAATACGATAATATATATAATGAATACCGATTATAATATTATGCTACGCCGCGGCGACGCAATTAAAAAGTTGTGTTTTTATGACCCGCTGTATTCACGTTGCCGAGTGGTGGGAACAGCACTATGGTGGGAGAAAATTCGGCCGACAGTCGCCACACCCGTCAGTATCGATGCGCGGTTTACGTATGGACTCTCGTGGGTCGGACTATAGATCGGAACGGAACGGAAACTAATTTTTACCATCGGAACGCATCGGAACGGAAACGAATTTTGTCCGCACACTGTGTCGGAACCAGTCGGAATTCCGCGTCCATATATACTTGGTCATTTCGATCTCATCGCTCAAGTTCAACGGTCGAACTAAAGCTTATTGCTAAATTATTTATTTTGAATATTTTCGAGTGTTTATAAAATATAATAGGTATTATAATGAGTGATACAAGTAGTGACGAAGAAGACATGATATTCACACTAGCTCTTTTGTCAGAAGCTGAAGAAAACGAAAAATATACGACAAAAAGACAGTGGGTTCATAGTAGTGCTCTTGATTTGATGTGGGTAAAGCCTCGTTCACATGGTGACACTAAGTGTCATTAATATCGTGACACTAAGTTGCCTGACACATTTCAAAGTTTGATGCCACAGGGTGAAGTGTAGTGTTCTGTTCACACCAGTGCCGCAGCACTGCATCACTCACGCACAATACAGTAACTACACTACTACTACCTAGTACCTAGTTTAATATAAAACTCGTTTTTATTTAACTCCCATGTGGTCACAGTCATAAAATTATAATATTAATATAAATATAATAAAAATAGCAAATAATTATGTATTAAACGCAGCAGCAGATGTTTTTGATCTAACTAATATTTAATAAGTGATCGAAGTATTCAAAGTTAATTTAACTTAAAATTTGAAATTTCAATACTGTTTATTCTGAAATAGATTGTTCACTGTTGAGCTGTGTGTATAATATATATGATAACAACGATAATAATGATAACAATATCGACACTACCAGTGTCACGGTGTCAAATATCAAAAATTTTTGATATGTGGCACTAGTGCCGCGATGTCATGGCACTGAGACACTACATTGTTCACACGGCGACACTGATGCGACACTAAATGTCTGGACACTAAATATCACGGTGTAGTGTCACCGTGTGAACGAGGCTTAATACCCGGGTACCCGTTTATCCGGGTAATACCCGATTTTGTGGGTAGTCAATGCTTTCGGGTAGTGGGTACCCGTTACCCAAAATTTTCGGGTACCCGATGGTTTTTGATGTGCGTAAACGGTTTAGCTAAGTCTTAACTCCTAAGAGGTAATCAGTATTAAATTATACATTACACAATATTTCGAATAAAAAATATCTAAGAAAATATAAAAATTATCTATAAAAGTATAATCTAAAATATACATACCTTAGTATACCTAAGATCATTAAGCTATGGTTATCGAACAGAAACAGATAAGATAAACTAAAGTCTAGTTATTAATACTTTCATATTCTTATATACACTTTTACTATTATCGAATTATAAATACATATTGGAATTGTTGTCAAAATTTACAGAATATGTAAAAATATGTAAAATTAAATATTTCTTAATTTATTGTAAATCACATGAAACGAATTTATCATTTACAATAGTTAATTAATTTATCATGTTTTAAAAAAAATGTGTTTACATACAAATCCCAGCTCTAGTAATGAGTATGCAAATCATAACGGATACCCGATCCATAACGGGTACACAATCCATAACAGGTACTCGAAATTTTGTAAATCGGGTAATACCTGTAAAACCCGGTTACCGGGGTACCCGGGTAGTACCCGAATACCCGGGTATCAAGAGCACTAGTTCATAGTATACATTTGGCAAGGGAAAAAGAAGGAGAGTTCTATACACATACCCACATTTAAAACAGGACAATAAAAAATGAATGAAAAATGTTTGAATATATAGTCACAAGCTTCAAATTTCTCCAGAACATCTTGACAAAGTAATATTGGCAACAGTTTGTTTGCATAATTTTCTAAGATGAGATGATGACAACTTGTCTTTAAAAGTTTATTGTTGTAGACTTTCAGTTGTCATTGTGTTCATAACTACTAAGTACAAAACGATGATGACCTTAGGTGACCGTGTCAGTGCGCATGCGTTTGCGATCGGAATGATTCGGAATCCGTCAAAATATTGTCGACAATCAATTCGGTCGCGTTCCGATCCGATTCGATCTAGTGTGCGGCAACGTTTTTTTTATTTTTATTAAGAGAGAATTTACAATCTGTACAAACAAAACAAAAACAATAAGTAAATGTGATAAAAATTATGTATAACAAATGGCGTGAATGACATGATTGGGGAAGAGGCCCATTGGCAACACCCTCATAATTTGAAATTTAACAATTTATTATAGTAGGTCACGAGACCAATTCCTTTTTAATCGTCTTTTCGGGTTTTCAGGTAGGGTGTGTGAGGACATATTTTTTATAAGAGGATTTGTGTGGGAGTCGAGTTTGGAATGGAACCTTATGTAGTGAGAGGTAGCTAGTTCTCTAACTGTTGCGATGTTGAGGTCTTTGTTAAGTGCAGCATTGCTTATGTACCATGGTGCGCCTGTAATTATACGAAGAGTGATGTTCTGATGGGTTTGTATTGGACGAATGTTGGAAGGTTTAGCCGGTCCCCAAATTTGGATTCCGTAAGACCAAATGGGTCTTATGATTGTCTTAAAAATTAATAATTTTGTTTTTAGGCTTAGTTTGGATTTTAACAGTGGACGAAGTTTGTGTAGTCTTATGTTTGCTGCTTGTCTTTTAAGTTTTAAATGGGGTCCCCATGTGAGGCGCTTGTTTATTGTTGACAGTAATATTGGGGCAGTGGTCTTTTTTTAAGGTAAATGTGATATGGGCAGATTTTTTTTCATTTATTTTCGTTTTCCATTTTTTTGACCAAGTTTCGATTTTAGAAGTATGATTTTGTAAGTTTTTAGAAGTAGTTATGGGTTTTTTGTTGATGGACAGAATAGCAGTGTCGTCGGCATAGGTTGCTAGTATCGTATTTGGGTCGGTGGGTATATCAGAAGTATATATATTATATAAATCCGGGGATAGATCGCTGCCTTGAGAAACCCCTGCATTGGTATCAAAAGAGTCAGAGTTATCATTACCTTGGCGTACTTGAAAAGTTCTGTCTTTTAAGTATGATTTGAGTAGTAGAAAGTACGGTGCCGGAAATATTTTTTTGAGTTTAAATAATAAACCCGCATGCCAAACTCGGTCAAAAGCTTGTTCTATGTCAAGGAATAGAGCTGTGCAATATTGTTTTTTTTCGAGAGCTGAAGCTATTGAACCAGTTAAGCGATGAATTTGATGAATGCTTGAAAGTTTTGGACGAAAACCGAATTGGATATTTGGGATGATACCTCTTTTTAACATTATTGGTCGAATTCTTTTGAGCAAAAGTTTTTCAAATAGTTTTCTGAGTGTAGGGAGTAGACTAATTGGTCTGTATGAGGTAGATATGTGTTTTGGCTTGCCAAACTTGTGGATTAAGATTATTATTTCGGATTTCCATATCGAGGGAAAATATGATAATATTAACATTCCATTATAAATGTATGTTAGATAGATTATACATTTTTTTGGGAGATTTTTTAATATCTTATTAGTAATGAGATCGTTTCCGAGGGATTTATAAGCAGGCAATTTTTTTAAGGTATATTCATTTTCGCCTGGCGAAATTGGTTTTGCTGGTAATGACATTGGTAAGAGACTGTCAAGAAAGTTGTATAAATCGTTGAGGTGGGTATTATTGTCAACGATATCTTGGTGTGGTTTAAAAATTTCATGGAGCTGATTAGCGAAAGTGTCAGCCTTCTGTTTATCGGTTACACTATATGTGCCGTCAGTAAGTCGAAGTGGTGGGATATATTCTCTAGTTTTTGTTAAATTTTTTATTGCTTTCCATAGAGAGCCGTTTTGAGGATTTAGATTGTTTAGGTATGGTTGATATTCCTCTGACTTGAGTTGTTTTATTTTATTTTTTAGTAAATTTGTCGTTTGATTAAGTTGTTGTATGAGACTGGGATATCTGTATTGTTGCCAGCGAGCTCTGATTCTGCGCTTTAGTCCTATTAATTGTTGAATGTTGCGAGGTAATCTATTATTTTTATTGGTAATTTGATTTTCATTCAGGTAAGAACTAATATTTGCTGATTGTTGAATGTTTTTTACCAAGAGCGAAGCAGCATATTCAATTTCATTGCAAGTTTTCAGGGATATATTTAAATTTATATTATTGTCTACGTGATTTTTAAATTTAGTCCAGTTTATTGGTTCGTCTGTTAATGAAGGTCTAATGTTATGGACTGGATTACCTCCTAATGTTAATATAACAGGTGAATGATCACTTGAGAGGTCGCATATATTATTTGCTAAAGTGGTTAAGTGATTTGGTAGTTTGGTAACAAAATAGTCCAATATGTCTGGATGTCTATTTAAATGAGTGGGCCAGTAGGTTGGACCAGGAGAGGAAATAACTGAATAGTGGTTATCAGTTATGGTTTGAAAAAGTGTTTTACCTCTTTGATTTTTGGCCCTACATCCCCAAGTGTTATGTTTTGCGTTGTAGTCGCCACCTGCTATAAATGTATTACCTAAAGAGTTAAAAAGTGAGTTAAATTTGTTTTTACTTATCTATGTTATGGTTAGGGGGACAGTATACTGAAGATAGAGTGATTGGGATACTGTCGACGTTAATTTGAATGTTTGTTGCTTGAATTGCGTGTTCCTGAAACGGTGGTAATAAACAGTGGTGTATTCTTGAAGAGACGACAATTGCGGTACCGGCATGAGCTGTATTGTCAGGGTGATTTGTTACGTGAGTGGTAAATCCATGTAATTTAAAATTAGTATTTAGTGTAAAATGAGTTTCAGTTATCATAGCTATGCCAATTTTTTTTTCGTATAATAAGTTATGAAGTTCATGTTTGTGTTGAGTGGCACCATTTGCGTTCCAGAGTAGAATGTTTAATGAGGGATGGGATTGGGTAGAGTTATTCATTATTTTTTATTAAGAGTTTGTTGATGACCGTTGTAAGGAGTGAAATAAGTGGATTAATAATTAATTTAAAATCATCGAAGAATGAGGTGAGCTGTTTAGTAAAATCGTTTGTGGTTTGTTCATGGATTTTTGTATTATTAGATTGACGAGCGGCGTTTGCGTATGATTGAGTGTGAGGCTGATTATTAGTATTGATGTTATCATTTGGGGTGGTGACTCCCAC
Organism: Sipha maydis; assembly: GCA_034509805.1. Classification (NCBI taxonomy): domain Eukaryota; kingdom Metazoa; phylum Arthropoda; class Insecta; order Hemiptera; family Aphididae; genus Sipha; species Sipha maydis. Next base: position 277,798 of record JASXSY010002232.1, read on the forward strand.
TAGACCTCTTTAACAGAAGTGGTATTATTATTATTTAATAATTTAATATCATATTGAAAATTTTGATTAATTTTTTTATTATTATTCTGGTGTCTTTGTTGTAGATTTTTATATACAGTGCAACCTCGATAACTTGCTGGATGTTGTCCTTCACATAGTGCGCATTTGGATGGTGAGTCGGTGGATTTTACACAGACAGAGGTATTGTGGTTTTCACCAAATTTTACGCATCGGAGTGCGTGATTACAGTATGTTCTTGAGTGACCAAAATCTTGGCATCTGAGACATTGTATTATTTGGCGTCGTGGGTGTGGCTCTTCAACTTTAATTTTGGTGTAGCATATTGAATTTAATTTAAATATTTCTTTGTTATTTAGGTCAGGTTCCAAGTCTATGAAAAATAGAGGTAATGGTAGTTTTGTTATTCTATTTTTTACGTTTACAACTTGTCTTGCAGTGAATCCGTTTTGACTAATTCTTGGATAATAAGATCGATAGGCGTAGTATGATGTAAGTTACGAAAAACGACTCTGTATGGTTTGTCTTGTTTAATTTGATAAGTATGAAAATCAACTTCTTTTTCTTTGAGTACTTTAATTACTTTTCGGAATGAATCGGGCGATTTTGTTTGAAGTTTTAGGCTATTGATATGACTTTTGCAAAATAATTCTTCGGGACTGATTAATAGTTTGATAGCATCACAGAAATGTTTGTAGTTTAATTCAGATTTGATAAAAATTGGAGGTGGTAATTGTGGTTTGGTATTTGGTAAATCGGACGCTTGGTCAGTTTCCATTTCCTGAGTAGGTAAGTTTTCAGAAAGTGTGGCGTAACGATTTTGAGTTGTGAACGGGCTTGGTGTATTACTTTGTTTGGTTTTGGGAGAAGTAGTAGGTGATGAAATGTGCTGACACTTTTTGGAGTGAGGGGACATTACTAATGTCCAATCGACAGATGAAAAATCGTCCGGGTCGGTGTTTATTATTTCGTTTTGTTTAATTATTTGATTGCCATTTTTAATTTTAATTGGTGTTATCGGTTTGTTGTTATATTGCTTCTTTTGTGGCGACGAGCGCGGTGTCGTGTTATTTTGGTTAGACATTTTGTGCAACGGTAATTAAAAATGCGATTTTTCTTACCTTGGGGTTGCACAGACCCCCGAAGTGGGTGAGATTTGAAACACTAGGTTCGATGTTTTTTTTTCCTTTTCAATGGTATTAATTTTGTTAAAATCGGTGAAGTTGAAAAAGTGATACATAAAAGAATCGCGGACGTTTAATTTAACATGTGTGCTCGATAAGAGCTGTTTTTGGAGTGCGGCAACCTTAAGGCCGTTTATTTCGAATGAGTACCATCATAAAATAAAACAATTTGTTTTCGTTCACATATTCCTAAACGGCTATTTAATAGGTAATTTAGTTTTTCAGCAATATGTGTTTATTTTCTTTATTATCTAAAAATATGCCCATAAACAACATTTATAATTCCAAATTAGCAAAATAGCTAGTAGATATAGTATGTATTTATGTGAAAATATTTCCAAAAATAGCACTAAAAACCTAAATTAGCAAAATAGCAGTAAAAACCGTAAATATGCAAAAAATAGCAAAATAAAATTTCGTGAATGAGATCAGAGAATTTTGAAACATACTTGTATCTTACTTTGGGTGTTCTAGGACGAACCAAGAAAAATATGCATTTGCTAGAACTACCGATCCCTGCTTATTATGTTACAATTTAGAACAATAAATAAATCGATACACTTTTTTTTTAAACTTCAAATTAAAATTGTGAGTTACGCTAAGTGAATAAAACATTCAGAACTATAATAATCATTGACATTTTAATTTTACCTAGTGTTACTACACTATGTAATATAATGCACACATATATGATGCATACAACAAAATGTTAATTTTTCATTGAAAATAAAATATATTTTCAATAACAGAATAATACTGGATAACATTATATCCGTCGTGCAAGAGTATATAAATATCTACACAAATACTTACTTATTAAAAATACTGAAATATGTTCTCAAATAGTACCATAAAGGATCACTGTTATCTCCATTGACATTTACTTTAAAAAAAACATGAGCATTTCTAAGGTATTTCGACATATTTATATCAAATTCAAATTGCCAATACAAATACTGTAACACATAACGTTTTTAGAAGTTATTATGACAATTAAATTGTAAACAATTTCAGGGTTTAAAATGTAAAGAAATGTATAAGAATTTGATGGATGATTTCATGAACATTGTTTCATACAATGTTTGACATAGAATAAAATTTAACATAATGCAAATAGTGTGTTGAGATAACAAGGATAGTACGACGAATACATTTGAGTATATATTTTTTTCAGTACATACTTAAAATGTTCTTTTCCAATCATACGATCAGTGCCGCGTTCAGTTACGTTGACTCCCCGGGGCAATTTAAAATATGCTGGCCTTTAGAAAATTACAATTCAAAATTGTATTCACCACACTATTAATTATAGTCAGTAACGGATTAACGGGTAGGATATAAGTGTAATATGCAAGAGCAATTAATATTTTAAGTGTAAAAAAAAAAACCGTCAAACTGAAAATATGTTCGCATATCGAACGGTGCGTTGTGCGGACTGCCGAGATAAAATTTAACGATTTACTTGTAATTAGAAATGTTAAAATACCGTATTTTATTTTATTGTTGTATAATACCGTATAGTACTGGTATTATACCTATATTATATCGTATAGAACATTCCAGTACCACAAATTATTGGAAATTTAACAGAGGTTATAAACCTATTATTAATTATGAAATACGTATCATTTAAAAAAGGAATAATTTAAAAAATGACTAGAAGGTCAGAAAACATATAATACAAGATTTAATTTAATAATTTTAATGGATATTTTTAGAATGAGTACTTTCCCTACTCATTGGGAACACATAATATGATAATAATTAATAAATGATAGTTATAAACAATAAATTTATATCTAAATATTTTTAATCATGGTAATAACTAAACATAACGCCTTATTTTTTTTTTTTTATACCGTCAGTATAAAATAATTTTATACCATGTGTATAATACAGTTTAATACCACTGTATAATACAAACTCACATCTCTACTTGTAATCCACTATTTCCAAGGAAAAAACGTACAGGAATAACGAAAATAGTTTATACAATAACAGTACAACTTGATCAAGTTTTTAATTCTATTCGCCTTGTAACATGCAGCGGTAGACTGCAACTTTTTTTTGGTATTTATGAACAAAGTAATATGTATTATAGTTATACAGACATATAAAATAAATTATAATAATGTATTTTAGATTCTAAACGGAGTGATGGAATCTATTAGTTTTACAATGATGTGTGTTTTTTTTTTATTTTTTTTTTTTTTTCAGATTCTGCACGGAGTGATGGAATCTATTGGTTTTACAATGAAGTGTGTTTTAGATTCTGAACGAAGTGATGGAATCTATTGGTTTTACAATGATGTGATTTTTTTGATTTTTTTTATTTTTTTGTCTGACGACACCTTTTTTGGCAGTAAATATGCTTAGATTTGCTTATGTAGCAACTTTTCTGAAAGGAAACTGAATGTAGATGGTACTTTGACTAGTCTAAAATCCAACTTTTCAATACTTTTTAAAAAAATCGAAAAATACGATAAAAAAATTACGAAAAAACAGGAAATTTTCCGCAAAATCACGTTTTTACAAATTACATTTTTTTAAAATGCTCTAACTCAAAAACCAAAAATCGCAACAACTTGAAATATTCACCAAATCTTTATATTGACGTTTTCTATACATGGTTAAGTTTTCAAAGTATTTTGACATATTTTGACTTATTTATAAACAATTTAAATTTTCGATTTTTGTAAAATTTTTGTTTTTAAACATCTATAAAATTTAATTGGCAGACCGAAAACTCTTGAAAATTTAATACAAGGTTAATAATAAGTTAAACTTATCGTAACTAAAAAATATCGGAGATCGGTTTACTCAAATTTATTTTATAAGCCCTTAAAGCTAAAATTTGTATAAAATGTGTTAAAATCACGATAATTTGCAAGTTATTTTGTAGATAAAAATTCATAAAATTTTTTCGGTTCATACTTAAGGTTCAAAATTTTAACACTAGGTTATCTATAAGCTACTCTTCAAAAACCTTTAAAAAAATTTATGCCGTACTTAGAGGAAAAAATTTTATGACTGTTTGAAATATAAATATTTACGAAATTGCATAAAATAGTGATTTATTGTCAAACGATTTTAAATATTTGTTATAATTCAAAAAGTATAAGTCTCAGATTTTTGAAATTTCTACCAGCTGTTAAAATTGGTATTTCCTTTATGTCATATTTTTTTCAAAATATTATATTTATTTTTAAGCCACTTATAGGCATTTAAAATATTCGATTTTTTTACATTTTTTTTTTTTATAATCGGTGATTTGGCTCGTACAAAATACTTGAAAATTGAATTGAAGATTCCACAGAAGTAGTTCTTAATGTCATTAAAAAATTATTAAAATCCATAGGCACATTTTTTTTTATAAGCGTTTGAACAGCGAATATTGACATAAAATTACATGTAAAATATAATATAATGTATAATATTCTAGACTGACAAACTATGTCGCTGTATCCAACTGCCAACCCATCCTAATTGAAAAATATATTTATCGTTTCAAAATAAAATATACTTTTTACAATATTTATAAATTACATTGTATTATATCCTAGACAAACATATTAACTCCGTTCAGAATCGTTATTCGTATACAATGATATCTATCATTGCATTCAAATTTAACAAATCCATTGTAATAATGACCTATCCTATAAACGAGGTGCACTCCACCCCAACTGTACAGCAGAGCGAGGCCCATCCGGTTCTTTTTTATTTTATGATGATCGTCAAACTTTGCCTCCTCACCAAACATCATAAAATTTGCCGCCCCAGGGCAATTCTTCCCCCCGTTAAATATGGCTCTGCATATAACTATTAATTTATATCAATTTAATAAGATATTTATTTATGAGTATTCTATAAATATAATTTATTATCCGATTATATTGTCCGATTGTAGCCTCGTATAAAGTGAATAATATAAAAAAATAAATCTAAAATTACCTATGGTTAGTTTATATAATAAACCTATGCTATGGTTTAATATAATAGTAAGTACTAAGTAGGTACAGTGCTATCCATCACAGCCATAGTCAATTCTAGTGTTTTTAGACAAATATAAAAAATTTTACCAAAATATAGGTAGGTAGGAGTCAGATAAATACCTGATAATAAATTTTATTTTTTTATATAGTATATTTTTAATTTTGTATAGTAAATACTATAAAATGCCACTAGATAGCGCTGAAGTCGTACTAACGCATTCGTGTACTTTGCGTTCTCCGCGTTTTACATTCCTGCATATTATTTTCCTGTACAATTTCTTTCCCGGTAATAACTTTCCAATTTTTCTCATTCCTGTGATTTATTTTCCAATATTATTGTTCTGTATAATTTTCCTGATTATTATATTCAGATGCAATATTTTCCCATGAAATATATTTCCATAGAATTATTTTCCTGGTAGAAATATATTCCTGATTTTTATTTTCCAGATCTTCACGTTCCTGTGCTATATTTTCCTATGTTTTATGCGCGCCCTTTATTTCGTGCCCCTGAGAATCGTACGTTTTTTTATTGACATTTATTTTACTGCTCAATAAAAAATCCTCAAAATCGGCATAATGAAAACGTCTTCATTAGAACAAATGACGGATTTTTTTAAAGAATTCGGCCCGGGAAACGACTGCGTGACAGTTACATTCGATGTATTATAATAAATATCAGTTTACAACTAATCACAAAATACGATGATCGACCCAACGAAAACTATTCTGGTATCCCCGATGGGCCAATTCGCTGCTGATCTAAACTCATCTTGATGTCTGGTGTTATATTTTATTTTGTTTTAACAAAAATGAATTATAAATGACGTATTATAAACGTGTTTGTTTTGTTTTGTCAGTGCGAACAGAATTTTTTTTGAGCTGTTTGGAACAAAATGTTCCGGGCAACTCCGAGCAGTTTAACTTTTTCAGTGTGCGCCCGGCCTTAATAGCAAAATATAATATTTTTACCAACCGACGAAACGCATGAACTTTAACTAAATGAAATAAGGTTTTTTTTTCATGTATTTTATTCGTGTATATATAAATATTTGTTAGAATACTAAAAAAAGGATTTTTAGTTCATGTTTAGTGTACTGAGCATTACTGAGTGTTTTTGAATATTATTTAAAACGGAGATATGTTTAGCTTCTACTTCAAACGGTAACATATAAACTGTAATTTGTATGTAATCCAATAAGTAAGTATACATTATACATATTACCTAGTGATAATTGTTACTCAATTCTGAGTGATAAAACAATGTCCAATTACCATTAATGTAATATTATGTTATTTCATATTAAAATATATTTACTTCGGGATGGTGATCTTTCGAAAACTCATCTGTGGGAAAAACAAGTATTTTTAGATTATTATTGGAATACCGTATCATTAGTTCATTTAAAACGGACAAACGCTTAACATCAACTTCATACGGAAAGTTTATAATTAACATTGGATATCCCCTGAATAAAAATTAATAAATAATTATATTATTTAATGCAATCAGTTTTATTATCATAATATTTTAATAATCTGCATACCTAAACCTTGATAATTTAACATAATCTTTATTATCCTCTGGTGCGAAATCGTAAACAGTAATTTTATTCAAATCTGACGGTGTAGTATAATGGAAGTCTCCAATATAGAAACAGAAGGCCTGAAATTAATCCGTTAATAAAAAAAAAAAACATATAGATAAAAGCAAAAAAAAAATTCGGACAAAATGTATTATGTTATACAAAAAATGTGTTATAGATTATTATTAATTATTATAGTTTTACAGAGTTTGATTCAGCCAGTGCCGTATTTTGGGGGATGTCTGGACACCCCCTGACTTCAAAAGTCCTATTATATTGGACATTGGTGTTTCATCATAACCTACAACATTTCTATTACACCATTTACATGAATTTATGAATTTCAAATGTAAAACTTTTTGTCAGCTCTTAAAATACTCGTAGTAAATTGTTAAAAAGTAAGTTCAATGTTTTTACATCAGTAAAAAATTCTAAAAATATTGTTTACGAGGTTACGAGTATATACATGTTGGACACCCACCGAGAAATCACCCAAAATACGCCATTGGACTCAGCTGTAATCCACACACATTAGCCGTAAACGAAACGAAAGTAGATCGAAACAACTTATAGTATTACTTACAGCGGACAAAGACGTAACTAATATCAAGGCAATCAAAACTTCTTTAGTTGCCATGTTAATTGCACCGTTATTGAATCGTGTCTATAAATAAATTCATTTGAATAAAAAAAAATTTACTTTATAAATGTGTAACACTGTAGATAAATTTGAAATTTTCGATTTCATCTGTAAATAACAACATGCGTATACACTGGCGGAGGAGGAGGCACCGGTAGTGCCCGACAGTCTCTCAAAATTATGTTAATGGAGCCCTAAAAATTTATCTAAGAGTTAGGGGCCTAAATTTTAACTGATGTTGCTCAAGTTCAATTTAATTTATTTTTAAATATTTAGTAAAAAGTAAATGATGCTTCATAATAGAAAAAATATTAGAAATTGTTCAATATTTTCATGCAAAACCTTATTATGGCAATAGAACAGCTACAATTGACTACAGAAATACAAATCATAAATAATTGAAGCTATCTGATAAAAATATACGAAATTGAAGTAGAAAATATTTATTGAGATTAATTTATTACAATATTAAATAAAAAATTATGTTATGGTTATTTAATTATTAATATAGTATAATTTATTGAATTCATCTACAAGTTTTGTATAGATACTACTTAAAAGTATTGTAGGCAGTGGCGTAAACTGGGGGTCGTACGGGGTCGCACTTGCCATCTCTGAAAATATCATAGGGTCGCAAGAGTATCTTTTTGCGACTCCAAAAATTCACGATTTCAGTTTTTAAAAATTGAAATAGCAATATAATAATAAATTAACTAATTTATATTTTGAGAACCAATGTTTAACCCTTTCAGACCCATATTAATTTCTTATGGAGTTAAAAAATATTTATTGGCATATTTATTTTACTATGGACTATAACAAGAATAAAATATTTTTGAAAAGATGTATTTTTAGTTTTTGACGAATTTAGGAGTATGTCCTCTGTAAGGAACATTGGGTCTGAATGTCAACAAAGAATTAAAAATGAAATAAAGCAAGCAGAATATATTTCTGTAATGGCTGACGAAACAACTGACGTGTCTGCTCAGTTCCAATTGTCGATAATATTTAGATATTTATTATCGGATGGAACACCAGTGGAAAGGTTTTGGGGATTTTTCAATCCTACTGGATACGATGTGAAATCCTTGTCTGAATGCATAATATCCAACTTGGAAAAAGTCCTAAAATCGCCAGATATGTTGATTTGTCAGAGTTACGACGGCGCAAACGTGATGAGTGGACATCTCAATGGTGTACAAAAAATAATAAACAATTGTTATAAAAATGCACATTTCATACATTGCTATGCTCATCAGCTTAATTTAATTTTAATTCAAGCAACTTCACAAAATCGTGAGATAAGGATTTTTTTTCCAAACGTAACTGATATAACAAATTTTTTTTCCAACAGTCCACAGCGGGTTACGATTTTAGATAAAATTGTTAAACACAGAGTTCCTCGATCATCTAATACTAGATGGAATGATGGAATTTTAAAAGTCGAATAGTAAATACTGTGTATGAGAATCTTGAGCCGTTAATTGAATGTATGAAAGAAATTGAATTAACATTTAATTAAACCATAGCAATTAATCAAGCTTTGCAACGGATGTTAAATGATGATAGATTTATATTTTGGTTAAGAGTGTTTCATTCTTTAATGCCTCATGTTGATATTCTATATAATCAACTACAAAAACAAACTATGGATCCTGTAGAACTTTCAAAGGCAATTTTTCGGTTTGAAGAAAATATATTAAAAAAAAGAGAATATTGATACCATCTTTGAAAACTCTCAAAATCATCAAAAGAAGTATGTGACATTTTAATTGTCACCGTTAAAGAACGGTTTGATTATAAAAATCACTTAAATGCTTCGCACCTATTTTTATCTACCAAATTTCCTATGTACGAAAATAACTTCCCAAGTGAACATTACTATTGAAGCATATCCTTTTTTGGACGTTACTAAACTTAAAACTGAACTACAATTATTTTACAAAAGAACCGATTTCCGTGATATCAATTCATCAGTTCATTTATTGAAATTTATAATTGAAAATAATTTAACACTAATATTTTCTGAAAGCTACAAACTTTTAAAAATAATTTCAACTATTCCAATAACTACAGCTGAAGCTGAAAGATTGTTTTCTACATTGAACGTATTAAAACATTTTTGAGAAATTCAATGACGGAAGATCGACTTATAGCACTAGCAATGTTATCGATCGAAAAACGGAAGATCAACAACATTCCATACTTCAATGAAGAAGTAATAAACAGATTTGCAGAAAAAAAAAGAGAGGAGAATTGATTTAACATATAAACATGTACCTCAAATATAATAATTTGTACCTACTATGTCATAGTGTTTTTATTTGAAAATGTATTATTATTATTATTATTAATTGTAAAAATATAAACAAAATATATATACATATTATATTGGTTACATTTTTTTTTGATGTGCACTGCTTCATTAAAAACTCACGAGCCGCCACTGGAATGATTATCAAAAAATTAAAATTAAAACTATCATATTAAATTTTAAAATGTTTTAATAAGTATAATAAGCAATATAATGTAATGAAAAATGAATATTTTTATTCATAATTACTATGAATAAAAAAAAATAATATATACAATATACCCTTATATAATAAAATAATAAAAATAACTTGTTTATTAATGAAAATGAAAAAACATTTATTTGTATTATTGAAACATATTGAATATTACATGTTGTGCAAAATACATGCATTTTTTTGTTACACCCAAGATATTTGCATCTTATTGTCCCCCAATAAATCAAAAATTTCATGTTCGCATAACCCCCTAGCCATTTTAAATAAAATAACTAATAAAAAATATTATATAATATTTTAATACTTTATAATATAAATATAAATAGGTTGAAATCCCCCCCCCAAATTACGAAATATATTTATTAAAAATCAATAATTTTATGAATTAAGAAAAAGATTTTTTTTTCAAAAAAAGTATGAATCAAATTATATAAATTTTCTTTTTATTCGTACAAGAACTAAGTGGTCATAGATTTAAATTAATGTATTATACTAATATTATCTTGTTTCAATTATTTTATACACTTAAATATAATTTTACAATTAAATTAAACATTTTTTAAATTTTTAAATTTTATTCAATTGTTATCAGCCGATTATTTTGATGTCGGCGCGCGGATAGGTTTTATATATTTTTATTTTTACCCCTTTTTGATATTCCGATTAAATCTGGTAATGTAGATACAAAATTCGTCAATCATTATAGAAACTAATCACATCAGAAGTGTCACGTGTCACAATAATATTTAATATCATAGATATTTTCTACCGCTAAGTAATTTGGGTTTTACACAAAATATAAGTATATAATAAAATAGTATATGAATAACAATTGTTTAGTATATGTATAAATTATATACAAATAATGATATATTATACATATTTACTATTATGGTACTAATATTATACATTTGATAAATTTCATTTTTAAATGTGTACTACTGCATTAAAAAGTAAAAACCCTTGATAAGTCACCGACTGCAATGTTATAAAAAATATTCCAAGAGCCAAAGAAAACATTTTTCAACCCCCCCCCCCCCCCTAAAAAATCCTAGATCAGCCACTGCCAATTATCAATAAATACAATATGTATTTAAGGTTAGAATAGTTTTGTTGAATTTATGTACTTATTGTAATGTTAAATTTAGAATAAAATAAAATACTTTAAGGGGGTTGTGGGGGGCAAAGCCCCCTCATAATTCTGTCCAACCTAGAAACTGATTGCAACCCTAACAATTTAGCCCAATTAACGCCACTGATTGTAGGCACCCCTTGAATTACAGGTCTGAGCACTTCTATGGAGACAACAAGAATATATCACAATAAAATATGCATTTTAATTAAATCATTAATATATGAGAATCATATTGACCAACCTGCACTAAAAAAAATTCTTCGAAACATTGATCATAGCTAAGAAGAATGTTATGTTTCTAAACTAATTAGTAACACGCACATTCCCTGTCATTGAGGGTACACGGTCTCATAATTTTGACATTAATTAACACTGTAGCCTCACTTTGTTCAATTGCTGAATAACTTATTACTGATAATAGAATTATCAATAAGAATCGGTCCCAATCATCATCAATATAGAAGCAGTGTCAATAATCTGAAAATAAACCATTGAAACTTTTGGACCGTTGTGTCCACCGAGTATTCACGAATAACCTTATGAAGTTATTTTTTCTTTATGTGTTCAAAGAACATGGGTTTAAACACGATCATTTATTGCGTCGAGTATTATGATAAAAAACCATTCGTTGACATTTGGTGACTGAAAAACTACGGGTGTTGTTTCAGTTTTTCACTCGATAATGTGAGGTCAAATCAGCCTTATTTAATACAGTATCAGTGCAAAGAAATTGTTTTTACGTAAATGTACGCAATTACTCCAAATACACCACAAAAAAATAATCATAGTACTCAATCAAATTCATATGTGTCCGATTGTATATTGATTTTATATTTTTTCTGAGAAGGTATTCATCATCGGTTAGTTTTAACGGGATAAAAGATCGTTAATGAATGGACAATACTTGTGTATAAGCATACCGGGCATGATCCTCTAATGACGTGGCTTATCTTCATCACAGAGTGAAATAGGGGTTTATATTAGTGCTCTTGATTTGATGTGGGTAATACCCGGGTACCCAGAAACTCAGGTACCCGAGTAACCGTTTATCCGGGTAATACCCGATTTTGTGGGTAGTCAATGCTTTCGGGTATTGGGTACCCATTATGTCTAGTTTACACGCTGCGTAGTACTTGTCACTCACACTATTACTTGTCACTGGCACTAATGATCCATCAGTCACACGCACAACTGATTTGTGCATAGTATTGGTTAATAGTAAAATTTAAATAGGTAAGTGATAACATTATGATAACAGATGATTTATTATTTATTATTTATTGTAGTGACTACTGAACATTATTAATGTACTAAATGAAATGGACCGTCGTAGTGTTATAAAACAAAGTTTTTAAGTATTTTGATAAATTTGATAGTTGTTTCGGCATTCCACTTTTCTGACATTGTGAATTCTGTATTAAAAACTTAATAAACTAACAAAAATAAACTGCAGGACAACCAGTGTTGAGCTCAGATAAATAAAATTTTATCTAGATAAAGATAAAGATGAACTAAAAATATTTTATCTAGGTAAAGATAAAGATAATTTAATTATACTTTTATCTAGATAAAGATAATAAAGTTAACTTTTTATCTAGATAAATTCGAGATAAATTTTATATTTATTACCATAATCAATCAGCAATATGATTGTGATATTTTAAAAATCGACACAGTTACTGGCTACAGTAAAGTATTGCGGATTGCGTAGGTAGCTGTAATAATCAATTAATTGGTACAAATTATTATAATTCAAAAACTTATACAACAATACAATACAAATAGTGAACATCAGTGGCGTAGATACATTTTTTTTCTGGGGGGGTTAAGACCTTTATTTTCGACGTTCTTAGGATATCTTAATTATAGACCTGCAAGGGCCATATATTTTCGGATCGATCTGATCCATCAATTTTATCCTTAAGCCCGGTCCGGCCTGGTCCAAACTATATTGTGAAAAAAAAACCCAGGCCCGGCTTGACCCATTTTTTCTTAAGCCCGGCCCGGTCCAGTCCAACATTTTTTTTTTAGTATTGTTTAGTCAAACGCAACAAATTTTCTATAAATATTCCAAATTACCGTTTTTATTTTATCTTATAATAATAATGCCGCAGATACCTTAATATGATTTTAGTAGTGTGTTGTTTTATTTTGTATTGACATATATATTATAGTGTAGCGCCAATTCTGGACAAGATAAGAAAAATAGGTTGAGATGGTTTGGGCATGTGATGAGGCGAGAGGAAACGAATGCAGTAAGAGTGGTTATGAAGATGGACGTTGAAGGGAAAAGAGGAAGAGGAAGACCAAAAAACGATGGTTGGAGACTTTGGAGAATGACATGAGGGCTGTCGGTGTGTGCAGAGGAGATGTGATTGACCGGGTAAAGTGGAGGTGTAGGACAAGGGTGGCCGACCCCAAATAGTTGGGAGGAAGGCGAGGCAAAAGAAGAAGAAGAAGAAGAAATAGCATTTTTATACCCACGAATCAAGATATCATTATATTATATATTTATTATTATATGATTGTACCTAATTGTACCAGTATTGGTTTTATAATTATTATTTTTAATTATTGTTGAAGAAAAATCCTTAAAAAAGCCCGCCAACCCTTGATTTAATATTCGAAGTCAAGTCCAGTCCGGCCCGAAAAATTTTACGAAAAAAAGCCCAGGTCCGGTCCGGAATAAAATTTCAAGACTTAAAAAGCCCAGTCAAACCCTTTATTTTATTTTACAGCCCGGCCCGGTCCAATATCATTACGGGCCGGATCGACCCTTGCAGGTCTATAATCTTAATACGAATTCCTATTTAATAATATTAAATTTATAATGGTATTATTATTATATCTCATTTTTAATGAAAATTATTTTGTTACTCAATTTTTATTATATACTGAATCATAGTAAAATTAAAATATAATTTTATTATAATGTGTAGGTAAGTACATTAAATACATAAAAAAAAAAAATCTGGGGGGGGGGTGAAAACCCATTGCACCCTCCCCGTAACTACGCCACTGGTGAACATAATAACGACAAACTATTGATACTACCTATATTTAATAATTATTTTACTGAAATTATTATATTAGTAATAATTACATAGAACTATTCAAGTGGTTGAATAATAAATCAGTGTACATGATATCTTCATTGCACTCTCCAAATAAAGAGTAGAAGGAAGTACTACTACGATTCCTAGTCCTAATTGGTAACAATAACATGAATAATGTAGATGTAATTTGACAAGTTGAAAGGATCATATGGAATACCTACATATAAAATTCAGAAAATGTTGGCATTTAGGCTGTTTTTCATTGTATAGTTATTGTAAATTAATTTATACTCCATCAAGAACTAAGATTAGAAAAGATTTTACTAAAAGACTTACGTTCGAGAATAGTTGATGGAATGTTAGCTGCAAACCAGCTTTAAACGATAAAAAATAACACCCCATACAAGTAAAACAAAATTTACACAAACCACATTCTGTACCAGAAGTAAGATTTGAGAGTTGTGTAGGTACATCAACCTACTCATAATATTTTTAGAAGATGTGCACTATGCAGCACAGAAAACAAAAAATATGTTACATTTCATTATGCTTGGGGAATAATAAACCATTTTTAATTAAGTCATAAAAAAATGACATATGTTATTCTAGGTTTTATTTTATTTGTTTTAAGTTTGTTACTAACCAAGGCTTTGCAAGGTAATAAGTTCCACAGTGATTAACTCTATTTTATTATTAATATTTACGAGTATATTGTTGTTTGTTTTTATTACTATAAAACAGATATATTTTGTTTTTTATCATACTTGACAAATTATTTTAATTGATCTTAGCATTATAAAATAATAAAGATTTATATTTCAGTTGTAAGGAAGGTATGATAAGCCAACTTAAATGTTTAAACATTAATATCCCTTCATTAAATTTGTGAACATCAATTATATAGACGTGTTTTTTGTATTAACAAAGTGCCAAAATATATTGTAAGACAAAGTTACAGTTCATTTCCATAAATAGGTCAATAGGAGGTATATACACGTTATACTGTATAACTTAAGCACCTACTTATTAAATTTTGGGGACTAAAATATTTATTATGTTTCTCAGATTGCATTATTGCTCCGCCATGTATATTGTAATATAAATAGTCAATAATGAACGATTCATCGAATTGAGTGGTAATGTTCACGGGACTGTGGATAGTATTTTTGACTTTAGTAGTGTAGAGGTCAGTGGGTACTATTATATATAACATTATCATATTTCATAATGTCGTGTTATTTGATTATTTCCATGTTTTATTGGAACAAATATTTTATTTTTAGAACAACAACAATCACCAAATATCGATAAGCTATTCTCCTGAAGAAGCAATGGTAAACACATCAATGATAAATGAGAATAGGTACTAAAATAAACACTATTTTTGACATATTTGTATTGCCTATACCACGAACTATATAGATTAGCGAATAGTAATCACTGTATAGAACAAGTGTAATAATAACGAACAAATATGTCTACCGTCTAGCACTCGTATAGACAAGTTTTTGGAAAACTGAAAAATATCTTCACGATCACGAATAATTTATCTAATCATCTAGATGAAAGATTTTTTTATCTTGGATAATTTTTTCAATAATTTTCAATGGTTCATTTTTTATTATCTAGATAAGATAAAGATAACAAAAAATTTTATCTAGATAATCCCAACACTGAGGACAACACGTGATAAAACAAATATTCTCTTATCACTTCAACTAAGCACTAATACTATCATCATGCGATCACACGTTGCGAGTGCAACCGCGAGTAGAGTAGAGTCGTGGAGGGGGTAGCTACTTGTCATTAGTAAATAGAACGACGTTCTATTTACTCGCACTCGCATTTTTACTTATACTAAGCACTACTCATACATGTTTACACGTGTGGTATTAGTGCGTGTGACAAGTACTAATGACAAGTACTACGCAACGTGTAAACTAGGCATTACCCAAAATTTTCGGGTACCCGATGGTTTTTGATATATGTAACCGGTTTAGCTAAGTCTTAACTCCTAAGAGGTAATCAGTATAAATTATACATTACACAATTATTTGAATAAAAAATATCTAAGAAAATATATAAATTATCTATAAAAATATAATCTAAAATATACATACCTTAGTATACCTAATATCATTAAACTATGGTTATCAAACAGAAACAGATAAGATAAACTAAAATCTAGTTATTAATACTTTCATATTCTTACATACAATTTTACGATTATCGAATTATAATTACATATTGGAACTGTTGTCAAAATTTACGGAAGATGTAAAAATATTCAAAATTAAATATTTCTTAATTTATTGTAAATCATGTAAAACGAATTTATCATTTACAATAGTTAATTAATTTATCATGTTTAAAAAAAATATGTATTTACATATAAATCCCAGCTCTAGTAGTAATGAGTATACAAATCATAACGGGTACCCGAAATTTTGTAAATCGGGTAATACCCGTAAAACCCGGTTGCCCGGGTATCAAGAGCACTAATTTATATGTCCAGAGAAAATATTAAGATTACGATGTAATCTTGACCAAAAATAATTTTCCCTCTCCATTAAATTTTTTCTTATAATTAACATACAATCATACTGATTTAAGTTTAAATACAATAGCAGTAACAAATTAAAATATATCATATTGGTGTCAAATACTAGATTATATACTAGAAATATTACATTCTAT
This sequence comes from Sipha maydis, assembly GCA_034509805.1. Taxonomy (NCBI): domain Eukaryota; kingdom Metazoa; phylum Arthropoda; class Insecta; order Hemiptera; family Aphididae; genus Sipha; species Sipha maydis. The sequence continues at coordinate 294,640 of JASXSY010002232.1, forward strand.
ACAATTTTAGTTCTGGGGATGATTCCCCGTCTTCCTCCTCTTTGTTTCACCCTTGAACTTCAAGTTTATGTATACCAATGGAATGGGTACGTACAAAACCCAGACAACGTCTCTAAAACCCTCACTTACTGATTAAAAATTCAAGTCCTAGTGCTGTTTAAAAAATTCAAATAAACTTTGTATTTACCTTTAACGAGACGAAATCAGTATTTTTGAAGAAGAAGAAGAAGAACGGTAAAGTTGTTTGACGCAGAGATACAAACGATCGACGTCGCAACTACAGAGAGGGAAACTGAGTAATTTTGACTTGTAAATTTTGCGTCATTAGTTGTTGCATTTATCGTCGAAACGGTTTCGTCTTGTAATTAAAATCATCGTTATTTATTTCATTTATTTTTCATCACAGTGCACAAATACATTGTCGATAGTGTATATATCACGTTATTCATATATCATGTTTATCGCCCTAAATTTTATTATCAAAGACACTTAAGTTTTAAATGTGTATGTTCACGACATTTTTTCGAATGGACTCATAATTTTCAAAATGGAATGATAGTGTGAACATTGAACTAAAGCGACGAAATGATGAATTCAAGTATATAAAAGAAATGCTATCGTTCCATTTATAATAAAATAATGCTTACATAGCTTTTTTTTCGAAACTATTTGGAACAATTAATTTGTGTACAACATTATAACTATATGAACATGTCACGTAATTACTTACAGCGTATGTGGTCATATTCCATGACCCAAAAGTAATTAATATAACAAGTATTCTCTCATATTATTAAACGATATGAAAATCTGCCATATGACACATGTACCATTTATGTTAAATACTTAATGCGTATTTAAGTGATGTGCAATTATCACATTAATATATTAAACCGAGAAGTTACAAGTTCGACGGTTACCAAATGATGCAACTCTTGCATATTTTTTCACATTTTCCAAATTTTTATTGTATATTACACCGAATAATTTGATGTTTTTAACTCGTATGTATGGCACATATATGTGTCTAATTTTTAGCGCATTAAGAACCGAGTCTTGTATATGACCATACTCTTATTTTAACTTCAGTTCAAATATTTAGAATAATCGTATGTATCTTAAACTTGTTTGTTAACAATTAATATTTTTTTTTATTTCCAAATTAGTCTATAGGATACCAGGACCAAAGGAGTAGTTAATACATAAATTAATTTTTCCACTTCTTCAAAAATAATTCTTTTTCAAACGAAAGAAAAAATATCCATTTTAATTTGAATTTTATTACAACATATACTATAGATTATAATAAACAATACATTCCATTATTTGTTATTGTTTTCGATACCCATAAATGTGTATATTAAATGAAGAACAAGGTTCAAGCCGTCGTTCTATTCGCATATGATATTAATTTAGTATCGTCCTGATTAATTCTAAATTAATGTTTAAAATATCAAAAAGTTATTAGTTGTATTATCGATACGTAGTTTCAAATAATGGTTCCACGTATGACATTAATTGCTGTGAACAATAAAAAATAAAAATAAATGATTAGGTGTAAATTGGGTACACAACATTCGTATATATGAAGATGTATTATAATAAGTAATAATTAACATGATAAAAATATAAAATAAAAATTATTAAATTATCTCGATTGTATCGACCTTTTATTGAAATAATAATATTTTCAATTGAAGCCAACTATACTTTTCAAATAAATAGGTACAACTGTCAAAGCATTTATTTCTTTTTTTACATTTATATTTTAAAAGTCTTAAGTACGAGTAATTTAAATTGTTAATCTAGAGGGGATATAAAGTTTATTTTTGGAGAAAGAAAATTGTAAATTTAAATGTTTATTTTTGATTTGATCCAACATCGCCTTTGTTGCTAATAGGTAATAATTTTTAGTTAGAATATATAACTCTGAATAGTAATTAATCAACAATATATTAAATATTTTGAAAAAACGAAAAACAGTGATATTTTTTTATAATTGTTACCAAGTATGTGAATATTTGTGGACAGGATCGAAATAGGCCCTAATTTGTGTTCGTTGTACTCGCATAACAATACGAAGAAGTATTGTTGTTTGTTTCCTGTGTGACTTACCAGACGAATATCCATAAATGATAATAATATTACGAATATTCGCTTCCGTATTATTTACTACACCATCATGAACCAATATACTTCTACCTACTAATGCTTTCACTCCAAAACAGATCAACATCTCAACAGTCTTATTGATCAGTTTCATTTTACCGGAAGTACGAGTAATCCAATTAGACGTCTAAGACGAAATTGAGCAAGAAATATACTTATTACATAACAATTTTTTTTTTCCTAATAAAACTATTTAATTAATTACTCAAATTGTAGTGGCTCTATAATGATCCACTACCGAGACTTTTCCTCTTGCATTGTATCGTTTCAAACATTTTTTTTATTATAGTAATACTATATGTAGATTGTAAATAACGTTAATATAAAACGATTTTTGAAAATAGAAGATTTTATTTTTTACATTTAGGCAGCATAACCTGTTAGTATAACCTAAGAAAGCATAAAATCCGATTTGAACTCGTAAACCGAAACCCCGGAAAAAACTGAAGTCAGTTTTCATCTTACAACGGAAACCTATGAAAAATTCAACATTATTGACTTCATGCTAAAAAAAAGAACCGGATGGGCCTCGCTCTGCTGTACAGTTGAGGGTGAAGTGCACCTCGTTTATAGGATAGGTCATTATTACAATGGATTTGTTAAATTTGAATGCAATGATAGATATCATTGTATACGAATAACGATTCTGAACCAGGCAAAGCTCCAAGGGGGGGGGGGGGGGCACTGGGGCCATGCCCCACCCAGCTATTTTACAAAAATTTTAATTTTTCACATGTTTGTCCTTGTGAACTGTTAATTCCTGATATTAATTACCTACCTAGCTAACAATTTTATTTGGCGGCCTAAAAAAACCATATGACATTAATATGAGATGTGTATCATAATATAGGAACGTAGTCGGACTCTGTATTTATTTGGAGAAACAACTATTATCAGTAATCACTTACAGGTTCCCGGTTAGAATATTCTCTAACTCTAGTCCCCTCTAAGTCTCCCTTGCAATTTAGCGATGGCTGAAAAAAATGCCCCCCCCCCCTTTGTAAGTCTCTAAAGCCGCGCCTGTTCTGAACGGAGTTAATATGTTCGTCTAGGATATAATACATTGTTATTTATAAATATTGTAAAAAGTATATTTTATTTTGAAACGATAAATATATTTTTCAATTAGGATGGGTTGGCAGTTGGATACAGCGACATAGTTTGTCAGTCTAGAATATTGTACATTATATTATATTTTACATGTAATTTTATGTCAATATTCGCTGTTCAAACGCTTATAAAAAAAAATTGTGCCTATGGAATTTAATAATTATTGAATGAAAATAAGAACTACTTCTGTGAAATCTTCTATTAAATTTTTAAGTATTTTGTACGAGCCAAATCACCGATTATAAAAAAAAAAATGTAAAAAAATCGAATATTTTAAATGCTTATAAGTGGCTTAAAAATAAATATAATATTTTGAAAAAAATATGACATAAAGGAAATACCAATCTTAACAGCTGGTAGAAATTTCAAAAATCTGAGACTTATACTTTTTGAATTATAACAAAAAGTTGCTGTTTAAGCAAATCGAAGCATTTTTACTGCCAAAAAAGGTGTCGTCAGACACAAAAAAAAATAAAAAAATAAAAAAAAAAAAAAAAAAACACACATCATTGTAAAACCAATAGATTCCATTACTCCGTTCAGAATCTAATACAAACCTTTTGACATATATAATATCGTAAAAATATTATTACCTCGAGTGAAGTCCAGTATCCAGAATATCTCCCACAGGGATAACAATATTTGTCCAGCGTAAATATAGTGTAGTCTTCTGTTATCTCACTGAAAAATCAAACTTTTTTTTATAAATAATACATTTTCAATTATATAATATGGGGAGCCACAAAACCATCGAATTTAGCAACACTGCAATCCTTTCAATCAATATGTCTTCGACTTATCTCCTCATCTCCCTGGTACGTCACTAATAAAAACTTACACAAGGATCTCAAAATGGAACCCTTTAACAAAATCGCAAAAAACTTCTATAATAAATATCATAATAAACTCTAGTCAAATAAAAACCCTCTCATATCCATATTGTCTTCTAATACACTACCTAACAACGCAATTCGTCGGCTAAAAAGAAAATGGTGCAGAAATCTCTTTATCTAATTTAATTTTAACATTCATACTAAATAATTTAATTTCATTACAAAAATAACTTAATAGTAAATTAATACTTGTGCTGGGTGTTACCAATGGGTGTTTTCCCTTATCCGTCATACACGCTATTTTTATTTATGCCTATTTTAAAAAACCTATTTATTGTTCAAACATGTGTATAGATTGTAGGCTACTTAATAAAATAAAATAAAAAAAATAAAAAAATAAATATAGTATCATAAATATAGTTACAATTTAGAACAATAAATAAATCGATACATTTTTTTTAAACTTCAAATTGAAATTTTAGTTTAAGCTAAGTGAATTAAACAGTCAAAACTATTATAATCAATGGCATTATAATTTTACCTAGCGTTACTACTAGGGATGGACATGAAATGCAAATATCTGAATTATCCGAATATCCGGATGTTCAAATCCGGATTTGAATCAAATTATTATTAGGATTTGCTTAAGAATCCGGATCATCCGTATTTGCTTTTTAAATAAATTATAATTGTTTATAATTTTAAGGTTATTGATTTTAATGTTAAATATGATACATTTATGTTTGAAAATTATGTAATAGAATTATATTAATTTAAATATAAAAATAAGTAATTGAATAACAACATTGAATTGAATACTCCGGATAATCCGGATATGCCTACCACTAGTTACTACACAATGTTATATTACACATACTGCTCTCCTAGTAGAACAAGCAGTAAGTCCAAATTTCCAAATCTGAGGTTATTTCATATTCGGTAAAATTTTGCGTTGCTTTTCCTAACTCCACTAGAAATGCCTTTAAAATGCATTATAAAATGTCGTATCGACCAAATTATTGGTTGTCAAATACTAGGGAAAAACACAGTATGTACATAAAGGTAGCATATCCTAGAGCATAGATTCTTAACCTTTTCTGGTCCATGGACCCCTTTGAAGTATAAAATATAATCACGGACCCCCCACAAAAAAAAATAATAATATTTAAATAAATGTAAAAATGAAATTTTTATTTTTATTATTTTTTAATGATAAAACTCATACATAATACTACTAATAACAAAATCTAAATTAGATTATTATGAATAATCACTTTCTTATAGTCAAATAAAATTTCTAATGTGACATTTGTTGTTGTTTTGATTGCAATTTTGCCTTGAAATCTGGGACCGTATTGGACAGAGCAACGCGCATATCGTCCTTAATGTCCAATCGATTTCTTGATTTAGTTTTAATTGTGACCATTGTGGAAAATCCGGACTCAAAAAGATAGGTAATAGCGAATGGAATCAAAAATTTCATTGCCCTGGATACAGATCGTGGATAAGCCATCGTCAACGAACACCAAAATTCGATTAAACTTTTTGTTTGAAAGTCGTGGCGTGCCATTTCTTTTGATCTTAAATCAATTAGTTTATCTTTAACGAGATCTAAATCATCAATTGTATTTAAGTCCACAAGAAAAGGATTGCGTAACCATATTTCTGATTTCGAAAATGTAAAATCGAAATAATTGCCAAATGAATTTTCGAGCACATCAAGATGTTCACAAATTTGCGTTTTCATGGAACTGGACAAAGCAATATTATTTTTTGATAGCTCCTGTTCAAGTGTTGGAAAGTTCGGGAAATTTTCCGGTTGAAGTCTTCTTTTCCACAGGGAAATTTTACTAACAAATGCATTTATTTTTTCGGACGCGTCCATAATTGTTACTTCTTTTCCTTGAATCGATATATTTACTTCGTTCAAATAACTAAAAATATCTGTTAAATAGGCCAATCCATGAACGAACTCAACACTATCAAAATATTTTGAGAGTGAACTTTGCCATTCTATTAAAAATAAGAAATTTCTTCTCGAAGTTCATACAAACGTTTCATAACTTGTCCTATGGAAAGCCAACGCATTTCTGTGTAATAAAGAAGAACTTCGTATTCAGATCCCATTTCTTGACATAAAACTTTGAAAAGTCGGTGATGTAAGGCTCTAGCTCTAATGAAATTTACAACTTTGACTGCAGTCGTCATAATTTCATTTAAATTGGTTGGTAGAGTTTTTGATGCCAAAGCGTGCCGATGAAGAAAACAATGAGTGATGATGATATCGGGAATTTCCTTCTTTATCAACGTTGTGAAACCAGATGATTTACCAAGCATCGAAGAAGCACCATCGGTGCACAGCGAACCGAGTTTTTTTTTATAATTTAATTTATGTTTAGAAAAAAAATTAGTAATCATTTCAAACACGTCAAATGCCCTTGTAGTTTTCAAAAGTGGTTGACAAAATAAAAATTCTTCTTTACTAGTTCCTGAATATATGTAACGTACAAAAACTAATAATTGGCTGCATTGAGAGATATCTGTACTTTCGTCCAACTGCATACTGAATGGAAAAGGGGTTGAATCTAATTCCCGAATTACTTGTTCTAAAATGTTAGTGGACATATCAGAAATCCTAGAGTTAATAGTATCATTTGATAAAGGTATAGCTTCAATTTTTTTTCGTTGTTCCAAACCACATTCTAATTCTACCATTTCTAATGCACATGGTTTTATTAGTGACTCGCCAATTGTATGTGGTTTTTTACTTCTAGCAATGCGGTAAGCTACTTTGTAAGATGCTTCGAGACACGGTTTTTGCGGAGGTACGAATCCAAGTTTGGGTAATGTACCGGCTTTTTCAAAACGTGCTTTTTTTATTTGAAATACTTCCAGACTATCTGGCGCATGTTGAGGATGTACCGAAGCAAGATGTTCTTTAAGCTTTGTTGGTTTCATGCTGCCATTTGCAAGTATTTTTCCGCAGATAAAACATTGTGGTTTTTGTGTACCATCGCGTTCGGTAATATATGTAAAACCAAACGACGTATAAGAGTCATCGTACTTTCTTTTTTTCGAAATTGTAATAATTATTAAAATGTCAAAAATATAAAAATAAAATGGTGTGAAAACTAGAGTGAATATTTTAACGACGGTTGAGACGGACAATGCACAACGCGACGGCGACAGGTCAAATGAAGTGATGGGTATTGGGTTTTCATGTTCAATTGAAATGCTCGTTAGATTGTATTGTTATATGCCCGTATGGCGTATATTATTTTACGATTCCGATAACTTTATCATATGACATAATATAAGATTATCGTTATCTAAATTATTTTTCTTATGGCAGAATGCGGGCAAGACATTTTTATTGTTATCTTAAAAACATTATCGAAACAAATTTAGTTTTGGCTTTTTAAAAAAAAAATGCACAGCCACTCCGTGGACCCCCGAGTAATCATCTACGGACCCCCGGTTAAGAACCTATGTCCTAGAGAATAAAGCAGTATATCCAATGGAGAAACTGTCTATTTTACTAGTAAAATAATTTCCCAATGTAAATACTGCATTTTTACCTAGTAATCTTATCTAAAACTTTTTGCAGTATGTACACTTTAAATTTTATCAACGAATGGTCGTGACTCGTGACTATTCTTTTTATAGACCATAGGCCATCGAGTTACCTGTTATTCTATGAAAGTATGAACTAGACAGTATATAAGTCTATTCAAAAGTTTCAAATGACTATGTATTTGCTGTTTTATAATATTTATAGATATTATATTTGTTTTTTTTTTTTTTTTTTTTAATTTGAATACTTAAATTTACTAAAATAATTTATCTTCTTCTTCTTCTTCTGCCTCGCCTTCCTCCCAACTATTTGGGGTCGGCCACCCTTGTCCTACACCTCCACTTCACTCGGTCAATTACATCTCCTCTGCACACACCGACAACCCTCATGTCATTCTCCAAAGTCTCCAACCATCTCTTTTTTGGTCTTCCTCTTCCTCTTTTCCCTTCAACGTCTATCTTCATAACCACTCTTACAGCATTCGTTTCCTCTCGCCTCATTACATGCTCAAACCATCTCAGCCTATTTTCTCTCATCTTGTCAATTGGCGCTACACCAACACTACCTCTCACGTATTCGTTTCTTATTCTATCTTCTCTTGTCATTCCACTCAACCATCTAAACATTCTCATTTCCGCGACACTCATACTTTGTTCTATTCCCCTGTTAACCGCTCAACACTCAATTAACACTTTCAATAACAGAATTTAAATAATAGTAAATTCGTCGCGCAAGAGTATAAAAAATTCTACACAAGTACTCACGTATCAAAATAACCGTAAAATAATCTCAAATAGAGCCATAAAGGATTAGGGAAATCAAATATATATCCCTTGACTTGAACAGCATCAAAAATTAGAAATTTAAATCCTTTTTCAACAGACCATGCTTTTATTTTATTTGGCGTAAGAAAATGCTGTAACACATAACATTTTTAGAATTTATCATTACAATAAAATTATAAACAATTTTAGGGTTAAAAATTTAAAGAAATTTATAAGATTTTGATGGATGATTTCATGAACATTGTTTTGTAAAATGTTTAACAAATAATAAAATTGTACATAATGCAAATAGTGTGTTAAGATAACAAGCATAGTACGACGAAAACATTTGAGCATTTTTTCTTCCAGTATTTAAAATGTTCTTTTCCAATCAGTGCCGCGTTCAGCTATGTTGACTCCTCGGGGCAAATTAAAATAAGCCGGCCTTTAGAAAATTACAATTCAAAATTGTACTCACCACACTATTAATTATAGCCAGTAGCGGATTAACGGGTAGGATATAATTGTAATGTACAAGAGCAATAAATATTTTAATTGTAAAAAAAGAAAATATGTTTGCACATCGAACGGTGCATTGTGCGGACTGCGAGATAAAATTTAACGATTTACTTGTAACCGAATTTTTTTGAGGAAAAAACGAACAGGAATAACGAAAATAGTTTATACAATAACAGTATAACTAGATCCAGGCCTGTGCGCAGAATTCGTTTATGGGGGGGGGGGGGGGGGTTGACATATGTGTATCATGTTAGGTTATGAAGTTAATAAAAAATAATAAGAAACTTTCTTATAAATGAAGAAATTTTATTGTGTCTTGACTTGATATTCAGTTATTATATAATAAATTAACTCTGCGAGGTGTAGAAAAAAACTTCTCCAAAACTCTTTGCGGATCGACCTCGACATCGCGATGTATATTGAGCGAGGCTAATCCGTTCAGCCGATCTTCAGACATTGTTGACCTGAGGTAAGTCTTGAGGCGACGGAATGTTGAAAAGGAGCGTTCATTCGTCGCTGTCGTTACAGGCAGAACTGCTAAAATGCGAAGCATTTGATGAACATTTGGAAACGCATCTCCATTGCACACATCGAGTGCTTCAAGCGAATTTTTAACATTCTTACTGGCGATGCGTTGACGCCAAAGTTTGACTTCGTCAACCCAGATGTCACGGGAATCATCCCTCAAAATTGAAGAGTATGGTTCAAACAATTGAGCGCAGGATTCTTCATTGAAATTCTTCATTTTGTTGGGGAAATACTTACATTTTTGTGTTCAATCCGCGGTTTTTTACACAAAAAGCGACGAATGTCCATGGTAAAAAATATGAGGATCGAAAATCAATCAATGTCAACAAATGTCCGCACAGCTCGAACAGCTGACTAGTCAGTTCGAGTCAGTTGTATCGATACTATCGATGGTTGCATTCACAATGACACTGATAAAAGGAGGTAAAAAAGGCGGGAAAATTTAAAAAAAACATGCACAAAATCGAGAAAGTTGAGAATGTCGAAACAAAAATTGACAACAAAATATTTATTATCAAGTCGGTTTGACTTTCGTAGAACAAGGACTATTGCTAGTGGAAAATTATGTGGAAAAATTCTCGATGGGGGGTTAGAACCCCCCCCCCCCCTACGCACGGGCCTGACTAGATCAAGTTCTTAATTCTATTCGCTTTGTAAAGCCGGGCTCCCACGGCGCGTGGCGCGTAGCGTGGTACAGCGCGGTACAACGAACGCGCCGTGGGATTGGTGGGGCGCGGCGCGGCACGGACGTTCCCGATGATTGTCGGTTTTTGTGTCCCGCGTCAAAAGAAATTTGGCGCGGCGCGACTTGTTCAATTTGTCGTCCCGTTTTCGTAAATAATCTATTTTCAGATCTTGCAGCATATTTGTTGCATTATACCTAAAAAATTAATTTAAAATATATATTTTGTAGTGTAAAATTTACACTTTGAATAGTGTTTAAAATAATTTACTTAATTATTTCGACTTTTACAAAAGGCATCTACCCAATATCGTCTTTTTTTCTGGGTGCTTTGTTTGTAGGATTTGATTTTAAAATTTCACTACATGCCAAAACACAATATGATGCAGCACAAATTGCAAGTTTTGATTTTTCATCACGATCTCCCATGTTGAATTATTTAATAAAATATTAATAAATACGGTAATAAAAAAATGTTTACACACAAATACGGTAACTAAAACAAATACAAAAACACAAATACGGTAACCAACGTCCAATACACGTCCTTACTGTAAAAAGCGAAGGAACAATATGATCCAATGCTCACCAGAGTTCAAAACCAAAAAAAAATAAACTGGCACTGCATTTGGCCGTGCCTGGGAACGTGCCGAGCTACGCGCCACGCGCCGTGGGATCGCACCTTAACATGCAGCGTTTCACACTTATACGGTTTGGTTCGTTTCGGTGCGTACTTGATTCGTTTTCGGTGGCCGCTGGACAAGTTTGAAACGGTGTGTGTTCGTTATCTAATAGACAACTGATAGAACCGAAAGCCCTTTCGACAACGAATCGCTTTCATTCGGTTTCGATTGGTGTCCAAGGTTTACAAAAGCAATTGGTCGTTTACACATATACGGTGTATTTTCAGTTCGGTCACGTTTTCGGCCGTTGAAAATATTATTTCATTTTAAATTTTGTTATTTACATTTCACAATGTGATGATATCGTAAACATCATGAAGTAATATAAAAATTTATCTTCGTGCTCCCTTAATTTCGAAAAAAGTGTTTAAAATGCATCAAACTCCATTCGCTTTTTGAGGATAGGAAGTACCCAGTAAAGTTGATTATTTCTCTTTCTTTTTTTGCTTCTTCTATAGAGATATAACATGGCAATAATTTGTCTTTTATTCATAATGAGCATTGTGGGTTAAATGGGGGACAGCGTATTCGATCATTTGGTCGTGAAATCAAACCATATACTAACCGTGTGTGTGTGACGAGTTTTCATTTGTTTTCGGCGCTACCGAAAACGAACCGAGCACGCACTGAACATAACCGAACCGTATACGTGTGAAACCTCGTTGTAGCCTCTTATAAGGTGAACAATATAAAAAAATAAACCTAAGACTACCTATGGTTTCTTTTAAAATGTATGTTTTTTTCTACTCTTCTGCGTGTCAAGTAGCAAATATTTGAAAAACACTTAGGGAACAGTTAATGGTAATTTATGCGCGACGTATTATAAAGCGTGTGAGCATTTGGGTTTACTAAAAAATTATGCACATTGGGTTTCATCACTTCATGATGCATCGATCGCTTCATCTCCACATCAAATACGTATGCTGTATGCCATAATAATATCAACATGTTTCCCAACGAATCCGATTGAATTGTGAAATATTGAGATTTTATTACAGAATACTTTTTGGTTTGAATGCGCCATCACACAGGAAACTCTGATTTGATCATAACATTGGAAATGTATAATGAGGCATTAATAGCAATTGAAGATATGTGTCTTATGATCGTCAATAAAGCATTGGGACAATTAAATATGATTTCGCCCAATCGTCTTATGCATGATTTGTTCGATCGAGTTGCGACGAAAACAACAGTATGATATCAATGAACTGCAAACATTTGTGAATTTAATTGTTCCCAAATTAAATAACAATTAAAAAAAAATGTGTACGATACCATCATGCAAGCTGTACAAAATGAAGCCAGTGGATTTTACTTTTTAGATGCACCCAGTGGTACGGATAAAACATTTGTAAAATCACTAATTTTGGCAAACATTCGATCGCAAGGGAAAATTGCATTGACTTCCTCTTGAATAACTGCTACTCTGTGGATGGCGGACGAACAGCACACTCTGCATTAAAATTGCCGTTAAATGTGTATGTTTGTTTGTAATTATTGATCGATTGGCTTAAAATGCATTTGCATTAATTGAGATGTAATTATTTTTAATGTATTAAAGGTGATTGATAATCCTACGTACAATTTATCAAGAAATTTTGCGATGGCGAAAATTTTGCAGCAAACAGCAATTATTTTATTGGATGAATATACGATGACGCATAAAAAATCACTTGAAGCAATACTCCCCTCAATGTGCGAAAATTGACGCTAAACATAAACATACGTGTTCAGTTGCCAGTGTTGTGCATTATCTAGATAATTTTATCTAGATAAGTTATCTAGATAAATATATTTATCTTTTTATCTTATATAGATAAAATAAATATAAACTATTTTTTTATGTTATCTAGATAAATAAAATAGTTATCTGAGAAAAATTATCTATATAATTTTTTTTGTGAGAAATAAATGTTCTAAGTTTGTTTTGCTATTGTTATTCGATTTTATTTTCAAGTTATAATAATTGTAAATATTTACATGTCGAATACTATATATTTTATTATTTTGTATATATGCAATATCCCTATATAAATATAATATAATACTATTGATTATAAATTTATAAATACTAAGTACCTAATAGTATTTGTGATCAATAATAATACAGAAATATAAATATGGACAGTAATACAATTAAACATGATTGGTTTCTGGAAACCATAGACCTTTAAACTAATTAGTGGCTCGTTAATAGTACCATCGTACCATGTATAGTAACAATTCACTGGCCTAAACGATCAAATGTTTCATAAATAACATTATATTATTATAAACTTAGATTTTCATGATTAAAGTAATAAATAATAATAAAACCTATCACTGACTACTGAGAATAGCAAACAGATGACAGTAATTGCTAATCAGTGAAAATGAAGATGTTTTTATAGATTTACCTATATTTATAAAATATTTATGTACAAATATACAATAAAAATTATAAATAGTCTGCTGACTGCCAGCATGATCATAACTCCATATTTAGTATCCTAAATTTCAATTTATGACATTATGTAGATTTCTCATTTCTATCATAATGAATATAGGTGTAGTATTTCAGATACGCCTTAGCAGTTCTGGCATAAGTATACATAAATTTAAAAAAATATAAGAGTATGTTTATAAAAAATATATATATATATATATATCTTCTAATCAAATAACTATATTATGTTCATTATTTTGTTAATTATTAACATTATAATTTTTATTCAGTAATTGTTTTGTTATCATTTTGAATTTTAATATAAGGGGTTATTAACTGATTATAGATAAAATACGTTGAAAAAAGAAAAAGTTGTATTATATAGTGATTATGTTTTTATAAATTATAGTTAGGTATTAAGTAATAAACAAAAAAAAAAGCAGATTTTACTTATTTTGTGTCTCCAATAGTAAAATAAATCATAATCTTATACTTTGTTATTATTATTTTTTTAAATTCAAAGATTTCAATTAGAGTGATTATTATAAGTGTTGTTTGCATCCTAAATGTACTTATAATAAGTTATAGATATTATTAGAAAAAAGGGAAAATAATAGAAAAAAGAGAACAAACTTTATATTAATTTATTTATAACGAAATTGCCATTTTACAAATGCAAGCTTTAAATTGTGTAAGTTTTTTCAATTATCTGTTTTTTATCTAGATACATTTGGTTATCTTTTAACTATTATCTAGATAAATATTTTAATTGATTATCTGTTATCTTATCTAGATAATTTTTTGGTTATCTTTGCACAACACTGTCAGTTGCACAATAATTAATCTGCAAATCGGTTTTCGAAGCAATTGTTGGAAATCGGAAATGACAAAGTTCGAATCGATAACACAAACGGTTTAATTAGTTTGCCAGACAATTTTTGTACAATTATCCAATAAAAGAAGAATTGATTAAACGAGTGTTTCCGAATATTGTCCAGAATCCCAGGAATCACTATTGGCATCAAAAAATGTGCATGTCAATGCTATCAATTATTTCATCTAAGAAAAATTGCTTGGTGCAGTGACATCATACAAATTTGTTGATAGCGCTTTAAATGAAGATGATACAGTCAACTATCCAGTTGAATTTTTGAATTCATTGGAACCACCTGGTATGCTACCGCATTGCTTGAATTTGAAGGTCAGCTCATCAATTATTTTCCTATGGAATTTAAATGCACAAAAACTATGCAACGGCACAAGATTAACTGTAAAAATATTGATGCCGAATTTAATCGAAGCCACAATATTAACTGGCAAAGCGAAGAGGGAGGTTGTACTCATCCCACGTATTTCTCTGATACCAACAGACATGCCATTTGAATTCAAACGATTGCAAATCCCCGTGCGGCTATTATTCGCCATGCCCATCAATAAGGCACAAGGACAAACGTTCCAAGTATGCGGTTTGAATTTGGAGGAGCCGTGTTTTTCGCACGGGCAACTATACGTGGCCTGTTCAAGAGTTGGCACTCCAAATTGTTTATTTGTGTATGCCCCAAATGGACAAATAAAGAATAGTGTTTACTCAAACTTGTTGGATTGATAATAAAAAATTTGGAAAAAAATAAATGATTTTCTAGGAAAAATTATATGATTTTTATTGCATTTTTATTTTGGTGCGGCGAAGCGCACATGGGTCGGCTATTAATTATTATAAAACTTACTATAACTGTAGAATCTACATGCTATTATTTTCGTTTGAAAATTCACGGCGTTTATTTAAGAAATGTTGCTAGGGGACGGAAAACATAAAAAAGGTAATTAATAAACATCTGATTTAAGAATTTCATATAGAGAAAGCAATAACTACAAACGAACGAAGCCGGGTTATTCAGCTAGTAATTTTATATTATATTCTAAATTAACGATGTATTGGACTTATCATGTTTTTTATGTGCTCGAGTACATGATTTCCTTCAAAATAATGATTTCGATCATCACAATCAAAGAAGAATAACTTATGATTTCTAAGTGTTATTTTATCAGGGAAATTATCATTGTTTAAATTTTAGTTTTTAATGTTGACGATTCAATGTTATAAAATGTAACAAATATGTAACATATAATGTCATAACATGTAAATATTAATCGAAGTAAAGCCTCGTTCACACGGTGACACTACACCGTGATATTTAGTGTCCAAACATTTAGTGTCGCATCAGTGTCGCCGTGTGAACAATGTAGTGTCTCAGTGCCACGACATCGCGGCACTAGTGCCACAATCAAAAATTTTTGATATTTGACACCGTGACACTGGTAGTGTCGATATTGTTATCATTATTATCGTTGTTATCATATATATTATACACACAGCTCAACAGTGAACAATCTATTTCAGAATAAACAGTATTGAAATTTCAAATTTTAAGTTAAATTAACTTTGAATACTTCGATCACTTATTAAATATTAGTTAGATCAAAAACATCTGCTGCTGCGTTTAATACATAATTATTTGCCATTTTTATTATATTTATATTAATATTATAATTTTATGACTGTGACCACATGGGAGTTAAATAAAAACGAGTTTTATATTAAACTAGGTACTAGGTAGTAGTAGTGTAGTTACTGTATTGTGCGTGAGTGATGCAGTGCTGCGGCACTGGTGTGAACAGAACACTACACTTCACCCTGTGGCATCAAACTTTGAAATGTGTCAGGCAACTTAGTGTCACGATATTAATGACACTTAGTGTCACCATGTGAACGAGGCTTAATGCGACCATAAAGAAATCTAGATACATTCATGAAATTTGTTACTCACGCGTCACTAACACAAAAATTTAGTATTGTTAATTAATAAATCAATAAAATCAGATTATGTGTAACATATAAGCTATAGTATGCATGTACCCCAATACATAAATGAACATTTTACATATGATCTTGTATCTATTTTTACTCACTTCTCAGTGAACATAAAATTTCATATAACTATATTTCTTTATGACTTTATATTAAATGTTAAAATTTTTACATAGATAGCATATTTTGTCGAAAACTCATCTGTTGGAAAAGCAAGGATTTTTAGTCCAAATTTGACTTACTGAGCTCTTATATCATTTAAAACGGAGATATGTTTAGCATCTATTTCAAACGGTAATATATAAACTGTAGTTTGTATGTATTCCAATAAGTAAGTATACATTTTACATATTACCTTCTCATAATTTTTACTCAATGCTCAGTGATAAAAAAATGTCCTTTTACGAATAATGTAATACTATATTATTTAATAATAAAAAAAAATTCAAAATATATTTACGTCGTTAGGGTAACATGGCGAAAATTCATCTGTTGGAAAAGCAACTATACTTAGATTTTTATTGGAGTACCGATCCATTAGGCCATTTAAAATTGATATACGTTTAGCATCAATTTCATACGGAATGTTTATAATTAACATTGGATTTCCCCTGAATAAAAATTAAAAAATAATTATATTAATTATATTATTACAATCAGTTTATTTTCATAACATTATAGTTATCTGCATACCTTAACATTGATAAAGTATTATATCCTCCATCGATATTCTTTACATGGAAATCGCAAGCAGTAGTCATACCCGAATGAGCCCGCATACCAGGAAAGAGGCGTGCAAGATAGAAACAGAAGGCCTGAAATTAATCCGTTAATAAAAAAAAAAAAAACACATGTAGGTAAAAGCAAAAAAAAAAATTTTAGAGTATCTACACTACATGCAGATACATCGGTACATGTATATGTCTTGTTTCTTCTGAATATAGTTGACATAAGAATGTCAATGACAATTTGGTATTAAATACGAGGAGACAAGGATTAAACTGTAGGTAAATTTTTTAACATGTGTAAAAAATAAACAAGTTTCAAAAACCGCAATTATTTATTGAGTATACATTTTTTCAAACTTTTTAATTTTTTTTTAATTTAAACAACAGAATCGTCATCTAAAATATTTTTAGTGATGGATAATAAAGGGCGGTGTGTACTGAAATATGAAACGTACTCACGAGTTTCAAGCTGTTCGATGTGTCGATAAAATACGGCGTCGATGCAAGTCGAATTGCGCGTGGTAGAGGTTGCAAGATCGTTACTTAATTCTAATCCAAGTTCGGTACGCATAAATTCGATAAATTCCGTTCCGTGTGATCCTCGTAAATCCAAATTTAAGTCTCCGCCAACGATCATGGGTAAATCGTGATTATTATACTTTTCAAGCACCTTGAACATTCCTTTTAATTTAGGACTGTATGCCATTAGATTTAAGACAAAAAATTCTTTAATTTTTTCAAATGGTGTATTTGGAGAAATGTAAACTGACACAAGAACAGTTCGTTTACAATTGATCGTCGTTTCAATCGAACAAATGTCGCCAATATCGTCGTGAGATGTCGCAATTCGCTTCACATTCATATTTTCTTGATTAAACTTGAACAAATTGTGCTCAATCGCTTGTAATCCATCAGGAGGACTCATATTCTTGTTTTCGAATATAGCGACACCGACGATAACGAGTCGTATTTCGTTTGAAGCGCGAAAACCCAGTATTTCGACAGGTTGATCGTTTTTGATCCATGTTTCGGAAATGGAAAGTAATTTACAGCGTGAAAGAACAAAATCTGTAGTAATATCGAGTGAGTGAGCGTTTAATGATTGCGCATTGAACGTGCAAAGCGAAAGTGAGGTCAAATCTGACTGCAAAGAACGATTGAGAAAATCACGACATGTGTCTCCTGTTGTTATTAAACGATGGCATTCGAGACGAGCAAACTCATTCCTTAATTCTCGATTCACTTTTCCACGATGGTGGTAAAACACGTGGTCACCGTCGTGATTCGTTAAGTATAACCCGTTTAGTGAGGTGGCGCGAGAGAGGGCGACGTAAACAAGCTGTTGTTCGTGACTTTTATTGTACTCGTAAACGATAGTATCATACGTACCTCCCTGCGATTTGTGGATCGTAATTGCACAGGCTTCAACGAGTGGAAACTGAGTGCGTTTGCAAGTAAGAATTTTACTCGTTGTATGCACATTGCAAGTACGCTGCGATATCGGTGTCCATGAATGATCGAGGTCCGGATTGGCGAGTACATAAGCCTGGGATTTTACACGTAGTAAACGACCTATCTTCGAATCATCGAAATAGAGCCATAGTCGTTTGATCGCGCTCGTTTCAGCATTGCGGTCGATGTAGCATAAAGTGCCGATAGCTCCATTGACGACTCGAGTACGTCTATATTCGTGGTTACCATGTACGGTTTACCGATGTGGAGGCGGAGGATGTATGGTAAACCATCAGTCTCATCGGGCTTAAGTTTATGGACTTTTGCACGGGCACAAACGAGCTGTTCTGTTGTATGATGGCCGGCGGCATTCTTCCATAACTTTGGCAATGTCCAAATTTGACTCAAACTCTTTACGTGATTCCATAATGAAAGTTTCGCGTTCATCATAAAGGTTCGCCAGACGCATCAGCTTCTGCCTCAGGAACGGGTGCCAAAGCGGGTAAGTTATCATACTCGCAGTACAAAGACTCGTTGATACGAATTCCGTATATGAGATACAATGGTTTAGTGACGAGAAATCGGAGCCACTTTTTTACTACAGACTTTTTCACGTATCCCGTCAAGTAGGTTGATTTATGAATTAAATGTCGTTTAATGTGAACATTGAACGCATGATCGTCATCTAGTTGGCGAGGCAGTTCCAAAACCATTGAGTTAACGTCCACTGGAATGTTGATTACTTGCCCGGCGATTCCTTTAGAACCATGTAAGAAACGCAATCGACGAATTTGCATAAATGGAAGACGCGGTGACACTAATCGCTTAGAAATAGGATCGAGAAGCGGTAAATCAGACGGAAATGGAGGATAGCGAAAACCGTTAATTGTAGCAAAACGGGGAACTTTGTACGTACGTCTCACCAGCCCACCCCATATGTAATATTGATGGTTCTTCATATGCAACCTTTAGTACGCCATTTGTATGAATTTGTATGGCCATTTTCCCAATTTGTATGACCTTGGTTTTTAAGTTATAAATAAAATAAAGGGGTGGGCTGGGGTGACGTCACGCCAGTCCACCCCTTAACGGAATATGGATTTTCTCACCGTCATTCTTTTGTACACCATTTGTATGAATTTGTATGACAACTTTCAACCCTCAATTTTAAAATCTACCCTTGGGTGGACTGGGGTGACGTCACGCCAGCCCACCCCTTAACGGAATATGGATTTGCTCACCGTCATTCTTTTGTATGAATTTGTTTTACACCTTTAATTTTAGGCCCCTGTCGTGCACCCAAAGGGGATAACGACGGGTAGTGAAGGTGAAGAAGACAACACTTTGAAGATTAAATGTATAGCAAGTTTAACTGACTTGCTTTATTAAACTAGACAAACACACTGTTAAGTTGTAAATAGATATAAAGTAAACTGTACATAATAAGTGTAATAAGAGTCAACCCCGAGTCCAGTGAGCAGGTGCCTTATATAGCAGCTCACTTGCGTCATATTCCAAAGTTCGGAAGTGGCGTGATGATATCGGTTGCCTATGATTGGTCCACGCCGTATGGTGTGATGCTGACGTCCGGTGGTGTGATGTGTTATGATTACGTAAGAATTACGTAATTAGGGCCTGCTCATTACACCCCTCAAGTATCACAATAATAAACGTAGGTATTTCTTATTAATCTGAACTTTAAGGTAAGATTTTCTAACCTTTAAATTTTTTTGGACTAGAACCTGGAGTTAAATGGTCCCGTTGCCTACTTTTCTGGACAGCCCTGGGTAGAATAGACAATTTAAAATAAATATTAAAATCTAAGCGTGACGATGATTTTACAATGTTGTGTGTGTGTATTTTTTTTATGTCTATGTAAATACATGATAACTAATTATTATTCCAAGTAATACTCAAATTTCACGGGAATTCGTCAATAAATAATATAGTGGTCGCCGCTTATTGGACTCACGGTTAATTGACTCATTCGCCTAGTAGACTCAAAACGGCTGGTCCCGATTCGCACTTATACTAACACACAGCAAAAATTTCGTCTATTCGACTCACACACCGGTTAATGGGGTCACTTGAAAATTAGATAAATAAAGAAAATATTTACATTTTATCATCTGACCTATCAACTGAACTTTATAATGAATGGATAAATATTGACGAAGTAGTCCTAACTACCGAACTCGTTACCGAGGAAGATATATGTGATGAAATACAGTCAAAACGGCTTAAAGAGAATGTGGCTGGTGATAACGACGAATAGGAACCTGATGAAAAACCACCATCAACTAAACAAATGCTAGAAGCACTTCAAATTTTACGTAGACGATTCAGCAGAGAGGCGATTTTGACGTATTCGAGAAACATAAATCTTATGAAGTTGGCCGATGAAGGGAAAATCCAATCAACATTAGATGGATTTTTATCAAAAAATTAATTTATTTTATTAATTTTATTTTATTTTTAATTTCGTATGGCTAGATTTTTATTTTTATACATACCTTGAATCTCAATACGAAGATACTTTTAAGTTTTTTAAGTTTTTAAATTTAAGTATTTTTAAAAATTGTTTGTGTCATTCGCCTTATTGACTCATTCGGTTAACCGACTCAAATTGTCGGGTCCCAAAGTGAGTCCAATAAGCGGCGACTAATGTATATGTCATAATCATCGATATATAAGTATCGCGTACTTACGTAAATAAATTTTGATTATTTTATATCTGTACAAAGATTGTTATTTAATTTATATCTTATTTTTAAAAATATAAATAATAAATAATTATATTGTAATATTTTATTGCTTTATTATTTAAAATAAATGTATTTAACGGTACATTTTGGATCGTTCTATTTTTAGTCATTAGTGGTACGAGACTGATTAATAATACATTGTAATCTGTATGAAAAATACGGTCTAACAGAAAAGAATTCTAGTTTAATGGTTTATTTTAACTATTGTTATTATTATTGAAGGTTATTTATAGTCTGTACAATTTATACATTATTTTATCGTCAAATAATAGTTTAATTTTAACTTTTTGTGGTTTATCATTTTCTCTTATTATCACGGTTGTTAATCGATACAGCCAATAGGTAATTTTATTAACATATTGTAATATACAGTTTATGAGTTTTATACAAAATGCTGCATTAAATTGTTTGAATTTACAATTTGAATTTCAATTCAATTGAAATTCGCATTTTAATTTATTTTAATTGATCCTGGATTTGAACAAAATGGTTGGACGAACGCCAGCAGTGGCGCCGTCAAAAATAATTGATAATATGGGAAATTTATGACGATCTCAAGTCTAAATCATCAAGAGTCAATGAAGAAACTGAAGTAGCCTGTGAGCTTATCGTTTATACCATATAATGAAAAAGATGTACTTTTATTTTATTAAAATTGTTTGTGTAATAACCTTTTTATCTTTAATTTTTATTATTAATTTTAATTTTTTATTATAACGTACTTATTAGTAAGAAAATATAAATGTATACAAGTAATATACAAGTGTAAGTCAGATATATAAATATATTAATTTTATTCACATAACAAATAGATACGTTATCAATTATAACTTATAGCATGTATCGTATATTTAATTATATGTAATCGTCATGTAAGTATGTCTAAATACTTTATTAGATACTCTTAGTAAAGTTACTAAGAACCATTAGTTGTAAGCAACAATGAGAAAATCATAGAAGATTAGAGTTTAGACCTTTGTGAAAACTTAACCTTTGGAAATTATTAATTTGTAGCACTGAGATTATTTGGATGGATTCAATTCATCACATACAATAACATAAATTTCAAAATCAGGATTAAAACGACATAAAAAAAATGCATGAGACCCAACATTTAATAGTTGAAACCTGAAATATAATATCATGCATACGAATGGCGGTGAAAAGTTGAAAACTTCGTAAGGTAATTCTTGGTGAGCAATTCCGAATTCCGTTAAAGAATGGGCAGGCATGACGTCAAACTACGACCCGATAAAGGTAGATTTAAAAATTAAGAGTTGAAAGTTGTCATACAAATTCATACAAATGGCATACAAAAGAATGACGGTGAGCAAATCCATATTCCGTTAAGGTGTGGGCTGGCGTGACGTCAAACTACGACCCGATAAAGGTAGATTTAAAAATTAAGAGTTGAAAGTTGTCATACAAATTCATACAAATAGCGTACAAAAGAATGACGGTGAGCAAATCCATATTCCGTTAAGGTGTGGGCTGGCGTGACGTCAAACTACGACCCGATAAAGGTAGATTTAAAAATTAAGAGTTGAAAGTTGTCATACAAATTCATACAAATAGCGTACAAAAGAATGACGGTGAGCAAATCCATATTCCGTTAAGGGGTGGGCTGGCGTGACGTCACCCCAGCCCACCCAAGGGTAGATTTCAAAATTGAGAGTTGAAAGTTGTCATACAAATTCATACAAATGGCATACAAAAGAATGACGGTGAGCAAATCCATATTCCGTTAAGGTGTGGGCTGGCGTGACGTCACCCCAGCCCACCCAAAGGTAGATTTCAAAATTGAGGGTTGAAAGTTGTCATACAAATTCATACAAATTGCGTACAAAAGAATGACGGTGCGCAAATCCATATTCCGTTAAGGGGTGGGCTGGCGTGACGTCACCCCAGCCCACCCAAGGGTAGATTTCAAAATTGAGGGTTGAAAGTTGTCATACAAATTCATACAAATGGCGTACAAAAAAATGATGGTGAGCAAATCCATATTCCGTTAAGGGGTGGGCTGGCGTGACGTCACCCCAGTCCACCCAAGGGTAGATTTCAAAATTGAGGGTTGAAAGTTGTCATACAAATTCATACGAATGGCGTACAAAAGAATGACGGTGAGCAAATCCATATTCCGTTAAGGGGTGGGCTGGCGTGACGTCACCCCAGCCCACCCCTTTATTTTATTTATAACTTAAAAACCAAGGTCATACAAATTGGGAAAATGGCCATACAAATTCATACAAATGGCGTACTAAAGGTTGCATATGAAAAACCATCAATTTTACATATGGGGTGGGCTGGTGAGACGTACGTGAACTTTGTTGCAGAGCAGAGTTTTATAACAGGTATTGCACACGCTCATATTGTGACAATCCAAATCTGGGTATTTTTCGCGCACAAAATCCACTGCTTTCTGGGGAACGTACTTCATATCTTTCTCAAACCAAAGGCGATCGCAAACAGCGCATGAAACACCGAATTTGTTTTGGATAAAACGACAATCGAATTCTCTATCAGCGACAAGAAATTCGTGAATACACACTTTTCGCGGCGGTTCGATTATCGGAATGACGATTTCAAGCTGGTTTTTTAAACGAGCGTCGCATTCTTAATTTGTTGGATTCGCGCTTACGTAATTTGTCGACTTCACGATATCTCTTACACTTTTCGGCGTTACTCGCCGGCTTTTGTGCATTCGAATTTCGTAAACGTAAAAACGCTTCAAATTTTTCAGAATCAGTAGTCTTTGAACTAAATGGCGTATCGCGAATAAACCGAAAAAACTCATCGCTATCACGTAATTCATCATCGCGCTTACGTTTACGAGATTCTCGCATTAACTCGGCTTTACGTTTCGGAGCCATAGTATAAATACTCAATACACACACGATTATTCCGTATTAAACTCCGGCGGGCGCACAAAAAACGAAAAAAGAAATACGGTATAGCAGCGGTGATTTTATATATAGCGGTGAAATTTATATATATATATGTAACGGGCTATACCTAATGTTACTAATAGATCACAATACACCGCAATTCCGATAACGTTCGTATAATCGCCTATTTCCGGGAACCTGTTTCTACCGGTCGACGCATACACATCATATTAAACGCTAATGACGTCATGGTAACATTCTCGGTGTCGCACAAATTAACAGAATGACCCCCAGCCATAAGACATATACATGTCAAAATTTGGAAAAAATTTATTATGTTAAACAAAGAATAATATAATAATTATTATTAATTATTATAGTTTTACAGATTTTGACTCAGCTGTGTTTCACACACATTAGCCGTAAACGAAACGGAAATAGATCGAAACAATAGAAGAATGTTGTTTCTAAACTAATTAGTTACACGCACATTCCCTGGCATTGAGGGTACACGGTCTCATAATATTGACATCAATTAACACTGTAGCCTCACTTTGTTCAATATCCGAATAACTTATTACTCATAATTAATGACCGGATTTATATTCTCTTAAAATACCCAAAATATGATGCTAATATTCTCTAAAAAACCTTCAAATATTCTCATTATATTCTCTCAAAAATTTATAAAATATGCAAAAATATGCTAAAATATGCAAAAATATTCAATAAACATCATTATATGTTTTAATATGCATTTTTAACAATATCTTTTTTGTTATGTGGTTCTATCCATTGTTTCAAAAGGTTTTTATAATTCACTGATTTTTTTAATTTGTTCATTTTATAAATGACACTTAAATATGTAAGTAATTATAACACAACAATAGTGTAAAACAAAATTTGGATATTTGAATATTTGATAAACGTATACGTTGATCTTATCAGTAAGAATACAACTGCGAACTGCCAACATTGCAGGTTAGCCATGTTTAGGGAACGGCACGGCAACTTATTATAATAAAGCGCTATAACACGCAAGATTTATAGATAAACTTTGATAACTCTGCGTGTTTTCTTTATATCAAATTGATAAAAAAAAAGTAAATTGTAAATGTTCAAAAAAAATTTTCTGGGTACCATAATATTAAAATTAAAAATAAATAGAAATTTTTTCTCACAATTTACGAAATATTCCAAAATATGCTAAATGGGTTAAATATTCTCTAACCCATGAAATATTCTCAAATATGCAAAAAAAACTTTTTTCTACACATTCAGAATTGAGCGAATCGTCCACATTTTTTACTCTCATAAGACTGCATAGACCCAGTAACAGTATGTAAAAACATATAAATCCGGTCTTTACTCATAATTATCAATAAGGTTCGGTTCCAATCATCAATCTAGAAGCAGTGTTAATAATCTGTTATTCATTTTTCATGTTTATCGCCCTAAATTTTATTATCAAAGACACTTAAGTTTTAAATGTGTATGTTCACGACATTTTTCGAATGGACTCATAATTTTCAAAATGGAATGATTGTGTGAACATTGAACTAAAGCGACGAAATGATGAATTCAAGTATATAAAAGAAATGCTATCGTTCCATTTAGAATAAAATAATGCTTACATAGCTTTTTTTTCGAAACTATTTGGAAC
>JASXSY010002233.1:0-34894 GCA_034509805.1 Sipha maydis
CCCAGAATTACAGAGATGGAATGTACGGAAGGCAAACTGGAGTGCCTATTCAAAATATGTTGAGGACAATATAAACCGTATTGAACCTCTTCCTGAAAATTATTACCGATTCGTGAAATTAATTAAATCAGCCGCGTGTAAATCCATACCTAGAGGCCACAGGAAAAATTATATTCCGTGTTGGAATAAAGAATGCGAAGACCTCCTAAAAGAATACGAAGTAGATGGAAGCGAAGTTTCAGCAAATCGTCTTGTGAGATTACTCGATGAAGAACGCAGAAAGAGATGGCTCACAGCAATGCAAGATTTAGACTTCACCCATTCAAGTAGAGAAAGCTGGGCACTATTAAGGAAACTAGGTGCCGCTCAACCAGCGCATAAAGAAAACTGTGTCAGAGCCAACGCTGTCTCGAGCGCCCTCTTTAAAGTCTCTAACATAAAACCGTCAAAAAAAGAAAAAATCAAGATCAAAAAACTCTATAAAGAAGAATTTGACAAAGCCGAGGAAAAATCTGAAATGTCAAGGGACATCATGCTGGATGAGATTGACTTAGCTCTAAAGTATATCAAGAATAGAAAAGCGGCCGGAGAGGACGGCGTTTTGCCAGAATTCATCAAAAATCTTGGCCCCAAAGGTAGAACTTGGTTAGCAAAACTTTCCACTTCAATATTAAACACTTGCAAAATCCCTAACGAATGGCATAAATCTAAGGTCATCGCTATCCTTAAGCCAAATAAAGCTGGAGATAACCCCAAGAACTACAGACCTATATCCCTGCTCTCAGTGGTCTACAAAGTTTTCGAGAGATTAGTCTTAAACAGAATCATAAACAAACTTGAAAGTATAATGCCGAAGGAACAAGCCGGCTTTCTGAGAGGAAGAAGCTGTAGTGAGCAAGTTCTGGCAATTACCACTCATGTGGAAAACGGATTCCAACAAAAACTGAAGTCAGGAGCGGTCTTCCTGGACCTATCTTCAGCATATGACTCCGTCTGGAAAAATGGTCTACTTTTTAAATTAGCAAAAGTTATAAATTGCAAGACTCTGCTCAGATTGTTTGAGAGACTATTATCGGATAGAAGCTTCAAGGTTCACCTTGACGGCGAAATAAGTAAAAAGAAAGTTCTCCAAAATGGTCTGCCACAAGGCTCAATACTATCCCCAGTTCTTTTCAACGTTTATACGGCAGACATCGTAAAGACAAATTCTAGAAAATTCATCTACGCAGATGACATCGGTATTGTAAAACAGGGAAAAACATTCGAAGAAATAGAGAATAATCTTGGCAAAGATCTTGCAAAAATTCAAAAATATTTAAAAACCTGGCATCTCATTCTGAATGCAAGTAAGTCAGCCGCGATCGCCTTTCACTTAAACAACCGCGAAGCAAATTACAAAATCAAGATAAATGTGAATGGAGAATTTATTCCAAATGAAGACTCCCCCAGATACCTAGGAGTAAAGTTGGACAGAGCTCTTACGTTCAAACCTCATCTAGAAGGATTGAAAGACAAATTAAAAACACGGAACAACATAATTTCAAAACTAGCTGGCACAACCTGGGGCTGTAAAGCAAATACTTTACATGCCTCAGCCATGGCACTGGTGTATAGTGCAGCAGAGTACTGTGCGCCGGCTTGGACAAGAAGCGCTCACAGTAAAAAAATCGATACGCAGTTAAATCATACCATGAGAATCATCTCAGGAACAGTAAAAAGTACTCAAATACAATGGCTCCCTGTCCTGGCACACATTGCTCCTCCTGACCTGAGAAGAAAAGCAGCAACCCATTCCTTGTTAAATAAAATAAAACAAAACCCAAACCTCCCGGTATACGAGGACATTTATCAACATCCAGTAAAAAGACTTAAGTCTAGAAGCCCAGTCTGGATCGAACTTGGAACAGAAGTGACCACAGAGGACCAATGGAAAAGCCGCTGGAAGGACGCTGAAGTAAAAAACGCAGAGCTGGTTGTAGACCCGACCCAGAAACTTCCAGGATTTGACTTTCCTCGCGCATTATGGACTGCAACGAACAGAATAAGAACTGCTAATGGTAGATGCAATCACTTACTCCACAAATGGGGCATGAGTGAGTCACCTCTTTGTGGTTGTGGAGATATCCAAACAACGAGGCACATAGTCGAGACCTGTCCTTTAACAAAATTTGATGGGGGACTGAGAGGCATACATGAAGGTGGAAAAAACGCGATTGAATGGCTAGAAAATCTAGATATTCGACTATGACACAACTTAACTCAACAGTTACCAAATTCTTAGTTTTTAGTTACCTACTTTTTTGTTTATTTATTTATTACTATTGCTATTACTATTTATTTATTTATTTATTTTGTTTTTGTTTATTTTATGCCGAGGCCATATGCTAATAATAATAATGTAAGTATGATTTAAAAAGAGCAAGAACTGAGCCAGATATACCTATATCATTCATTTTATTTAATAGTATATTATGGTCGACTGTGTCAAATGCTTTAGTTAGGTCCAGATAGATAGTTGCGCATTTTTTTTTCTTCATCTAAAGCAGTGTATACTAGTTTAGTTAACTTCGCTATAGCTTGATCGGTGCTTTTTCCAGGCCTAAAGCCTAATTGATTTTTGAATAGTATATTGTTTCTTTCCAAGTAGTCTACTAATTTCTTTTTTATAATTTTTTCGAATATTTTAGCTATATTTGAAATTACAGATATAGGTCGAAAGTTACCGAAAGATGTGGTGGGACCTTTTTTATGTATCGGTGGGATTATGGATATTTTAAAGATATCTGGTATTTGGTTTTGTGATATACATAAATTGAAAATGTGACATAGGGGCTTACTTAAAATTTTGTTGTGTTTTTTTAGTATTTCGGCTGAAATTTTATCAAATCCTGGGGAAGAGCCATTTTTTAAATTGGTGATGGCTTTTATAATATCATCTATTGTTATTGATTCAAATTTATTTAAATACGTGTTGTTTGGTATAAATGAGTTATTTAAATTTGATATATTAATGGGTGGCGTGAGTGTGTTTTTACGTTCGTGAAGTTGCTGAACTAAATCAGATGATGCATTTATAAAGTATTTATTAAATTCATTAGCTAGTGTTCTTGTCGGATTATTACTATCTGTTTCATTTTTAATATTTTTTATTATGTTTTTAAATTTATTCTGTTTTTTATTTTTTGCAATTATATCATTTATTATTTTCCATTTAAGTTTTATATTATTACCAGAATTTTGTAGTTCTATTTTATAATATGCTATTTTGGCTTCTTTTATTGAATTTGTTAGTTTATTTCTAAATTTTAAGTAGTAATTTTTTAATTTCAGATTGTGTGGGGATTTTTTTACCTGTATGTGTAGTCGATCTCTATGTCTTATAGAGTTGATAATATCAGTTGTGGCCCATGGTTTTAATTTTTTAGTTTTAGAAGAAATAGATATTGTTGAAGAAGCATATTCTTTAAGTTTGTTTATAGATTCAATAAAATAATGAGTAGCTTCGTTTACATCGTAAATTTCAGATATTTCTAACCAATTGTAGTTTTGAATAAGGTCAGTTAACTTATCTTCATTTATTTTTTGTAATTTTAAGGGATTTGGATTATTGTTTCGGTTATCAGATATGTTACCTATACTAAGTATAGTCGGATAATGATCTGTAATGTTAGAATGAACAACTATTGGTAATAAACTATTAAGAGATTTTGATTTGATAAATATGTGGTCTAAACATGTTTTTGAAGAGGGTGTAGTGATGTTTTCTATTAAGGGTAAATATCCAAATCGTGCCATCAATAGCAAATAGTCTTCTTTATTTTTTGACGGTTTACGTAGATCAATGTTTAAATCTCCTAGTATAATTTTAAACTTAGCAATTTTTAAAGTGGAGTCATGTAATATTGTATCATTTAATTCATTTAAAGCAGTTTCAACATGGCCATTAGGTGACCGATAAATTGGATAGATTAAGAAGGCTATTTTAGCAAATTTAAAGCCAATTTCTAGGGATGTAAAATTTTGAGTATTTAGTTCTGACACATAAATATCATTTAAAGTATTTTTTAAATAAATTATTATACCATCATTTTTATTTTTATTAAGCTCAGTTGAATGTACAGTGTAGTCATTCATTTGAAAATTATTACTTGATATATTATCTAGACCTAGCCAGGCTTCGGTTAAGATTATTACCTCAAATTTAGTTTCTCTACTATCTAAAACAATGCACAGTTCATCAAAATGTTTTTGAATGCTACAGATGTTCATTGACAGTATGTTAATCGCGTTTTGCCAATAAATTGTGGTATCAAGTTTATCACATAGACATTCAATTACGTTTACTTCATTAATATTATCAAGAGCTAATGCACAATCAGTATTATAATTAATCATTGTATTTAATTTTATTTATAATTTGGAATTGAATCATAAAGCCATTAATTGGGTTATGGAACAGTGTACTTTTGTAAAGAGAATAGCAATTGATAAAATAAATTAGCAGAAAATACCCTGGATGATAATATGAATGAGCGCTTGTAGTTATAACAGATAAGAATATGATTAAATAGGTGTGTGAGTATATATAATATATAAGTACATATTCGACTTTGGTTAAACTAAATATATGAAGTAAATTTGGATATGTATAATAAATATGATGAACAGTATTGGATAAATAGAAAAAACATGTAATATAAATGTAATTGATTTTTATATTTACTAATTGGAATTTGTAGCGTTTAAATGTTTGTTCTGAGATTTGAGACTTTGTATAACATCCTCGTTATCAATACGTATGATTTTATCTGTTTCATTTTTTCTTAAGAAGACGATGCCGTTTTTTGTCCATACAAACTGATAATTGAACTGCTTACGTAGATCTCTGGCTTCTTTAAACATTTTATTACCTTTGGAAGTTAGATTTTCTCTTATATAGATTGGTTTGTCAGGTTGGATATTAATATATTTCGTAGAAAAGTTTCTATTAATTTGGCGAGCCTTTAGAATTTGAACTTTTTCTTGTTGATTCGTAAAAGTTACCAAAATTCTTCTCGGGTGTTCACCATTTCTTATATGTCCAATTCTGTGACAGTCATTTATCATAGTTTTATCTATGTTTATTTTTAATTCTTTACCAATTTGTTGTAGTAACTCAGCGCAGTTTTCCAACTTATTTTCCGGTATTCCATCGATGACAATATCGTTGGCTATTAAGCGGCGTTCCATTATTTCAATTTTATTTTCGAGTTGGTTTATTTGTGATTTTAAGAGATTATTTTTAGTCAAAATTTGATCGATCATATTTATTTTATTATTTAATGTATTGAAATTACTATAGGACTCATCTTTGAATTTCTGGAAACTATCTTTAAATTCTAAGATAATGCTTTTTATCGCTGATAAATTTGTATTTTCTTCTGTTATCTTATTTTCCATTTGAAGTGATGCTCTTCGTTCAGCAGTACATTTGTCACATCTCCAAATGGTACCACTTTCTTTTATATAATCTGCATCTTCTTTGTTGAGCTTTTGACATTTAGCATGCCAAAACTGTTTACAGTCATTACAATTTACAGAAGGTGCTTTTATTATATTAGTAGTACAGCTACTGCACATAGGTATGATCTATTGGATATTATTAATGTGTAATATGATAATTTAGTTAAATTTTAATTATGTAAATCGATTTTGTTATAATGAATAATTAAATTCAAAACACACAGTATGGACTATGAACTTAATTAGCTGGAAAAACGATATGAATTGCTCTATACGAAACGCACAACCGTTCAGTTCGAGATCTGAATGATAACTGATACTAATGATAACTAATAGTTATATAATTTAAAATAATATTATATTTAGATAGTGTAATGAAACTAAGTTTTACTAAGATACACTTAGTCGTCTTGTTTACAAATATATTAAATTGTTAAATACTTACGATGTTTTTCCTTGCTATGTCTGATGAGGTTATCTCTCCGTGTGAATATTTCTGAGCATATACTGCATGACACTGTACTAGGTACATCATGTGACTTTGCATGTCTATGTCTACGTAGATTATTAATCATTGTAAAGGTTTTATCACATACACTACACGAGAACATGATTATGTTGAATGCAGAATACTAGACAGGTAATGAGCATATTTTTAAAGAGCAGTAGATTATATTTAGTAAACGATCGTGTATAGTCGTATATGTTCGTGTGTGTTCGTGTATGTTCGTGATTTCCAAATTATATTTGTTTTGGACAAAACTCGACAGGTTTCATCCAAATTCAGACATGTCACTTCAGGCACGTTATTTAACATATGTATATGAAACAATGAACAATGAGCAATATATTTATATTGAAATTCATGTGAATGCATATATTTCATTACGTTATAAGGTTTTTTTTTTTTTTTTTTTTTTTAACTGTATTGAATCATATTTATTGTATATATTAGTCCTATATTTTCATATGTATTATATAATTTAGCATCAGCTCGATATGTTTTATTATTATAAATAATTATTTCTCTATAGATTAATTGAATATTATTGACAAACAAAACCTCTAATAAAATGTCTTTGATTTTCTCTAATAACTATAATAATAATAAAACAAATTGATAGTGATATGTAAACAATAACACATGACATGCTGGTGTGTGTATATATATACATTATGTAGCCATGGTTTTTATTAAATGTGACTTTTTTAGGAGAATGCGGGGGGGGGGGCATTAGATGATAATGGTTTGGAATAAGTTTCATGTATTGCAGATGATACCAAAAATATTGATAAAGGGGGATGGATTCATTGTTGTCTGTGATTAGTTTCATTTTAAGAGGATGGGCCTGGTAGGGTGTGATTGTGATAATAGTTTCATTAAAGGAGATGGAATGGTTTGACCGGTTAAGTGTATTATTTAAGGTATGGTTTATCAGTGTTAAGAATAGTATTTATAAAGAGAGTCAATGTTTTTGTTAGGGTTGTCTGTGTTAAATGTTGCATTCTAAGCGGAGGGTAATGGGTTTCGTTAGGTTTATTTGTGCTAAATGTTGCGTTTTAAGGGTAAGGTAGCGGGTTTCGTTATGTTTATCTGTGTCGATGGTAACATTCTGAGGGGGGGAGGGAGGGTTGTGGTTTTTGTTAGGTTTAACTGTGTTGAGGGTTGCATCCTAAGCGAAGGGTAGTGGGTTTCGTTAGGTTTATATGTGCTGAATGTTGCGTTTTAAGGTGTCGTATACGCCACGCAAAGGCTTGACGTATAACAACACTAAAACAAAGTATTTGTCGGTTGTTGGACACTCTAACCGTCAAACAAGCACGTAAAGAAAAACCTAATAATTGGCCCGGACGACTACCTTATTAAGTGACAAAGAAGACGATCTAGCACTGCTTAATAGGATAGTCGAAAACAGGTTCTTTAAAAGGCTTACTTTCCCTTACGGCTCTAAAGTTATTTTACACTCGAAACAACTGACAAAGAATAAGATCTAGCACTGGATGTTTCGAGCGTGAGTTAATCTTCACCTAAACAATATTTTACTCTCCCCTCAAACTGACAAAGAATATGATCTAGCACTGGATTGAGGTTTGAAATACAATATTGTTTTAATACCCTTTTTGTAAGTGTACCAACTTTTTCATATACTCACACAAAATACTTAAAATAGATAAATTACCAAACTTGAACACCTTTTACAATTATGATCAAAATCTTTTAATTAAAGAAAACAAAAATATAATTAGTACAAAAAATAAATGAATGACCGATCACTTCACTCGTGAATCGGGCAGCGTTCCGTCCTCCGCAACGATGGCAGTAGAACGAACCCCAATCACGTCCTTCCGGCGGCGTTTTATTCTATTGTCATCTATTTGGTCAGCATTCCCTGAAGGTGGTATGTGTGTGTGAGTTTGCTGACCAACTAAATTAAATGTTAGGTACCATCCATATTTTATTGATGATACAACAGTCCCATAGGTTTAAAATAAAATATGACCTCATATTTTGGGATAACTTAATGTTAAATGTTATAATTAATTTGTTATACATATTTTAAAGTTTATAATTAATTATAACATTCGTAAAACATAATGATATTTTTTTTTTTTTTTTTTTTTTTGACATTTTACATAGTTGTTTTTTATTTTAATCTTAAATTTTAATAACAATATTTTTAATAACATAATCGGTTTTCTTACTCTAAATTAATACATTTTTTTTTTTTTGTAACATATTTTTGTTCTTAAAAATACAATAATTATGTTTTGATTATATCTAAGTTAAAATTTATCAAATATTTATTTATACATTGTTATTATTTGTGCTTTTTTTTTTTTTTTTTAATTTTGTAACTAAATCTTATACTCTAATTACCTTCAATTATTTGTTTTTTACAAGGTTCGATTAACATTACATATATATATGTTTTTTTTTTTTTTCATCCAAAAATGTTTACGTTTGTTAAACCAGAAAATTGTATACAGTCCATTTATGCTTAGGGGTATATCTACCACGCCAGAGGCATTATATGATGTATTATATTGCTAAAAATTTTCTGCCAATACCTACGTATTTTTGGTAATACTAATGTACGGATTTTGTGTTCTATACAAAATCGTCTAGTATTTACTAAAGTATTAGATATGTTTAAGTAGGTGGGTTTATCATATTATTTTTCCTTTGTAATTAAGTATAAAATTCATTAATTATCTAAATTTAAATGAGCTACTTCTGTAATATATTTCTTTTGACTAATTAATTTATCTTTATTATTAATTTTTTTTTTTTTTTTTTTAATTCTAAGGCTATTCTTTTTGACATGTTTAAACATTTTCTGACGCAATGTCCTATTGCAATATGAGATCCTAAGGAAAAAAAATGTCGCATATTGATTCTTCATAGTGGCATGTGAATTTAGTCTGTGTGTTATTATTGTCGAGTAAGAATTTTTTTGGAATTCTGTTAATGGTATTAAATTAAATTGCGAGTAAAGATTTTAGATTTCTAGTTCACTTATCTATGTTTCATAATTAATATTATAATTTTTATACAAGTTTTTAATAAATTCTATATGATTCTTACTATTTATATTATGCATCCGAGCAAGATTATCCGATTTTTGTCTAACTCGGGCCTTTTTTAAAATGTAAATGTCTGTTGCTATGTTCATTTTAGTTGAAATTTCCGAATTAGAATATTTTGATCGCTCCTTAAGGTATTAGATAAGTTGACAATTTTTGTTAATAGTGTATAATTAATATCAGTCGGAAATATTAAATGGTGAAATTTAAAATTTATATTAATTGTAATTTAAATCTAACTTATGTCAATGGATTAATATTAACGAATTTTAATTCTAAATTAAAAACTAACTTATATATATAAAAAAAAAAAAAAATATTTTATCAAATTGTATTAAATATATATTAAGTTTAACTTAGAATAAAATTATTAAGTGAAATTTATATAAAAGATTTTCCTATCTTATTATCGAAGAATAAAGATAAACTAAAAGAGAAAGAAAAAAAAATATATAGATATATATTCTGAATAAGTATTACAATCCAATACTTATTTTTTTTACAAACCTTTTTGAGGTTACTCTAGGTAAGAGAAAAATGACAGTTCACAAATTTAGTATTTCACACGTAAAAAAAAAAAATAAACACTATTAGTACAAAAATATAAGTACTTAAAAAAAAATTAACACAACTTGTACTACGGCAGTACAAAAAAAAAATTATACACACTGGCTGTGCTAAAACACACACAAAAAAAAATTTTTCTCGGTACTTTGTGTGAAAGTTACGAGTCTACGTTGGGCGCCACTTTGTCGTATACGCCACGCAAAGGCTTGACGTATAACAACACTAAAACAAAGTATTTGTCGGTTGTTGGACACTCTAACCGTCAAACAAGCACGTAAAGAAAAACCTAATAATTGGCCCGGACGACTACCTTATTAAGTGACAAAGAAGACGATCTAGCACTGCTTAATAGGATAGTCGAAAACAGGTTCTTTAAAAGGCTTACTTTCCCTTACGGCTCTAAAGTTATTTTACACTCGAAACAACTGACAAAGAATAAGATCTAGCACTGGATGTTTCGAGCGTGAGTTAATCTTCACCTAAACAATATTTTACTCTCCCCTCAAACTGACAAAGAATATGATCTAGCACTGGATTGAGGTTTGAAATACAATATTGTTTTAATACCCTTTTTGTAAGTGTACCAACTTTTTCATATACTCACACAAAATACTTAAAATAGATAAATTACCAAACTTGAACACCTTTTACAATTTTGATCAAAATCTTTTAATTAAAGAAAACAAAAATATAATTAGTACAAAAAATAAATGAATGACCGATCACTTCACTCGTGAATCGGGCAGCGTTCCGTCCTCCGCAACAATGGCAGTAGAACGAACCCCAATCACGTCCTTCCGGCGGCGTTTTATTCTATTGTCATCTATTTGGTCAGCATTCCCTGAAGGTGGTATGTGTGTGTGAGTTTGCTGACCAACTAAATTAAATGTTAGGTACCATCCATATTTTATTGATGATACAACAAAGGGGAAGGAAGTGGTTTTCGTTAGATTTATCTGTGTCGATGGTAACATTCTGAGGGGAGGGTAGTGGTTTTCGTTAGATTTATCTGTGTTGAGGGTTGCCAATATTGAGTAATTCATACAAATTTGAGAGGATCTGTACTACGGGTTGCCTATACATAGAGGCGTATCCTTTTACATGTAAAATTAAGGGGGAGGATATCCAGAACCGCCCTTTTTATACTACTATATACTACTATATACTTTATATACTACTAGTAGAATGGAAAGGTAGGTTCAAACACACCCTCACCCTCCGAAACCAGTCGACAAACACACCCTCCCCCCGCAACCTGACCGATCTACCGCTGTCTCAGTAGTCGCCACCGCCGCACAGCCTCCCCCGCGACCCGCCGGATCCGCCGCCGACGAGATTCCCCCGCGACCCTCCGCCCAGCCGTAGCCCCCACCACCCTCCGCCCAGACAACACCGCAACCCTCGCCCACCCACAGTCACCGCCGCCGCCGCCGCCGCCGATATTTTTTTTCCTTAGCGCCGCCCGATCGTTTACGTAACCTATAACTGATAATGATATAACACATTGATAAGATATTTTACCAATAATGTTATCACATGATAAGAGATTTTATTATTATTATTTTATCAGCACACCGGGTTATGTTATCACATGATAAAAGATTTTATTATTATTATTTTGTCAGCACACCGGGTAATGTTATCACAACGAATAAATTGATAAGAGATTTATTTAATCTCGTAAATATTTTATCGATGAAAAAATGATATATTTAAGATTATTATTGTATACATATTATATAAGTATTAGTCATATGGTTAGAGTTGTAAATGAATGTATTGATATAAACTGTATATCATGGATTGGAACAAAGAAAAGCCGACAATAATTGTCATGAACATATTCGTAAGGTACATGCCTGTCGAGACCTGCAAGCATTTGGTTGAGACCTGTCTGAGTTTGGTCAAACCCCCACCCTTTTATTAATAAAATCTATAGCGAAACCCCTATGTCAAAGAGTCTTTTGATTCAGTCGCTCTCGAGACACCGTAACTAGTAAACGTCTTTTCTTATTTTTCTCAAAGTGTTTTAAATTAAAATGGCTGGTTCAACTGTCAACAATACCGTTAAGAAGTTTGAATATATCGCACCAACACCACCAAGCAAACTCATCGATGCAACAATATTTACCATCGACTTTCTAAAACGGAAGTTTATAAGCATTGGTTTGGATCCATCAGACCACTTCAACGTAGTCGCCCACATTATAACAGCATCAAGACACGTATCTATTTCAATAGACTTTATGCGTAGAATATTTTCGCTTATGGGAAATATCTTATCATTTATACTGGATAAACCTGCAAAATATAAACGCGTTATATTTTTGGAACTGGATTCAAACCGAGTCTCGAGCATGGTGTACCAGGGCGAGAATGTGTTGGTGATAGAAGACAATAATAAACCTGGTTGCCGTGTACTGCTCAACCGTTCGGATCTTATTACATTACAATATCTGGAATGGGCTATTTTCGAGCTTATGGTGCGGAAGTCATCGTTTACCAGACCAAGTGTAATTCAACAATTCGAAGAGATGTGCGAATACTTTAAAAACAATTTCAAAAGAGTTGAAAAAGTGGAAGAGATGGCGATAACAATCAAAAACGTACATGACGACTTGATTTCATCAGATATCCCGAAAAATACTTGGAACTATGTGAGCCAGCTAAAACTCTTTGCCACTATTCAGCTAGCTGAACAGTGCATCATGAAAATTGAACCAGAGGTAAATAAAAATCATAATTATATTTTTTTTACATAATATTAAAAATTTATTATATATACATAACAGAATTAGTTTTAAATATTTACCTTTTCAACTACCAGCCCATTGGCTATAGCCTGCTGTAGGTTACGATAGTGTATAATATTATTCTTCTTAGACTCTACAGTTGCCATTAATTTTTGTACTTTTGAACCCGTTGGTATACTGTTGTTCGGTAGGAATGGTAAGTCCTTGTGCTTATCATGTAGATGTTGGGGATACACAATATCTACCTCGTACATACGTCCAATAGGAGATGTGTCGGTTAAATCATTCAATCCGTCTAATGTAGGTTCTACCCACTGGAATCCTCCCGATGGCATATACTGGCTCATAGCCCATCCATACAAGTTATTACCTGAAATTAAACGAAAAAAATGAATATCTCTTATAATTATTTATATTATTAATTATACTCACAATCCTGGTATACAATCCATGAGTTAGGTTTTGCATGATCATATTGTGGTGTTTTGATGTTGTTAGCTTTCCCATACCGCATACTCGCCTGCGTGAGCCCACCTCGTATACCTAAAAAATAAAATGTTTTAGTTTATAAGATAATTATTTTTATGTAAAATTATACCTTTTTCAAACATCAGCAGCATGTCGTAGTCCGTTAGCAGTTCCAACTTAATCTGGGTGTGTTTCAGCATACAGTCAAAACTAAAACCTGGAGCTGTATAGTAGTAAGCTGGATCTAAGCCGTATATTGAAATGCATATATCTCGGAAATTTTCAAAAACATCAGCCAACAATAGCACGTCAATTTTAAGATATAGGTCCGAATATTCACCCAAAGTCCTACAGTTAAAGTGGGTCCATATCTTTTCCGCATGTTCATAATCCAGATCTTTAATGTCTTCTTCCGTTAATGTTGAATAAAAATCTTGTTTTGATGGTAGTATCACCTCTTCTAATTTTCCCCAACCGTCCGTATACTCGTAAGGGTATACGCCTTTACGCGTTACGTTTAGAGCCGTAAGGGAAAGTAAGCCTTTTAAAGAACCTGTTTTCGACTATCCTATTAAGCAGTGCTAGATCGTCTTCTTTGTCACTTAATAAGGTAGTCGTCCGGGCCAATTATTAGGTTTTTCTTTACGTGCTTGTTTGACGATTAGAGTGTCCAACAACCGACAAATACTTTGTTTTAGTGTTGTTATACGTCAAGCCTTTGCGTGGCGTATACGACAATGAGTAAAGCTATAATATATATATATATATATATATATATATAATATATTATGATATTATGATAAAGGACGATATAAGATTTTGTGTAAATATAGCAAAATAGAATAAAAATAGACCTTTTTCGTATAAATGAATTATTCTACCATTAACGTGATACCCCTTGTATATCACGTTTTAACAATACTTTCTTTTACAACTATAACATTATGTTTTAATATCGGTGATATCAAACAATGTATGGTAATACAATGTACGTAGGGATTAACTTTATAGAAATGGACGATAGATGTTACATTTCTGTTACAATTGTTTGCAATTTAGATAATAAATGCATGGAAACATACTATATCATCCCTATTATACCGGTCACGACCAAATGCTTGCAGGTCTCGACAGGCTATTATTACAGACAATTATTGTCGGCTTTTCTTTGTTCCAATCCATGATATACAGTGTATATCAATACATTCATTTACATCTCTAACCATATGACTAATGGTCATTTGCACCAATTTATCATTTAACTGTTACTTTACTAAGTTACACTTAAGCTAAGCTGTCCTTAAATTTAGAAGATACTTAAGTTGCATTGCACCATTCGGAAATAAATAATCTTAGTAAAGTGTTCCTTAATTCGATTTTCGTTATATTGTTCCGAACTTCAAATATAAATAACATAATGATAACACGATAACTATTGTGATAATGCATTTATCATTAGATAGCAGATGCCGAATATTGATAATCCGCCTTTATAGTTTATACTTTATTT
This sequence comes from Sipha maydis, assembly GCA_034509805.1. Lineage (NCBI taxonomy): Eukaryota > Metazoa > Arthropoda > Insecta > Hemiptera > Aphididae > Sipha > Sipha maydis. Next base: position 14,386 of record JASXSY010002233.1, read on the forward strand.
TATATTTACGACATCCTAAGTACTTAGTGTAAAGTTAATTATTAGTTAGTTATTAATTTCTGCCTGTTTAATAGTTATCAGTTATATAGCACCTATTTTTGCAATGACCACAAAACAAAACCTGTCTGTATTAACCGAGTAAGTACAATTGGTAACATTCATACAAAATTACTGACATCAGAAATACATTTTGTAATTATTAATATATAACCATTTACAGATCAGGCCCTTCAAAAAAACGTTTCAGAAGTGCAAATTACTCTCCTGATGAAAAAATGCGTTTGATTAGCATCTGCACAAAGTATAAACATATTATTGAATCAAAAAAACTGATGCTGTGTCCTGGAAAGAAAAAGAAGATACTTGGATAACAATTGGAAACGAATTTAATGCCAGTTCAGATGTTTATAGGGACAAAGATTCTTTAAAGAAATTCTATGATAATCAGAAAAAAACTACACGAAAAGTTTATGCGGCAAATCGTCAAGAAACATACAAAACAGGAGGTGGTAAAATCTCAATGTCCTGCTCAATATCCCCTATTGACGAAGCTACGATTCTGGTGATGAATAATAAAACAGTGAAAGGACTTCTGAATCAGTATGATGATGATAGTATAAAAGAATCCTGTAATGATATAGATGTTGAACTAATTGAACATTTTGAATTTGATGATGTAATTGTAAGTTAATTAGTTGATTTAGTACCTATGTTAAAATTGTATGATGGTTGATATATCCTTCTATTTTATTTTTGATAGAGTCCAGAAGTTATCAACACTAACAACCCTACTAATACTGAGGAAGCAGAAAAAATTGAAACAGTAGAAGTAGATTGGGGATCAAAATCAATGACCGCAAGTAATTTAAAATCAAAAAAAAACTTAAAACTAGTAGATTCAAGTGAAAAAGAAAAATGGAGCAATCGTCGAAGACCATCTGTAACACCTACTGGTAATTTAGCAAAGAAATTTGAGGAAGTTGCAAATATAAAAAAGGAAGTAGCTGAAGTCTTTTTAGAAAACATGAGGGCTAAGGAAGAAAGAGAAAAAAGGGGACATGACATAAGATTGGAGATTTTAAAGCTGGAGTTGGAAAAAAAGAGAAAAGAATTGTCCATGTAAAATATTTGATCGGTGAGTATTTATATATTTCTTACTTTATCTCATAATTTTTTTTTGTTTATTAATATTAATCTTTATAATTTGTTTCATAGTACCATGTAAACTTATATAAATACTAAAAAAAATTGTTAATTAGTTTATAATACAAATTAATATAATGCATCTTGTTTATTCTGTTTACTTATTAATCATTAATTTTCAAAGTTTATTTTTATTTTTTATTAATTGATAATATATCATGAGACTGTATTACATAGTTACTAAAGTACATTATAATTTGTAATTATTATAATAAAATTTGTAAAATGTAAAGTTCCTAAAGTGTTCATAATTAAATTATTTTTATTTTCAATTCAAGTTACAATTTTTTTTTTTTGCCTAGTATTTAATTATAAAATGTGATAAAGGTAAATTATTATAAGTTAAATTAGTTTATTATTTTTTTATTTTTAATTGTAAAATCTGTTTTTAAAACTATTATAAAATTGAATTGTTTAATATAAAAATGTTGTATCATATTCTTAATATTACAATCGACTAAAATAATGGTTGATTATGTTGGCTCTTTGATTTATTCCACCTACATCATCTTGTTGTTGTTGGTTATTTATTGCATTTATGTTAAGGTCACCTGAAGCATATTAAAAATAACATTGTTAGGTTTTAATATGCAACACAAATATAATGTATTTACCATTGTTAATTAATAATGACAAAGGATCATTTCCATCAATATCAGGTATTTCTACATTAAATTGAATGGCGATATTGTGTAGAATGAAAGTTGAAGTTATAATTGCCATTATTGTGTCAATTTTTTTCATTCTGATACCATAAGCTAAAATAGGAAATCGTCGTTTAATAACGCCAAAACACCTTTCAACAGTATTTCTGGTACGAATATGCGATTCGTTGTATAATTGTTCACTTTGAGAATTAGGATTTAATAGAGGTGTCATAAGATATTTTAATACTGGATATCCACTATCACCTATAAACATTTGTGTTATTATAAATAAATACAGACACTAGTAAAAAATATAATTTAAATTTAGCACTCAGTAACTCGTGATGCACATTAAATTATTAAATGTGTTCTTAAAATGATAATATTACTTTACCTAGTATAAGATAGTTTTTAAATACACCTGATTCAAATTCAGAATGAACCCTAGAATTATTAAAAATAGTAGAATCATGGGTGGATCCTGGCCAACGTGCTACAATATTTGATACTTTCAAATTAGCTCTGCATATTGCCTGCACATTAATAGAAAAGTACCCTTTTCTATTTCTATAAATCTCTGCATCATCCCCTCCTAAATATAAAAATAACTTGTCAATATAAATTTAGTTTATATTAATAAAATTACATTATCAATACCTAATGATTGTATTCTAATATGAGTGCAGTCAATAGTTCCAATGATTCGTGGAAACTTTGCTATTTTAAAAAAATCGTTAGCTGCTTCTTTCAATTCTGTATCATTTTTAGGCATACTTATAAATTTTTTGCACCTAAAAGAGAAGTTAATAAAAATTTAGCTTTAATGTATTTTATTGCATGTATTTTTGGTAGACCGTGTACTATACTTTGTGATGTTACCGGTAGACCGTATACTATAGTCTATTATATATAATAGTCTATACTCTATATCTATTTGGCTTACATGTTCTATTAAACAACAAATTATAATTTCATCAAAAATCCTTACTTTAAAGATATGGCCCTTGCAACTCTGTGTATTATTCTACATATAGTAGACAAGTGGCATCCCATAAAATCTCCAACACTCATATAATGCTTAGCAGTAGCACAAAATCTCAAAAAAGTCAGAAGTTGATTAATTGGAGAAACTGATTGGTTCCTTCAGTTTATGAAACATTAATATTTATACATTTAGTATTAGGTATCTATTTGAATTAACTAATCTGTTGTAAGTAGGTTATTAGGTACTTACAAGTCATTTGAATACTCCAAATCTGTTTCAATGTATGTTAAGACAAATAAAACTGACTCTTTACTTAAACGAAAACGACGTTTAAATGCAATATCGTCTAGTGAAGAAAAAAAATCTGATCTCTGATATATCTGTTTTGGAATACCAAAAAAAATAAATTCTAACTCTATTGCGTCGTCATCTAAAACCTCAAAAATATCTAAATACTCTTCGGGGATATCCAGTTCCATTTTATTTAGTTCTGATATTATAAAGTATATTATAAGTATAAAGTATATTACCTACTATAAGAACTGACACTAATATAATAAAACACCATAAAAAACAATAGTAAACTGTAACAGAAAATCTGATAAATTATAATTTATGATAAAAACGATTACAAGTCCTTAGCTAAGTCATGCTTAAATTAATTAAGCCACAGTTCATCATTGGTTTAATTTAAACCTCCCTTAAAATAATTTAAGATAGTATTTGAAGACTGTGCAACAAACTTAAATTTTAAGTTGATCTTAAAGTAGACTTAAATTTTAAGTGTAACTGGTGCAAACGGCTATAATACTTATATAATATGTATACAATTATAATCTTAAATATATCATTTTTTCATCGATAAAATATTTACGAGATTAAATAAATCTCTTATCAACTTTTTGCTTGTGATAACATTACCCGGTGAGCTGATAGCAAGGTTTATAGATAATAGAGGTTGCCTCATAGTCATGTAAACAAATCGATCCCCCCGAACCATTCCTTATCTACTGACGTCATCAGAAGTACAAAATTCACGGCGGCGCATTTCGAAATGCTGTCGGGCATATATTTTTTAATTTTTTATGGTATACTGTTCTATTATTTTTTATTGATTTACCTTTAATTATTAATGTCAATTTATTATAATTGAATATTGTATTTTATTACTTGAAAATACGTGATGTTTTATTAATTACTTTCTTTTAAATATAATTTTAAACATTTTTTAATAACACCCATAGTCATCATATTATATTTAACTATTTTTTAAAATTTTACAAATTGTATCTCATTGTAGGTACATGGAATTATAAGCATCTACTGAACTGAATTAAAAAATTAGATTATTATGGTTACCTATTACTTAATTAAGTAGAAAAGCATACTTATGATAAAATATTGCCATGAATACCTACTTGAAAACACTGCTATATAGCTTATATAAATATACCTACCTATAATGTATCTATAATAATTATTGTTATTTTGAGGTAAGTACATTACAGATGAATCAATTACAAAAGTGAAAAAATTCAATTATTGGTTTATTAATTACATAATTGTCAGTTGTCACATAAGTATATAAAACTTGATAATATACACAAAAATATCAATAATTTATGTCATAAGTCTTTTAAGTTTTTGCAGTCGTTGTAGATTTGACTTAGCTTTTCTTTTTTTATTAAGTAAGACACTATGGTGATTTAAATGCTTCATTCGTATGAGAACCCTTTGTTTAACATACTTTTGCACAACAGGATAATATTTTTCAGGCATTTCCATTCTATTGAAAACTTTTTTGGTCAAATTTTTAACAACTCCTCGTCCCTCAGGAATTTTATGTTTAGTTATTTTATTGAAAAGTCTCTCTATTCTAATAATATTATTTTTGAATTCATCACTTGGAACTATTAATCCACCATAAGATAAATGATTTATCCACGGGGGCATCTCATAATCATGTCCGTTGGAGCTTTTTTTTGAATTTTGTTCTGTTGTTGTAGAACCAAGTTCAGGAAATTTTAGTCTGAATGTCTTAGCTACCCAACCTGCCAAGTATTCAACAGCATCTTAGACCATTTCAATTTTATCATTACAATTGTTTACTATTGACTCACTATCACTATTTGTGTCTGTAGTATATTCACTGTCATAGATATTTTCAGATACATAATTTATTTTCAAATCAATTTTCTTCATTGTTTTGGCTAGTAAAAACTCTTCATTATTAGTATCAGTGGTATTAGTTTGATTAGAAGTTACACCAGGGTTTTTTCCTAATATTATCATGCGAAGTCTATATAAGGCATTCAAAGGAGACGGATGGTCATTTAACCCACCCCTAGTCCGTAGTTGTGAAAATAGGTTTTCCAGTGCATCTTGATTAATTTTACTAGTTAGAATATACTTTAATCCATGACCTCGAACAATTTTCAAAAGTAGTTTCATCCCATTTATGTGCATGAGAAGTGCCTTTTGAAAAATCTGAAGACTATATTTTCCATTGCATCTCATTAACAAAAATGTGTTGTACATTTTATCTAATAGTGAATCTTGATCATTCAAAAATAATCCATAAGGAGCTGTATATGGGGTTCGATGGTTATTTGGATGAGAAACATTAGACAAATCAAACCAATTATTGACTTATTCAATAAAATTAGCAGTATCATTAACCCGTAAGTGGTATGGTACGGTCACACAGACCGCTGCAATTTTTTGTTTTGATTTAGGTGATAAGGTATTAATGATACAATCAAAGAGGTTGGTTTTACCTTTCCACGGAGATAGTATAAAACGGTAACTAATGGTTATGGAGGTAAACATGTTAAATACTGGTGTTAACAACTGTTTTAAAGTGATATGCGGTCAGACGGACCGCACCGTACCATCAACGTAATTATTTTTTCTTATCAAAATTTGACAAAGTTCGTTAACGTTTTTTTATTTTTTCGTTATTTTCAATTATAAAAAAATAAAAATGGATGAAGCTGGTTCATCTAACATTAGGATAAATGACCCGAACTTTCTGAACATTATATCAGACATATTAGCTGAAAATTGTTCAGACGTAAGTGATGATGTTACTGATAATATGTGTATAGATAGTAATCATAATTCCGAATCGGAACAAAATGTAAGTGAATCAGATGAAAGTGAGACAGACAATACTGATAATGACGATGAAATTAGACCATCGAAATTCTTGTATGGTAAAAATAAATTTAAATGGTCGGTTGAGGAGTTTATTTATTTTTATTTAGTTTAGTTGAAAAGAAAAAACATTTTGCCTGTATACAATTTTTTTTTATTCTTGTAGATTATTATTTCAGTAAATATATATTATTATATTTTATTTATGTTTGTTATATACTATGTGGGTCAAGCAATAAATATAAAAAAATAAGTCGAATATGCGATTTTTATTTCATTTAAAATATGTAGAATGTAGATCTATCAATGATAAAAAAGGGCTATTTTGACTTACATTATTTGTATCTAAAAATTAAAATTTTTGAATCATTCTTTTTCTTATATTGCTTTTAATTATATCTACTTCAATATTTAGATGATGATAGAGTTCAAAACGTATTTTTAAACACTTTAGGATTTGCCGAAGCACAAGTAAGATATAACATAGTAATTTTTTAAAATGTCTAAAAAATTTATTATTTTCTTTAAAAGTGTTAAATTTGAGTCGAAAAAATGATAGTCAAATAAAAGTTGACACTGTAAATGTATTATTTCTGCAAATAACTCGATGGAATAATTGAAAAATATGGTCTTAATATAATTAACAAAATTAAGTGGTCCAGGAGACCGCACCATACCATTAGCGTGATTTATTTTCACCATACCACTTACGGGTTAAGTAACTTTGTATCATCGATAGGCTTATAATGCAGAAGCGCTGTTGCAGTTGTGTGCGACAATAATTGAGAGGCTAATTTTACTTTTTGACGCTGAGGTCCTTCACAGGTTAAATGCTCTTCACTAAGTTTATAACAAACATTAATTTCTGAAAATGTTTTTTTTATTAAACTTTCTAATGGTTTTTTGTTGATCAGTTGTTTATCAATTTGAAATCCAGTATCTAGTAGCCAGTTTCTTACAAGTTTCAAAATATGAGGTGCATCTGGAATAAATACAATTTCTTTTCCGTTTGGAGTAGAGAAAATAGGATTTTCATAGGTTATATCCAAAGCTTTCCATAAGCCAACATTTCCACCACCACAATCACTTACACAACATACTACATTGAACCCAATTTGATATAGTCTATCAATAATACTGAAAAGAATAGACTTTGTCATCTTCTGGTCAAAACCAACATATATGGATTGTTTCCACTGAGAAGCGATCCCTCTAGCCATAACCACTTGCATTTGACTATGGGGGCCAACTACTTCATCATGGAGCACATCATACTCCATAGTACTGGATATTTTTACTTCATCAAACATTAAGACAGTGAGTTTTTCATAATCCTGTAATGCATCACCATTAAACTTCATCATTCTGATTACATCCTCAAGAATACCATTTCGCATGTCTATATTTTTTGCCCATCTTTGGAGGGAAGACAGACCTGAAATATTTAACAAATAAAGTATAAATAAATTATAATATTATTTTTGTAATGAAATTTCAAAGTAAATATAATTTACCAGGCAAAGGATAATGCAATTCATCCTTAACGTAACTATATGCTCGTTTACTGAAGTATCTTAAAGTAAACGCTTTTGAAATGTCTTCAGTAGACCAATGAACCCTCTTTTTCTTTTTCATTATCAAGTCTATTTGGTTTTTAGAAAATATTGTTGATAAATATTTTTTAGCTTCAACATCAACCGTACGAATTTTATTTTTAGAAAGTAATTTATTATTTTTTGTCAGTTCTTTATTATTTTTTGTTAAAAGTAAATTTGTTGTCTGTAGATCTTGTTTTGAGGATCTGAGAGATTCATTTATTTTTTGATAGTCAATAACAGATTCTTTATTAGATAAAAATTCATGTTTCTGTGAGTTTATAATAGACTCATTTTTCAAGACTTCATATTTTTCAAGTAAATCACTGTACAATATTTCATATTTGGGTTTAGTAGAAAGTATAGAATTATCATCAGTTATTACTGTAGAACTAAGTACATTGGAAGACCATGTTTTATCAGTGTTCAAAACTGAATTGATTAAGTCATCGTGATCCTATAACATATAAAAAAACTATAATAAGAACGAATACTCAACTATGTAATACCAAAATGACTGATTTTAACACAAATTAAGTCATAATCAAATTATATTTAGATCATATCAATATTTAATTGTAATTTTGTAATAACATGATAGGTCACTGGTTAGCAAAGGTGGGCATTAACTAATTAAAAAGTTAAAGCTAACTTTATGATTTAGTGTTTAATATACTTTTCTAGTTAATACTACAATGAATTCATTTTATAACTTTTAGAATTAAATATGAGGTTTGGTAATAGTTAACTTTTAGCTTAATGTTCTAAATATTGACTTAACTCAACTAAGGTTAATTGTTGTCATTAAATTGCCCACCTTTGCTGGTTAGGGATACTTCAATAGCCTTTAATAAGTTTTTGTTGGTCAAAAGTCTAGATGATAGAATTTACTGGTTTAGAATTTTACAAGACATATAATTATCATTCACCTGTTTTTTTTTTCTTGATTCCATCCTACTCTTACGGCTATATGATGATGTTGATGATACATCACTGTGGGTATGGTCTTCTGGTACATTTATGGTAGGTATGGCGTCGGGTTTTAATTTACGAAATTTAGGAGTATATGCTACAATATTATTCAAACAATTTGATAAAAAAAATTGGTATTATGAGGTAAATTAATTAAAAATAACTATAGTTACCTAAGAGTTCGGCTTTAAGATCTCGAATATATGCATCATCACTAAAATGTTCGGAGCACATGTATGATAAACTAGGAGTCATACTATCTCCTCTCCTACACTTAAGTGTCCACTTCTTTTGCAACTCTGGGTCTTTAGGAAATCTAAACATTAATGTTTTGGCATTTAGGGCGACGCGGCACAACGCCTACGTAATGCCGTACGCGAATAAAATATAAGACGATTCCGTAAGATCGCACGTCCTTTCGGTTCGATAGGTTAGCGGGATGGTTTTCCTTTTAACAATAATACAAATGAAAAGAATAGAACTACAGTCTATTTTCACTTATGAAGCATGCCATTTGGTATATTACAGTACAAAAAAACGACTCATATATAATTTAAGATGGGCGCCCTCACAAAGTATGCAATTATAATATAATAATCTTAATTATAATACGTAGGTAACAAAATAATAATAATACAGTGACAAACACACTTAATAATAAAAGAGACACAGCTCCCGTTACCTCGGTATACTTGAGTCCCGTTGGATTCTATCCCACGCGACCGTGGACAATTCACTACACGTGCGACAGGAACTCAAGTATACAGATGACTGCAGTTGGAAACGACGTCAACATACAGGGACGAGTCCCGGATACACAGAAACACGTGTTTGGTGGCGAATCACAAAAAAAAACAATACGCATAAGGCGTTATGGGAAGACTCGCCCTACGGGAGTCACACGAAGACTGCACTGCTGAGTTCGAGAATATTCTCTACGGTCCCGGTGAACATATCGATCCGATAAGATATTAGACCGGTTCCGGGCACGCAGAGAATATAGGCCGTGAGTCTCGAACATTAAAGTAAAAACTATATTTTTGTTTGAAGTATGATAAACTTGTAAATATTTGTTGAGTCATTGGTCTTAAATATTGACTACTGCAACTAGTAACTTTAAACTGTAGGTACCTACTAGGTACTTAAAATGATTCAGTTTCAAACAAAATAATATTAAATGTTTATATATTATATTAATATTTTAATATGTTAATATATTATATACTTAAATACTTCATTAGTATTATTACCTGTAAAATGATATATTAGTATTTCCATCTCGCTTCACCTTGCCAGCATAATTAATGCATGTCGCTACTGCACAACATGATCCACCTTTGGGTTTTGACAATTTTGTAGCCATATTGTCTTAAATTGACTTGAATTCATAAACTATTTTAATAATAATCGTGAAATCGTACATAAATTAAATCGTACGGTTCTGAACAAAAAAAAATTATGAGAACATTGTGAACATAACACGCAAAGTCGCAAACACTGTAGCTGATATCTAATAAGCAAACATTGTACTTCGGCTGACGTCACGGCGTAGTTGCCCCCACTCCTATAATTTTATAATTTCTAAATGAGGCAACCTCTATTATCTATAAACCTTGAGCTGATAGAGTAATAATAAAATCTCTTATCATGTGATAACATTATTGGTAAAATATCTTATCAATGTGTTTGTGGTGGACCTCCACCACAGTGCTCTCTCACCGCGCCGCGGCGGCACCGGTTGGCAACCGTGTACAGCGACGCGCCTCCATCGCGTACCTCCAACGACCGGAGCTCGAGCCCGCGCTCTCTCTCGTTCTCCGACCGTCGTATGCGACTGATACAACGCCGTCTCCCGAACCTTTCTCGACGCGCTCGCGTTTCCCGTCCGGCCTCGCGCCTATTTATCGTTCGCGCTTGACACTGTTGCGTGAAATGTTCACGCGCGACTTTTTCGCGTATTTACCTTGTATTTTGTTGTTACGCGTTCGTCTTTTTAATTGTTACGCGCACACGCGCTGCCATTTTTATAACCACGTGTTTCATTTAATAAAAGCTACGTAATTTAATTAAAGTGCGTTGTTCCTCTATTATTATCTTATACGCTGGTATAACGTTGACCGCGACTCACCTCGCGCAGCGCCAACGTCAGTTTACCACATGTTATATCATTATCAGTTATAGGTTACGTAAACGATTGGGCGGCGCTAAGAAAAAAAAATATCGGCGGCGGCGGTGACTGTGGGTGGGCGAGGGTTGCGGTGTTGTCTGGGCGGAGGGTGGTGGGGGCTACGGCTGGGCGGAGGGTCGTGGGGGAGTCTCGGCTGCGGCGGATCCGGCTCATTGTACTCATTGGACCAGCGGCGCCAAAAAGACTGGTGGCATTGATCAAGTAACTTCCATCGATTCACAATAGTACAGCCACTATCGAGGTTAACACGTGGCGGCACAGCGAGTAAAGGTTGGCCAATTAAAAAATGCCCGGGCGATAAGCATTCCAAGTCGTGTGGATCAGTAGATAATGGGCCCAGTGGTCGTGAATTTAAGACGGCCTCTACGCGACACAGGAGAGTAGTCATTTCCTCGTAAGAAAAGACGTGTGTACCCAATACACGATGAAGGATCCGTTTCGTGGAGCGAACTGCAGCTTCCCACAATCCCCCGAAGTGGGGGGCTCCAGGCGGATTAAAATGCCAGGTACAAAAAGGTGCATGGGCCAATATATGAGGCTGAGACGTCAATGAGTTGACAAGCTGACGCAACTGCTTGGCAGCGCCGACAAAATTGGTTCCGCAGTCTGAATATACATCACTGGGAAGGCCTCGTCTAGCTACGAACCTGTCAAAAGCTACGAGAAATGCTTCAGTGGATAAATCGGTAACGAGTTCGAGGTGGACAGCTTTCACGGCGAAACATACAAATATGGCGAAATATACCTTTAGTGACCGGGACTTTCGCAAATTTAGTTCTCGCATTTGCAATGGACCCGCATAATCTACGCCAACATGAACAAACGCGCGACACTCGTTTACACGCGAAGGGGGTAAGTCTGACATTATGGGCTGAGGCTTTGGAGCATCAAAACGTACGCAAACTGTGCAACGGCTAATGACAGCGCGTATTACTGACCGTAGACCAATAATCCAATATCTACGATGAATAAGAGAGGACATAACGCGGGGCCCTGAATGGCAAGTGACTTTGTGCCAATGGCGACAGATAAGAAGTGATAAGTGTGAAGTTTTCGGTAATAAAATCGGATGCCTCTGGTCATACGGTAAGCTAGAATGCCGAATCCGTCCCCCAACACGAATGGTGCCAACGGAATCGATAAACGGACATAGGCGAGCTAAATGTTTAGCTGATACTCGATTTCCCTTTTCCAATTCGTTTCGTAACACTGAGAATGAAATTCTTTGAGCTTCATTAATAATGCTGAGTTCCGCGGCGTTGATCTCCTCGCGCCCTAGAGTGGGGGTATTGTTGAATTTACGACGCGTGGTATTATCAATGAAACGCTTCATCCAAGCTACGGTGCGATACATGTGTTCGAGACCCGAAAATCGAGCAAACCATTCGGTGGACATGTCTACTACACATGAGGTGAGAGACGACTGCTTCCTTTCCGGGAGATCTGATAACGGAATAAATTTAACGCTGGCCGACCACGATGATGGATTGTCGTACACGAATAGTGGACCATTCCAATATAGTTCAAGCTTTACTAATTCTGATGGTCTAACACCACGTGAGGCGCAGTCTGCGGGATTATGTTTCGAATCGACATGACGCCATCTAAAGTTGGGTAAGATAGAACGGATCTGATGGACCCGGTTAGAAACATACTGTTTGAAGCATTCATGCGGTACAGTTAACCAGGATAATACAATGGTCGAATCCGTCCATGCGTATACATCTATAATGTCTAGTGTAGATTCCAGGGCGTTTTTTATGCGCAGCAACCAGCGCGCGAGCAATAATGCTGCGTTAATCTCAAGTCGTGGAACTGACAACGATTTCAATGGTGCCAATTTTGTCTTGGTTCCAATCAAGGAAACTGAATGTTCACCATGAGTGTTAATTGTACAAAGATATATAACCGCAGCATACCCGCGCTGCGATGCATCGCTAAAACCTAATAGATAGCAAGGTGCTGCGGAACGCGTCCCGAAGTGTCTTCGGATCTTAACAGAAGTAATATGACTCAACTCTGACACGAAATTAGACCATTCTTGGTGAATGTCTTCGGGTAGTGGATCATCCCATGCTAACCCCCGGACCCATGTCTGTTGCATTATAGATTTAGCGAGGAATATTGTAGGACCGAATAAGCCGAGTGGGTCAAAAATTCGTGCCACTAGAGATAACACTCCGCGCTTAGTGTATACCGGTGGGAGATTTAAATTTAAGGTACAACCGAAACAATCTTCTTGAGGACGCCACTCTAGGCCTAACACCTTGGTGCCTAATTCTTCAACTGTGTTGAAAAGCAATGGTTCAGTCACACGATTGTCAGCTGGAACCGCATTCAGAACGGCGGAGGTGTTGGAGGACCACTTCTTAAGCTCTAACTGCGCATTACCCAGTACTGCAATCAGCTTGGCTTGCAAATCCAACGCATCAGCTACAGAGTCAGCTCCAGCACAAATATCATCAACATAGGTCTGATGTGTTAAAGCATGACGAACAACCTCGGAGCCAGTACAATCGTTATCGGCGATAATCTGTAGCGTTCGTAGAGCAAGATATGGCGAAGATGTCACCCCATAGGTGATTGTGTTGAGCTCATATTCACCGAGCGCTTCATGTGGAGATGCCCTCCATAATATATGCTGAAACCGACGGTGTTCCGGGTTGACCAAAATTTGCCTGAACATTTTACATATATCCGTCGTGAAGGCATGCCGGTGAACACGAAAGCGCGTTAGTACGTCAATATTATCTTGCTGTAATTTGGGCCCTGGAAATAAACAACTATTTAAAGATGGAGTGTTTAACGAGCGTGCAGATGCGTCAAACACTACACGGATCTTGGAACCACTGCAGTCGGGGCGGTATACGGCATGGTGTGGAATAAAATATGATCCTGGAGAAGCAGCAGTAGACATATGACCCAAGGCCAGATATTCAGACATAAAATCTGTATACAACAATTTCAATTTCGGACTCGCTGCTAATTTGCGCTCCAACGATTCAAATCGTTTCTCCGCCATGAGTCGAGATCCGGAAAATGTATCGGCGGTAACTTCGGAACGAAACGGCAATGGCACCGAAAATCGGCCGGATGGGAGACGAGCATACTGGGTTCGAAAGATCTCCTCGCACTTTCCATTGTCTGTGAAGGACGCAGGAGCAGCTTCTGGTTCCTCCACTTGCCAAAACCTTTCAACTAATTCCTCTATGGACACAGTCAACGAGACTGGCAATGAAGTAATAGGGTTGACGTGCACATGAGATAGTGGACCCATCAGAATCCATCCAAAAATAGAACTGAATGCGACAGGGAGCTTATCATCAATGGTTACTTTGCGGCCGTCCATAATGGTAGAATAAATGTCTCCACCCAAGAGCAAATCGACTGGAGAAGAAACATGAAAATCTGGGTCCGCAAGTGCGAGGCCAGAATAACAGGGATTGCCGCACGAGGCAAATCGCCGGTAATTGATGGCAGGACCCACGCCTTTACAGATAATCCAGGCTCATTCGAGAACCGAGGCTGTATTGTGCATTGGACTGTACCAAGAATATTGGTGACGGGAACTCCAGAGAGACCAGATATCGGGCTGGTCCACTTCGTACGGCTAAGATTGAGTCGATCTGCACATGAGCTAGTAATAGCGCTTATTTCCGATGCACAATCAACAAGTGCGCGCATAATATGCCATGATCCAGCGTGATCGCGAATATGTATTAGAGCGGTGCCCAGTAATACCCGTGTCATAATTCGGGCTGAGGATGATGGCACGGGAACAGTAACCGCAGTACAAAGCGCAGCCGGTGGCAAGGATTGATCTGGTGATGGGGTATCCGGAACCGAAACTGAAGGGTGCAGCAACGAATGATGATTACGCGAACACGAACTGCAGCGTATCTTCACCTTACATTTGTTGGCCCAGTGATTGTCACTAAAACATATTAGACATAACCCTTGTGATCTAACCCATCGATAGCGTTCCTCGACTGCCCAGGACTTGAACCGAGAACATGACGAAACTACATGTCCGCCTTGACAGCATGGACACGAGATAGCTGGCTTTACCGACAATAGTGTGACAGGGCGTCGTGACCCGAATCGACGTAGGCCATCACCCCCCGCTTTGCATTTGTAACTCATATTGGCTGTATGATTATCTAACGAGCTGCCTCTAAGCTTGCAATTGTCACCCGCCAGTTCTAAAATATTAATCCGTGACTGGACAAAATCTACCAACTCGTCAATGGATGGATACTCAGTGTTTACATTAGACTCAAACATCTTCCGGGTAGTCACCGGTAAGGAACGGAAGGCGAGATTAAACAAGATAAATGACCCCATATTGGGAATATCAAGCGCGTTTAACAACGCAATGTTATCGGTAAACGTGGAGACAAAAGCACAAAGATTGGGCACTGATTCTTGGTGTGACGCTGGAACGCGTAGTAATTGCTCCACCAATGACGTGGCGACTAAACGCGGGCGATGAAAACGAGTATTCAAGGTTTTTAGTGCTAATTGGTAATTCTCAGCCGATACTGGTATACGACGAATAACTTCCGCGGCGGGCCCATCAAGACAGCCAATTAAATAATACATTTTTTCCACGTCGGAAAGGTTTGATCTAGAATCAACCAGAGCGTGGAAGCGATCACGAAACGTGGGCCAATAATGGGGATCACCCCCAAAGCGGGGAAGCGGGATCTCAGGAAGGCGTGATAACGGTCGTTGAGAGTCGGAGTCTAAGATAACCGGAGCGGCATTCTTCCGCAGATCGGACTGAACTAACTGAGCCACATTAAATGTATCAGAACCCGATTTGGGTAAACTATCAGCTATTGCGCGACATTCATTGACAAGCGCGCGCACTTCCGATGGTAGATCGGTAGAATACTGATCCTGCTGACTCAGCGCAATAAGATAATCCAACACCGAGTCATCTTCTGCAGTGAACTGCGACCAAAACACATCTAAATCATTCACGTTAGCAAGAAATAAAGCCGCGACGGAGGGTTCGCTATCAACACGTACCGCGAGGTCACGAATTGCGCGTATATTGTTGACAACGGTAGTACGTTTAATCTCAGCGCGCACCTTCAAGCGCGATAGACGCTCGACGTCGTCAGTCATATTGCCGGAATGATGTATACGTAATTGTGACTCGACAATACACACGCGCAGTGAACGAGATTACGCGTACGCACGTATGTCTGACGTTAATATCAACTGATAATAATCAATATGGAACAATTTTCAGGTGTTCAAACCCCGCAAGCACTGCGACTATAATAATATAATATAAATCGACAATATAAAAAATCTATAAAATTCACAATAATCTTAATCGATATACGATGATACAAGTTGCTTACCACTGCGTGGATACAATTCAAATAATAATAATGATAATACAAATAATCAGCACACAGTTCAAAAATATTATAATAAAACGATATCGCATTACCGCGGGCAAAGAACATAAACTGATCACGAACAATGGTCAAACCGGTCTGGCGAATATTATGAACTATCTCTTTTACGGCCCGATCCGAAGATAATCAAAAGCGTAACACACCAATTACGACCGACACATTCCAGATTAATACGAATAAATAAAAAAAAACTTGGTGTCACTCGATGGACAACAGAGAAAAGAAAACCAATAAACAAATGCCCTAACACTAGCACTCCGATCGAACCAAAATGACTAAAACCACGCTCTGCTACCAGATGTTTTGGCGTTTAGGCCGACGCGGCACAACGCCTACGTAATGCCGTACGCGAATAAAATATAAGACGATTCCGTAAGATCGCACGTCCTTTCGGTTCGATAGGTTAGCGGGATGGTTTTCCTTTTAACAATAATACAAATGAAAAGAATAGAACTACAGTCTATTTTCACTTATGAAGCATGCCATTTGGTATATTACAGTACAAAAAAACGACTCATATATAATTTAAGATGGGCGCCCTCACAAAGTATGCAATTATAATATAATAATCTTAATTATAATACGTATGACGCGGACCCGTGCGGCAACCGTTATCGAAACGGTTGTCGCCGACCGCGTCTTAATATCACTCGTCAACCACCAGACCGCGGTACGCAACATCGTCATGACACCCCGTCTCCCATCCATCACTGGAAAGGAGACGAGAGCGGTCGCGACGACGTCCGTCCGGTACGGCATTTGAATCGTTCTGTTTTTCCGACACCGCGGAACGAACACCATCCGTTTCGTGCGTTTATTTATTATTATTATTATTACTGTCATCTATATGATTTTACATGTTCGACAAATAACAATACACATTGGAATTTCTATACGGAACGCATTGTTTTTCTTTTTTTTGGTGCATATTATAATTATTATTATTATTATTATTATTATAAAATTTGTACTAGTACTCGGACGCGAGTGCAAAAGACCCGGTGACTGGACCCTAAAATCTGATATACATACGCCGATCGAACCGACAAACCGGGATAGACTTAAGCGGGAGGAAGAAATTACAGGCAGACGCACTGTGGACAAAGTGGCCGAGAAGTGCAAATTCTCGGAGGGAGACGTTGTCTTATACAAAGCCCACCACTTGTCCAAGGCTCACAAGGGATTTCATGCGGGATTCGCACCGAAATGGTGGGGCCCCGTAAGGTTGGAAAAGCGATTGGGAAAAGGAGTTTTCCTAACCGATCAGCTACCGCCTAGGAAGATCCACGTGTCTTGCCTGAAACGCGCAAACAATTAATCATGTAAACAATTATGCGCGTTCCTTTTTTCAGAACCATACAATCAAGTGATGGACCAGCACCAGTTGATGAGGATGTTGGACCAGGTGAAGGAGGCGGTCGTGGCGCAGTCGGTCACCACCCGGTTACGGACGGTCGAGGAGGTCCAGCGGGCGGAGCTCGCCCGTATCAGGTCCGAGCCGCTCCTATGGGCCGCTTACCGCAGGGGATGGGCGGATCGAAATGCGGACCTGGTCAAAACCCTCGGGTCGAAGGCAGCCAGGGAGCCACTTCCGCCGAATGATCCATCCATGGCGAAACGGCGTGGCCCACCAACCACCGGGGCGAAATCGGCCGCCAAGCGGAAAATGGCCGCTAAGCCAACATCGACCGCCCGGGCAGCTCCGGCCTCACCAGTGGGAGCTACAACGTCGCCCCGGCCTGCAACCACACCACGTCCGTCCGGTGCGGCCACCCAGCCACAACGACCAGCGACAACCTGGGTGCGACTGGCCCCGGGACGCCCCTTGGTGCCAAGACTGCCACCAGCAGATCCCCACCCACCAACAACAGAGTGGACGGGAATCCCGAGCAAGGTCGCCTATGTCGACCGTCTACCGACACCACCACCTGCACCTCCTGCCAAACTTGGGCCTTTCGACCCCTGGCCAAAGCCCGAACAGCCAGCCACACCACCAGCCACGGCATCAACGCGGTCGTCAGAGCGGGCCAAGGAGAGGAGGAGGGAGCATCAACGGCAAAAAAGGATGCGGGCAAGAGCCGAGAAATTGGGCCCTAGCCAACAACACCGGCTAGCGAAACCCGTCTCGGTGGAGTCAACCATCGAGTCGGGATGCCAGGAGCCGGTGCAGGTATCAGCCCCGGGAGCAGACGTTCCTACGCAGGAACTGCGACTGGGGCTCGACGCCAGCCCGGAGGAGTCGATGGAAGTCGACGATTCGATCCTCGACAACTCCGGGTCACCACTCCCGACATTCTCGGAAATCGAGGATGAACAACCCGCATTCTTTACGCCCATCACGTCCCCCAGGGCGGACTAGACGCCACAGCTGGGCTGCGACCCGTCCTCGAAGGACCGGACATCGCCCCCACGCAGTGAAGTCGTCCCCATCACCACTGGGAGGACCTCACCACACGGGCGGAACAGTCAGTCGACGACCCGACTTTCGAAGCCCGGACATCCTCGACAGACTGACCGCCGAAACAGAAACGAGACAATAGTGTACCAGACTGGAGCGATACCGCGATTGGCGGTTTGGCAGGGGGGTATGACGCGGACCCGTGCGGCAACCGTTATCGAAACGGTTGTCGCCGACCGCGTCTTAATATCACTCGTCAACCACCAGACCGCGGTACGCAACATCGTCATGACACCCCGTCTCCCATCCATCACTGGAAAGGAGACGAGAGCGGTCGCGACGACGTCCGTCCGGTACGGCATTTGAATCGTTCTGTTTTTCCGACACCGCGGAACGAACACCATCCGTTTCGTGCGTTTATTTATTATTATTATTATTACTGTCATCTATATGATTTTACATGTTCGACAAATAACAATACACATTGGAATTTCTATACGGAACGCATTGTTTTTCTTTTTTTTGGTGCATATTATAATTATTATTATTATTATTATTATTATAAAATTTGTGCCGCCGTTGTTAGACGTCGACGAGTGCGTGTAGTGCTTGATTCGACACCTCGCGCACCGCGTCACGTAGGTAACAAAATAATAATAATACAGTGACAAACACACTTAATAATAAAAGAGACACAGCTCCCGTTACCTCGGTATACTTGAGTCCCGTTGGATTCTATCCCACGCGACCGTGGACAATTCACTACACGTGCGACAGGAACTCAAGTATACAGATGACTGCAGTTGGAAACGACGTCAACATACAGGGACGAGTCCCGGATACACAGAAACACGTGTTTGGTGGCGAATCACAAAAAAAAACAATACGCATAAGGCGTTATGGGAAGACTCGCCCTACGGGAGTCACACGAAGACTGCACTGCTGAGTTCGAGAATATTCTCTACGGTCCCGGTGAACATATCGATCCGATAAGATATTAGACCGGTTCCGGGCACGCAGAGAATATAGGCCGTGAGTCTCGAACATTAAAGTAAAAACTATATTTTTGTTTGAAGTATGATAAACTTGTAAATATTTGTTGAGTCATTGGTCTTAAATATTGACTACTGCAACTAGTAACTTTAAACTGTAGGTACCTACTAGGTACTTAAAATGATTCAGTTTCAAACAAAATAATATTAAATGTTTATATATTATATTAATATTTTAATATGTTAATATATTATATACTTAAATACTTCATTAGTATTATTACCTGTAAAATGATATATTAGTATTTCCATCTCGCTTCACCTTGCCAGCATAATTAATGCATGTCGCTACTGCACAACATGATCCACCTTTGGGTTTTGACAATTTTGTAGCCATATTGTCTTAAATTGACTTGAATTCATAAACTATTTTAATAATAATCGTGAAATCGTACATAAATTAAATCGTACGGTTCTGAACAAAAAAAAATTATGAGAACATTGTGAACATAACACGCAAAGTCGCAAACACTGTAGCTGATATCTAATAAGCAAACATTGTACTTCGGCTGACGTCACGGCGTAGTTGCCCCCACTCCTATAATTTTATAATTTCTAAATGAGGCAACCTCTATTATCTATAAACCTTGAGCTGATAGAGTAATAATAAAATCTCTTATCATGTGATAACATTATTGGTAAAATATCTTATCAATGTGTTTGTGGTGGACCTCCACCACAGTGCTCTCTCACCGCGCCGCGGCGGCACCGGTTGGCAACCGTGTACAGCGACGCGCCTCCATCGCGTACCTCCAACGACCGGAGCTCGAGCCCGCGCTCTCTCTCGTTCTCCGACCGTCGTATGCGACTGATACAACGCCGTCTCCCGAACCTTTCTCGACGCGCTCGCGTTTCCCGTCCGGCCTCGCGCCTATTTA
>JASXSY010002234.1:0-20530 GCA_034509805.1 Sipha maydis
CATAGTTTTACACTGTTAATAGGTACGAATTATGAGCCTTTTACTCAAATTTTCAAAAAGAGTGAAACAAGAAACATCAACAAAGTCACCATATACAGTCGTGCGTAAATTCGAGTATGACGTTACGCTTTGCCCTTGCTAGTGTGTCCATTGCATGCGGATCCGCAAAATTACAAACATTTAAAAATAGATGGTTTCGTCCTATTTGCTGCGGTACGGCAAACCAGCGGCGTATGCACGATTCCCACATCCGTATGCAATGTTCGAAAAACAAAATTGTTTTTGTTGTGCGCGTTTCATTGGCGTGCGACAAAACACAATAGTAGTAGGTAAATCGTTTAAAATGTTATTGTAACAGTTAGAACGAATTTTATCGTATCATTATTTTATATTATTAAAATTATGATATCGAAATTAAGGATGGAAAAAACGGAATTACTCATATTGGAGATTTATAACCATGATGATTTGTTGAATAAGAAGAAAAAATAAAATAAATATGAGTTCGTAGCTTCCGAAACAAGGAAAGAAGTAGTAAAAATAAATTGGAATGACTGGTAAGCAAACAATTGTTCTTATAGTTATATTATGTATTAATGCAATAAATATAAATTTCAGTATAAATGCAATGTAGAAACTTTAAATAAGTATTCATTTACGTTGAGTACAAGTAAGTGACGTTATTAATTGTTAATAAATATCTTATAATATACTAAAACTCAATAATACTATATTGTGCCATAATAATTGTGTTATAAGAAAATAAATATTTGATTAAATAGAGTGTATAACCTTTTGTCAATTCTAAAACGCAAATGCTTCCTTTACGTATTTTTATCGCACCAAGTTTGCCATGTGCACCAGTCCGTTATTAATCGCACCGAACATATTTTTTGGAACTCAAAGCATGCACGTGCTAGCCAAGAACAACGTTTTTATTATTGGTAGTATATTTTTGCATAAAATTTATGAATTGTACGTTTTACCAAGTTTCTGTTAGTATCACAAAACAGAATATTTACTTTTGTTGAGGCTAGGGAAAATTAATATTTGTTAAAACTGAACATTTAACAATTGTAACCAAACACCAAACTATATTAATAAATATAATTACACGGTTATGTTAGAAATATTATCCCGATCTTACAACAATTACATTTTATATTTTCGAGTAAATGCAACTCATTTATAGTAGTTGCTTATCGAATTTTTATGTAAAAAGAAACCAAAAATATGGTTAAAATATTTGACTTGTAGATAACTAAAACTACTATAACTCCCTCGACCAGTCGGCCATTGTGTAGTTCATAGTTTGAATTTAATAAAAATTATTTGTATTAAACATTATTTTAAATATAAATATACATTATACCATCATGGTTCTGTAAATAAAAATGCATTTATTATCCTAATAAAAGAATAATATTTAATTAATTTAATAAATTCCAAATGTTGGAATAAAATGCAGAGATATATATTGAAAAAATATACATATATATATATCAGAAACCAAACTAATATAATTTAAACCAAATTATCAATGTTTTATTTTAAAATTTATTTATTCTAAATCACGGAAAAATCAAAAGTGTTACCATTTTTTGATTTTTAATTAAAAAAAAATACAAGCTGGGGCCTTGAAATAAATTATATAATATACGTAATACCACAGAAAAATAATTATTATTTTTGTTATACTATTGAAATATATGGTTAATTTTAGCTGAAGTAAACAGTTATTATAAATATTACTATGACTACAGTTATACAATTCAACTGAAACGGGTTATTTAAGTACTCATGAAAATATTACCAAGAACAATGAGAGGATAAATTAACAATAAATGTGCAGGTGTAAGAAACGTATGGAAAAATATTAAGTTCATGTGTATGTTTTATAAATGTAATTATATCTATTATTGAACAAGTGAATAATATAGGTCACTGATCGATAACATGAAAATCTATGTAAGCATTTGTACATGTAATTTAATTTCTAAACTAAATAGACAGGATTTTCAACAATTATATTATTTTAGAACCACTAACGGTCTTATAAATTACAAGTAAGTACCAAAATAACTACAGTATTTTTGATAAAATTCGCGTAGATGCTGAATGGAAACCTCAAGGGAAACGACCAAGGGGACGTCTCAGAAAGGAATGGATCGACCGTGTGGCAGAGAACATGAATGCAATGGGTATACAAAATTGACATGGAACGGCACAAGACAGAGAAAAGTAACGAGATATTGTAGTGACAGCTAAGACTCTTAGATAGTAGTATAGCTAAAATAAAAATATGCTAAATAATCATTTGCGAAATTAATTGATCATTCAATTCGAACCATATAATATTCATATTAGTTTACTACAGCGCACAGCATTTATACCTGTGTGCATTGTACTTTGTACAGAGCTTAGACTTAAACGGTTACGTACTTTACACAATTTAATTTTTAATAAACATTTCTCCGTAACCGATTACACTATATAATCGCGGTGTCGTAAATTGTTCCAAAATAAAATAATTACGGAACATTCGTACACACGCAGGCGCTTTGGACTTGCAGCAACTCCACCACGTCGTTCCAGCTTTAAATCTGCGGTGGTATAAGTAAATTGCGAAGAAAAAAACTATAGTAATAAAAACTACTACTGCCTACCGGCGCTATGGGTAGTAATTTAAACGTCACCAAAAGCAGTAGCGTATACGTTGCTCGGTGCTTTCTCCGGTCGCAAAGTTCTTCTGCCACATCGGCAAAACAATTACTCAATCCGTTAGTGCACGACCTACGCTTTGTTATACTGACGAGTACAAAGACCCCGATGTGACGTGCTCATGACCCGTTACGGTTTTTATAATACGTACTTCGTATACACAAACGCGTACTTATCGCCGTAATGTATTGCACACATTCACTCGTTATCGTTTCAGATTTTATTTTCAAGAATATCGCTTGCCTACTGTACCGCGCGCAAACATCGCCGTGTCAATAAAAACAGGAAAAACTTTTTATCAGTGTACGCACCTGCTGTTATAACATGATATAACGTGCACGTGTGCCGCGTTACGTATACTTAAACATGTACCATATCGCACCTGCCGGCCGTGTGTTCTTTCCTTTCTGCGGTTGTACAGGACAATAATAATGTAAACACGAACCGTGGTAAATAAGACGCCCGAACGTAAACGTTTGGATACATATCGTCTCCTAGTATAATGAAAAAAAAAAAAAATAAGTAAGGCTATATACTGCAGATTGTTGTTGGCTCAGTATTGATCGACTCTGCAGCTATCCCGAGTACAAACCACCCGTCACGTTATACTGACAAACCACGGATCGAGGTTCGGTAAAAGACGGGAGTAGGTCCGTGTGAAGAAAAACAACTTTTAACCACATTACCGCCGTTCCGTCCTTGCAAGGGAAACGAACTTCCGGCGTGGCGCAGTAACCGGAACACAAATCCATCGACGTTTATTCCCCCATCGCGTCTAATAGGGAAAACTACGAGGGTAGCGTGACTCGAAAAACTCTACGATAACTCGCAAACAACGGAAACGGAGGGACAAGTTAAAGAAGACATTTTAACTTCCTCCGATTTGTGGTTGTTGATTGTTTGCGACGTTGCCGAGAAGTATTTTCATACCTTCAATCAAAGCACTCAAATATGGTATCCATTCAATAGTAGTTACACTTGATCTTAGGAATATACATTATCACCGATACACGATGCAAACGGGCTACTACTGTTACAATAGGGTCCGTTCCGTTGCGATCAGAACACCGTAATGGCACTGCGGCACACTCATGGCGTCGGTTGACGTCAGGTCGAACTTACTACTCGGAGATTCTTCGGTACACCCGATCGCACTGGCGCTGTTTAACGATCGGGTAGGGGATTTTTCAGAAGTCTTATAATCGTTGCCGGAAACAAGAAAATCGGAGTCTCGGTACTGCTAGCAGGTTCGACCGGAAAAAGCGCGCGTTCGCGGTGAATTTACCGACGGGAAGCAAAGAACTAGGGTGTGGGTAGTGACGCACAGCGTGTACACCCATCAGCCGCCGCGGTGCCCCTCGCGACCCTCTCGTTTTCGAATTTCCTTCACGTCCGGCGTAGTCCGAATCAGATCCGGCCGACGCGACCATCGCAGCCCCACGACATCCGCAACGGTGGGACGTCTGCCCCACACGCAGGGGCCAGAAGCAGCAGCAACTACAACGGCGGTGGCAGCAGTGACGGCGGCGGCTACGATGACGGCGGCGGCAGCAGCATCGGTGCGGAGGCAACGGTGGTGGCGGCGCAGGCGGCAACAGCCACCGCCGCCATCGGCTGCAGTCGTTCCTCGCGCGCGCATCGACGACGACCGTGACACTCCTCTCTGCGTGCACGTCGCCGCTGGCCGAACTTTTGCACACGTTGGCAACATTGAGCGCGCGTCTGCCGTCTCTACAGCCGGTGCGTGGCGCGAGGCTTATCGTTCTTTTTTCTCTTTTTTTTTTTTCTGTGCGCGTCGAGGACCATCCGCATAACCACGGTCGTCGCACACTAGCTGCAACGTTACCATCACGGAAAACGCTAGACCGTCATCTGCCGTACCTTTCGTTCCGCGCGGTGTCCCGCTTCCATCGGTTCGATTCCACTGACCAAGGCGCAATACCGTCCGCCAGACGCGTGATTTTCCTATGACCGTCCCGTTACTGTAAAAATCCACGAAAAAAAAAAAAAAAAATCAATCTTAACATAAGTACCCACCGGCGCCCATTTGGCGATAATTCGTAGTACACCGCTGCATACAGCGGTTACGTAGCGAAGAACGGACCCGCGGCATTTGTTCAACACGTTCAACACGTGTTCGCCGACGGTCGCGCGGTAACATCAGCAGCAGCAGCCGGCAGTACCGCGAGCGACTCATTCCTCTACGACGAGCGTTCGCGTTCACACCTTGCAGCCACCGTCACCGCCGTCGCGCAGATCATTATTGCAGCAGTCGGCGTTTGCATGTCATCGTCGTTCCTGTGCAGCTCTGTTGCAACCGTCACGTCTCTCGAACCATTCATCAAGCGTTCTTAGCCGACCGCTAAGTCCTTTTCAGAAAGTTGGTTACAGGTAGGAACAGGTTGAATATTATTATTACTTTATTATTATTAATAATACTGTTGATACGCCCGTCTATACGAATACGTGTTACGTAGCGACTCGTTTTATTTTCATTTCACCGCGCGCGATAAGACATTTATTATCGTTATCTGTTTCATATCGCCGTCACCGATAATGGTACATGGCGCCATAACATCGTATTCTTCATATGGTTGACGTTAGCCGTTTTTGTTTCATTAGCTTCTCGACGCCGACTAGCAGAGTACCGTATTGTGCCCCGCTGGTCATCTAAAGTTGATAATGAACTAGAAAAAGTATTTTATTCCTTATTTTTTTTCACTGGACTGGTGGGGCCATCCCTGTCTTTTGCACGCGATCGTAACGCGTTCCGATTTGATTCAACGTTCAAATAATTGAATTCGTTCACGACGTACCTTCGGGTATTAATTCTCCCCACCGTATTCACCTTCCCACGTGTGCCGTTCGCGAAAACCTTTAACTTTATCCATAAATTTGCATACAAGTGTACATCTGTACAATACACGGATTGTACTACTCAAAACACACGCACGCACGCATGCCAGCACACACAAATACACGCATACATACATACATACACGAATGTTGAACGCATATTATTACAATGTTATTATGTTGTTTTTAGCAAACCATCGCATCGAATCGGAAACACCGCCGCTACCTCGCGCTT
Source organism: Sipha maydis (assembly GCA_034509805.1). Lineage (NCBI taxonomy): Eukaryota > Metazoa > Arthropoda > Insecta > Hemiptera > Aphididae > Sipha > Sipha maydis. The sequence continues at coordinate 5,813 of JASXSY010002234.1, forward strand.
GTCACGTGTTTCACTATGTGACAATGAATACAACGTGCACACCCACCGTCATCGCGGGTACAATAATTATTATTGCGATACACACCGTCAACCACCATTTCGGTGTTTGGCAGTCTGTTATGCACGCGTTTTTTCGTAAACCAGTGTTTTCCCGGCGATGTGGTTATTAAAAATATTTCGAAGTTTTCCCGCGTACACCTTTACCGTAACTGTTTTTCGCGTTTCCGTCAAAACACGATAGACGACGACTAATCACGATGTAGGGACATGTGCAACAACGGCGACGTATGAAATAGCTGTAATTATACGATATGTACGATTGGAGGGACAAATAATACAAATAACAATAATAATAATAACAATAAGTAGAATGTTAAAATGTTTTTTCGTTGATAATCGAAACAATCGACATTTGGCCATCGAAGAAACTAAAACAATTATTTCTTTTACATTAGTTATTTATAATTAATAACGATAAAGTTATACATCAATTAACATTATTGTAGAGTATAAATATACTTTTTAACTATAGTATAATACTAACTAGTTATAGCATAATGTATTTAATACCTATTGTGCGTTTGGATAACCGTAGTGGATTGCTTGGCACTTTTGTAGAGAATCAAGAAGATCACCCGCATTTATCATTTCACAACAATTACAGCGATTACAGCTACACTTTATACTATTATCGACACTGTATTCCCACGGTAAGGATAAAGGATCTAGAAAAATTAATTCGTTTAATCGTTGGTGATGTTTTGTTATTCTATAACTATTAGGATTGATATAAAAATATTATGTTGATCTGTTACAACAATTTTTATCGTTTGTTATTATTATTACTCTTATTAGAAAACACTTTTTAGTAGGTAATAATTTATCATGATTAATAATCTTCTATGAAAAAAAAACCTTAATCTACCGAAGGTACCGAAATTCATTAATAATTTTTCATTTCGTATGGTTATAATTTAATTTTTGATTTTTTTCGAGACAAAAAAAAATATTGTTTAAATAACAGTTTTCATATTTTCAAGTATATTCATGTAATAATGTAATCCTAACTTAAAAACATTTAATGGAAATCCAGTTATTATTTAACTTAAAATTTTTGTTCTTTGATTTTTAAAAATATTTTGTAGTTTTAGTAACATTGAAGTCATCAAATTTTAATAATACAAATTGTTCAAAATTTAAATATTATTCGACATATTAGTATTTACTTATCTCTTATTAGTTAAATATATGATTTTGACATGGAAATAAATATTGAAGTACTTCCTATTAAAAATTATATTTAAATTTCTGTCATACGTTATCAGTTAGCTTATATCCGTTTATAATAATAAATGCGTTTGCTATAATACTTAATACATGATGATTTCGTATTGAAACGGATACACTTTTAGAATTTTTAAAAAGAAATATATTCTTGTTTACGAAACAAATACTTATACTATTTTTCTGATAAAGAATTTATTTTTAACTACAGTATTCTATATACATATATAGTTTATGTACATTTTGAAATAAATGAAAAGTGATATTTCGAAGTAATCTGCATTTCATTCACAAACCATTTACCGTTTTACAGAATTACTATCCCGATTAGTGTTGGGTAAATAAAATTTTGGGTAAATACCCGATATTAATCGGGTATTTACCTGGTAAATTAGGTAAATTTGGTAAAAATATGTATCTTTGTTTCTTATTAAAAATTAATGAATAGTTTTTTACTATAAAATATATAAAATAGGTACAATGTTTTTTTTTACATTTTCAGTAAGAACAAAAAAACCTGTTATGTTTTTATGAAAACACAATAACAAAAAAAACCGGATGGGCCTCGCTCTGCTGTACAGTTAGGGGTGGAGTGCACCTCGCTTATAGGATAGGTCATTATTATAATGGATTTGTTAAATTTGAATGCAATGATAGATATCATTGTATACGAATAACGATTCTGAACGGAGTTCATATGTTAGTCTAGAATATAATACAATGTTATTTATAAATATTATATAAGTATATTTTATTTTTAAACGAAAAATTTAGAAAAACCGAAAATTTAAATTGTCTATAAATAAGTCAAAATATGTCAAAATACTTTGAAATTTAAACCATGTATAGAAAACGTCAATATAAAGATTTAATGATAATTTCAAGTTGTTGCGGTTTTTCGTTTTTGAGTTAGGGCATTTTAAAAAACCCGATATCATTTGTCAGTCTAGAACATTCTACATTATATTATATTTTACATGTAATTTTATGTCAATATTCGATGTTCAAACGCTTATAAAAAAAAATTGTGCCTATGGATTTTAATAATTTTTGAATGACATTTAAGAACTACTTCTGTGGAATCTTCGATTAAATTTTCAAGTATTTTGTAGAAGCCAAATTTTTTTTATCACCGATTATAAAAATAAAATGTAAAAAAATCGAATATTTTAAATGACTATAAATGGCTTAAAAATCAATATAATATTTTGAAAAAAATATTGCATAAAAGAAATACCAATCTTAACAGCTGGTAGAAATTTCAAAAATCTGCGACTTATACTTTTTGAATTATAACAAATATTTAAAATCGTCTGAGAATAAATCGCTATTTTATGCAATTTCGTAAATATTTAAATTTCAAACAGTCATAAAATTTTTTCCTCTAATTCCGGTAGAAATTTTTTTAAAGATTTTTGAAGAGTAGCTTATACATAACCTCGTGTTAAAATTTTGAACCTTAAGTATGAACAGAAAAAATTTTATGAATTTTTATCTACAAAATAACTTGCAAATTATCGTGATTTTTACATATTTCGTATAAATTGGAACTTTGAGCACTTATAAAAAAAAATTGTGACTTACGATTTTAGATTTTTTTTTATCAGTTATGGAACAACTTATAAGAAACCTTGTATTAAATTTTCAAGATTTTCTAGGCGGCCAAAAAAATTTTATCGTTATTTAAAAAAAAAATACTTAAAAATATTGAAAATTTCAATTGTCTATAAATAGCTTCATAAAAGTCAAAATACTTTGAAAATTTAATGGTGTATAGAGAACGCTAATCTAAACATTTGGTGAAAATTTCAAGTATTTACATCGATTAGTTTTTGAGTTATAGCAAAATAAAAAATTTGATTATGTCAAAAACTGGTTTTGCGTAAAAACTCTCGTTTTTCCCAAATTTTTTTATGGTTTTTCCCGTCGCATTTAAAAAATATTGGAAATTTTTAACTTTTGACCCCCCAAAGTACCAAATAGATTCACTTTCCTTTCAGAAAAGTTGCTACATAAGGCAATCGAAGCATTTTAACTGCCCCAAAACGTGTCGACAGACACAAAAAAAAAAAAAAAAAAAAAAAAAAAACACACATCATTGTAAAATCAATACATTCTTCACTCCGTTCAGAATCTAAAATAAACTTTTAAATACGAATTAAACATTATTAATACGTAAAGTAGTTAAATACATATTATAAGCTTGAAATAGAAACATGGCAATTCAGTATTATCAACTAAAAATAGTAATACTTTAAATACTTGAAAATAGTTTTTTTTTCAAATACATAGTAATTATATAAAAATACAAATTAGCCTTTTCAATCATTTAAATAGAATGTTAATAACAACAAATTGTTCTATACTAGGAGATAAATAATGATAAAGATTCCATTGAAAAAAAAATATATATTTACCCAAATTTTGGGTAGGTAAATAAACCCATGGGTAAATACCCGATAAATACCCAAAATATTTACCTACCCATGGGTAAATACCCAACGGCACATCACTAATCCCGATGTACAAAACTTATTCATTTCATTTTATTATATTATTAAAATTATTATTTTCATTTTTTTTTATCGATTTTATAAAATTATAACAAGATAATAGATTTTGTATAATAATGTATTATTTATTCAGGTAATTTTTATCTTTGACTCTATTAATTTGGAATGATTATAATGTAGGAATGTAATGCATAAAAACTAGTGATAGATGAAATCCAGGCTTAAAGTTAAAGTGGTAAATGTAAACAGAGTATACTGAATAACACAACTACACACGATTTTAAGCGTTCCACGCCACTTAGTTAAAAAAAGTATATTTATGTATGTATCAAAACTTATTTTATAATTTATTAATCTTTGGAATACGTAGACAACAAACTTACACTAATACAAATAAATCATTAACAGTAGTAGAATAATATTATGAAGATTTTTTTTTTCGTTCAAATGGTTGCAAAACTCAGCATTTGAAATAAAAGTAATAGTCAATTTTTTTTTTACCAACTGGAAGTTGTTATTAATTTGGGTGAAGTTTACTAAGACTTTAAAGTATTAATTTATTTATTAATACTTTAGTACCAATTGCATATATTGTATATTATTTTTTTACAACGGTCAATTTGTATGTAAGTAATGTGAACAATAAAAATATTAAATTGTTAATTATTATGATAAAGCTGTCATGATTTGTATCCGTAAGGTATATGAGTATTATAGTTTTATGAACACTTTTTATTTATTGGTTTGATTAATCCTATAAATGAAATAAATTATTATAAAATTTGCCCGGTAGGAAATCTTTTATTTTCTGTACCTACCGCTACGTTTCTTAAATTTGACGTTTAATAAGACTTTATAATATTATTTATTTTAATTTAAATTTTATTATTTTGCTATTTGGCTTTCATTAAAATTTTTTATTTGAACTAATTTCATTTGAAATAATTTTCCAGCGTGAGATGTCGTACGTAAGACTCTTACATTGCTCAAATATTATTTCCGTCGGTTACTTTAATTTAACAAATTATTGCTAATAACATATTAATTATTTGTTGGTTTATTATATTTAAATATATTTAATCTAAAATATTCATTATAGGTCTATAAACGGTTCGTGTCTGTTACAGGTTATGAATAATTTAATTTACTGGAATTACTTTATAAATATCTCATAGGCCGTAGGCCACAGACTAGATTTATCTAATCATATCTGTCCATCATAAATTACTGTCCACCTTAAAGTGATTCGTATTTTCAGGATGATAACAATATTGTAATTGTTTATTTACCATATAAGTATATAATCTATTAAACAATATTAATTACGTAATTAAAATTAATGACAAATGTATCGATTAACCATAGTAAAATTGAATTAATTTTTCCCAAGTAGAATAGTTAATAATGGTTATGGTGATCATATGTCCCGTTATTCGTATCTTTATTTCGTTAGAGGCGTGTCTAGGACCAAAATTCAGGACAGACCTGGTTATAAAAATAATTTGGGGTATTTCCAAGAAGCGCTTGAGAATTGTCGATTAATTTTACTGTTATTAATTTTGTTTAAAGAAAAATATTTATATTGTTTACAGCAAAAAATATGATCGATAAAAAATATGGTCACACAATTGCCTACGCAGTATGTTGTACTTACATTTTACATTCAGTATTCAGTGTGCTTATATAAATATAATTTTAAAATGCATGTTTTGGGTATACTTATAAAATCATAGGTTAAAAATCATGGTAGGCCCGGGTCTACCTGGCCTACTCGCTGGACATGCCTCTATTTCTCGTTGTCCCCTGGACACAAAAATGTCCTGTTTTCAAAAAGTAGTAAAAAATAACGATAAACAATTTTAATTTGTTGATGCATTATTTTTCTATCATGTATTTCTAGTATGTGTGGATGTGACGTGTAAATACTGTATATTAACTGTATATTACTGTATATTAACTGGATATTTGATGGTGACGAGTGATGACGGAAAACGACAAGGGCTCTGTGGTGTATCGGAATAGATAATATAATAATAAAAATACAAAAATACCTATTGCGGCGAACGATGTATTAATACGAACGTATTAACCTAATGTATTATTATATATAAATCCCGCAATATCAGGCCAATACAAAATTACCAACAGTTTTCAATACGTAGACGCTTTTTATTACATAAAAAAAAAACTATGTATAAGAATAAAATTAATTAATATAAATTAATAAAAATTATGTTTTTTTTTTTTATTTGTCCTGTTTTGACTAGAAAAATATATAGTCACCTTATTAATGGCTTACAAATAATATCGAGTGAAGATGTTTGCAAGAAACCATGTAAATAATACACTAATTCGTTTAGGTCGCGTGTACATTGGAGAGCGTTGTAAAGTTGCGCATAATGTATAAAGAGCGTTACTTTTGAGCGGTATGGTTTATTTAATATCTAGAGTACGAATATTTTTATGTACTCATAATTTCATTTTTCATCACGGTGTATAATTTTATTATTTTTTTTAAATAATCCAATTTTACGCAAAAAAAAAGTATTTAGAAACTTTGAAAAAAAAGTATGATATGTTGAAGTTAATCCTATTAATAGTTGCACGGAAGTGTTCTATAAACTACTTAGATGATTTCCTTTATAATATTTGAAACCAACTAAACCCGTCATGTTGGTATGAGAGTATACCTATACCACTCGAGTATACGACACCTCATTAATTATCATATTAAAGTTCCTGGGATAATTATAAATATTAAGAGGATGCCACACCCTCATGTATCACAAGTATAACATAGCAAATTTGCGTCCAGTACTTCAAATGTAGTGATGTTAGATTTAATATTACAGTCAACTGAACTATCTGTGTTTTGTTGATCGGATTTTTTCGATATTTTAATTTTTAAACATTTACCCAAGCATTTATGAGTTTTTTTTTAACTGTAATATTTTACACAGTCATAACTAGCTTGAAAATTAAAATATCGGAAAAAAACCGATCAAAAAGACACAGATATTTTTCCCTTAAAGTCTGATAATTGGTCAGTTAATTTTAGTATCAAATCTACATTTAAACCACTAAACGAGAATTTGCTATGTTGTACGTCCGTCAGACCGAGATATATAATATGTATATTATACGGGTGTGGTGTCCTCTTAACATGTTTGATTTGTGACGTGCCGCGTCGCTGTCGATGGACGCTCGACGCTATCCAATGTACGCACGACCTCTAAGGTACTGTGTACTATGAAAATGTACTTGACATAGTATTTATTTCGTACCTAATTCTTATAATTCTTATAATAATAATGTGTAACAAATATAAATTTGTTTTTTGGTAAAATTTCAATAGTGAAGTTGTTATCAAGAAATTTGTAAAGTTAACGTTATTTTAAAAACCATGATCAGTCAAGGAAAGGTTTTAGCGTATTGTAAAAAAATGATTGAATATTAATGTATACAATTACTAATGGTTTGAAATTATAATTATTTCTACTCTAAATTTCATCGCACTAGAGTACTAAGCTTAATAAAAATTATATATTTCAAAAATATTATAATAATCAAATCAATAACATTTTCAGAATAAGTTTTTACCTACAAATTATAATGATACTGCACTGAAAGAGAAAAAAACGATATTTTTAATATCAAATAAGATAATTAATTTTCGGTTGGAAACTACTCGAATATTTTTCTTACACTAGAACTATAATTTCGTATGTTTTTCAATTAATTGTCAGCAGGCTCGTATAAAAAGTCCTCTCCACCTGAAATTTTTAAAGTAGGTAGGTATATATTTATAATATAACAAAAACTAACTACACACCATGTGTGTAAATTTAATATGTCTCTCTATGGTTTCAATCCGTAGATTGGTTTGCAGCAATCTTCAGTCTTCCCTCTTATCTTAAGAAGAAGACATGTTGATTGCTGATACTTGGGATATTAATACGGTGGTTTCCCGTTGCCTTCCGTATCGCAGTGCAGCCACCAGTCGTACAGTTTCCCGTATCTGTTGGTTGCTGTTTGGCGATGATGAATCTACACCCAATATTGTAATAGCTGCTGCCCTACTACAAGTATCTTTTAGTCGCCTTTTACGACAGGCAGGAACAACCAATGGTCTATTCTAACCCCGACCGACAGGGGATCTTGTAATAATATTATGTCAATTTGATTTTTGTGACTATAATGCAGGAGTTCGTCGTTCACTATTTGACTTCTCGCTGCATTTATTTGTATTATCTTTAAACTAATCATGTTGGATTTGTTCCATAGTTAGTCTTCTTGCACCTTTGTATTATTGCCCTCAATCTTGAGGGACAGTCAAGGTGATTGGACGGCTCATTCTTTCCGCAGTTTACACACTTTGGATTTGCTTTACAGTTCTTCCAATCGTGATCTTTCTCTTGTGATGTGTATATCATACATGTTTGTACACTTGTTGGACAGTATTTTGCTATATGTCCATATCTTTGACATATGAAACACCGAGTCACTTGGTCATAAGGTTGGATTCTACAATAAGACATACCAATGAAGAATCGTCCATTGACAAGTTTTTTATATATAATCGGGTCAACTTCCAATAACCAAGATACTTTTTTGGAAGAACGTTGTCCTTGTGGAGATTTCTTACTAATTGCGTTATATTTTTCTTTTTCTGTGTCTCTTAGTTCAACGTTGAGATGTATAAGATCATTGATGACTTCTTCACCTGTCAAGTCACTATCAACATTGTACACCAATAATTTTGGTTTTAATGGTTTTTGTTCGACCACGTCAATGTTACTTTTCAATATGGCTTCTCTTGTTTTCCGGTCAGCCGGTTTGATGTATATGTCTCCAGTTCTTTTAATAGTATTTTTTACTATTATATTTGGTCTTGAGTTGTTCTTTAATATTTCAGAATGTACTTGTTTTTTGAGTTCTAACGATGTATTACTCTCTGTATTTTTAAGCTATTGCATAGCTTTTATCGCAGGCCTGGTGTAATGACTGAAAAAAAATTTTTCGTAACGAAAAAGCGTGACCACTACCTGTGGAATCCCGTAATTAATGGAATATCGTAGTTGCAATGATACAAATTCCTGAATAACTAGAATAATAAAAAAATTTAAAATTATATCAACTTCTTATTTATTTAATATGCGATAGCTTTATCGCGGCAGTCCCTGAATGCCACTAACCGTTTATTTTAATTATAAGTCCCGTTTTTATTATTTCATTTTTTGCTTTTTCTATTTGTTTTTAGAACGGGATCTTCGATTTGTCTTATTCTTAACGACGATAAAATCCTCTTCCTTATCTTTTTGTGGTACAACTCTATTGCCCAATTTTGATGTTATAGGTCGAGATTTATTCTCGCTCGTTTTTTTCTGTTGGTCTCTCTGATCGTCTTGATTGTTTTGTTTTAAATTTTTTTCTTGTTGGTTTGTTCTTTTATTATTTTCTTGAATTATTCTCAATAAATTCTCTGTTTGAGCAATCTGTCCTTCTAACCTTCCTTCTAATCACCCTATATCTAAGATTTGTTGTGTTGAATCTTTTCGTAGTTGAATGACGTTTTTCTTTAGCTTATCAAGTATCATAAAATCTATTCCCTGATTAGGGGAAGGCGGGGCAGTACCGTACGGTTAAGCTTCCATGGCTTATAAATCGTGTAATTTTTAATGAAATGAAATTATTTAAATTGGTATATATAGAAAAACTTATCGTCTATAACTTTTATTCGAAACTTTTTTGTATTTTTTTTTTTTAAATGTGATTAATTTGCGTTTTACTTTTTTTGGGAAAAATACGGATTTACCCCAGGTGCGGGTTAAAACCGTATGTACCCTGGGGCAAAATCGTATGAGGATAATTGTTATACCAAAACACAGTTAATTATATTTATTGGTAAATTATTAATTGGTATTGGAATTTTATTTAATTAACTTGTAAAGTTTAACTTAAATTAGACAGTAAGTAGTAAGTTATGTATGATTTCATTTTCATTAATTAAAAATGTACCTAAACATTGTTTTCAATTCTTCAAAATGTCAACAAATTAATGACACAATACAATATGCGATGAAACCTACTCCAATTGGCAGTAGTACAACAAATACAACTTACCTAAGTACCTATATAGTTATTATTAATATTATTAATTTAATAACTTATTAAAATAAAAAAAATCTTCTTTTAATATAAGAAGTAAAAATTACCACACAAAATTACTTTTCAATAAAAATAATAACAAAACTTAACATCATGCCTGCCTAGCACATAAATATAATAGACAATATGTAATGTTAAAATAAAACAAAAACTTTTTTTCTTATAAGAAGCATCATAAGTCATAGTTCTTTCCACCACAGCTAATACAGCAACTTTCATATCATCTTCCAACCATGATTGTCTGTTTGATTTTCGAGTATAATTACGAACCATACTAAGAAATATAAAACATATCAATACTTATAAATTGCTTAAATTCAACCATATCAATTGTCAAAATATCAATGTAGTAAAATCGTATAACCATACGATTATGCCCCATACGATTTTGCCCCACAAGACTATTAAAAGTTATCGAGCTTCATATCAAACACTTAATTATTAAATGAATGTATTTATACTACAAATGTAAATTACACTTAATTAGCTATTGAATAATATATATGACATACCTGAAAAATTTTTCTGCATGTAAAAATTCACTCTTAGAAATGATGATAATATTTTAGTAATTGAATGTAAAAACATAAAACGTATTTATTTTGAAAACGTGATATCAAAACACGTGCACTATCATATTCAATAAATAAACCAACAAAACGTTTCAAATCGGTGTATTCAGTTTACCTTCATGATAACAATTATTGATAACATTCCGATAATACGATTTTGCCCCGCATACGGTAATACCCCGCCTTCCCCTATATTTGATAGCGTTATAAACTTCCTCTATTGCCTTAATTGGATTAGTGTTTTCAAATAGTTCATCAGAGATTTTCTTCTCGATGTTTACTACATTCCTGTTATCATGTACTAGATTATCTTTGTTCAGTAATCTGGCAATAGTATTGCTTATGTCGTCTGCACTTTCACTGCTATCAGAATCTGATGCTTGTCGATTTATCGTTACTTTTTTATTTGTTGATTTGTCCCTTGTGGCCTTTGTGGGTACCTTTTCCTTGGGTTTCTTTTTTGTCTCTTTTGTAGACTTTAGCCTTTTAAAGGGTTCTGGTTTATCTTTTTCATCCATATTGTTTTTGTCCAAAAGAAAATGTCGACCTGGACTTTTTTCCATACGCTGTATGCTTCCTTGTTTCAATCTTGACGCTCAGTTGGGTCACCTGAAATCTATCAATTCTATCTGGACGGATATAAATTGATTAATCTATTTTGGGACTTTAATCAATTTATATCCATCCAGATAGAATTGATAGATATCAATTTAATATAATATAATATAATATAATATAATATAATATCTATTTTGGGACTTAGAATATTTTCGAAAAAAAAATAAAAAATAAATTAAATACCTGTTGATTTCTGATTAGCAACACAGAATAACAACGGCGTTGTTTTTTTTTTTGACTTAGAAAAATTTCCGAAAAATAATTTAAATACTAATTGATTTCTGGTTAGCAACACAGGTCGCTAACAAAATTGTTGATTTTCAAATAAATATTCGAATTTTGTAGAAAATTTCTAATTTTCGGTTGTTTAAACCACCTCCGAGGGTGCGTATTTAAACTTAAAGAATTGATACTTATATCAAAAGAAGAGGAGCAGCCGTAGGTACACTCCCCGTGAATTACAAAGATAAAGAATCGTTCAGGTAGGAGTGATAGCCCTATCCGTACTAGTTACTATAGAAAATTGTGTTTCTGACCTGATTTATCACTTATTCTGCTGTATCTTTTCAATCCTTGGTCCGATCGTCTTGAAATCTGTGTGGGTACACACAGCTTTGCAAGACGAATCTTCCAGTATCTTCAGCGTAAAAAATACTTAACTTTTTCCGACGAAAATTGACGATCTCGCATGAACTCGAAAAAACGCGTGCGTTCGCAACGAATGACTTCATATTGTTTTTTTAATTTTTAATTTAATATTTATAATTGTACAACTACAATTTATTCATGTATTAAACTACTTTACCCCCCCCCCCCGAAAATTGATTCTGTATACATGCTTGATTGTCAGTAAATCTCTTTAAACGCGATATAGGATACAAGCTAGTCAATGAAAAATATTACTGCTTCCATTTTATTGGGCTTGAATACTAATAATACTGAATTCTACATTATTTAAATCGATCTTAAGCAGTTTGTTAACACTTTTGTAATTTCTGTTAAAACGAAAAATTAATTAATATAATATTACTGATAACTGGTAATTTATAATTTATATTATATACATACACTAATTTGACACAATAAAATATTATGATATATTTTGTGTTCCTCGATGAATTTCAATATATAAATGTTTTCTCCTCTCAAAATTATGGTTGAACTGACTGTACATAAGAAACATATCTAAAGAAGGAGTGACTGAAAATCCAAATTATAAAAACTCATCAAAAAACAATTCAAATTTAATAAATAATCTACTTAAAATTAATAATGCTCTTTGTTTACTATACCTAGTGTATTAGTGATATTGAACCACATTTGATAACTGTCGGTTTGCTTCAATACTTTATTTGAATTTTATAGTATAAACCCATGTTTCATTTTTTCGGACGTTGTAAACATATCAATTATTTCATCGACATTGACATTACCTAGTATTATTCATTCTGCATTGTATTCTTAAATTATTAACATTAAATATGCTACACTTACTATAAATTCGGAACTCTAAAAAAAGAAGGTATTGAAGGCGTGTAACCCCCTCACAGTTAATTTTTTTCTGTTTTAAATAACATAAATAGGTATATTTATTTATTATTTTTTTTCATTTTTGTTTTTCGGAAAATATTTTAAAAATATTCTCCAAATTACGTATTCAGTATAGATTATTATTAATTATTATATAATAATAATATAACTTAAGTTTATAATTATGAACTAGTGATAGGCGACTCTTGAAAGTGAATGAATCGATCTTTTTAATAAATTTAGGTCTGAATGAAAAGTTCGTAATGAGCACAAAAATTACTGTGAAAATATGGGAAATCGAATCAACAAATAATGAATTGATTCGTAAAAAAAATATTAAAGATTTAATTTGATTCATAATTAAGTCATTTTATACAAAAAAAATTAAATGAACGATTTGAATCGATCTTTTAAAAAATCGATTCGTCGCATGAAAAAGGTCGATCTTTTAAAAGATCGATTTAAATCGCCAATCACTATTATGAACGCTCCATCATAAAAATCCAGACAGACATTTGTGCTTATTATGCCTATTTGTACTTATATGTATATAAGTACTTATACATCATTTAATTTGAGTTATTATTTTGATAGATTTATTTAATTTAATGATGGAATCAATAAAAATAGCAAACATATTAATCTAATAAGTTTTGTTATTTAAATTTTATAACCTATTAGACTAATTTTTAATTTTAATTTAATAACGTTTTTTTTTTAAATATATGTTCATAAAATAAATGTTTATTTATTGCATTATATAGTTTAGGTGAAAATTATTTACATAGACAATTATTGTATTTTAATTACTTTATATCGAACACGTTCTTATATATTTTAAAATTTCTTACAAACTATTCTAGTGCAATATTTTAGTTTTACAGTAGCTATAAATCTAATAAATTTAAATAATTAAAATCGTGGTGACCTCAAGGTTGAAAAACGTTGATACGTAGTCCCCAGAAGACAATATATAGACTGTGGTATATAGGGCATGATTCTTATTGATTACCCATTAAGAGAAACATAAAATTTAAATTTTAAATTATTGGTAATAATTTTTTAATATTATTTATTATTCCATATCAGGATTATGATATTACAATAATAATATTTGACACAATGTATTTATAATCGAATATTCTATAACTAGTATGTACACTACATTCGTCATTCACGTCTTAAATGTTTGTGCGTTTATACTATATATATATATATATATAGAACTTGAAAATTAAATGCAATGCAATTTAAAAATCTCTGAGAAATTAATGGAAGGATAGGTAACACTACACAAAATAATATATTGATGGGTTTTGACCCAACTTCAATAAGCAGATTAGCAAAATCTTGACATTAAATTTTATAAATTATTTTCATTGTTATAACAAACTATAGATATTGCAGTAGTATTCTAACAAATTGCCATTTGCCATTTCACTACCCAAATTTTATCTAATAATATTTTAACTGTTAACTATTTTTATACTTTTATATATTATTGTAGAATACATTTTTTTTTTTAAATAATCCACTTAATTGAAAAAAAAAGTAAATACTCGAATTTCCCGTAACTGATTCGATGTCCTAAGCTATGGGAAATTCAGTAGAAAATAATTTAAATAAAATACTTTTAGTTAAAAGACTAAATTTATTACAAAGGTATATCATAAGTTAATTGTTTTTCCATAATATTTGTTTATTTTCATTAGAAAATTTGGCATAAGTACATGATAGGCGGTATTAAGATTTGTTCAGCTTTTCATATACATGCATGTGTGTAAAATTTAACACGCTAAATCGGTATATATAGCACTTATTATAATTTGTTCTGTAATCTGTGTCACCACGAATGATGCATTTAGAAATGAAACGTCTCCAAAACTGCAGTGTATGTTGCAATATATATATATATATATATATATATATATATATATATATATATATTCAAAATAAAACTCTTGGAAATTTAAAAGAACCTATTCTTGTGAGAGTTTTTTTTTATAAAATGTATTCATTATTTTTCATAAATC